>JAKOGI010000304.1:57500-607500 GCA_029747015.1 Carnegiea gigantea | reverse complement strand
GGAAGAGTCGTGTGATTATGGTGGAGAAGATAGAAGGGAATGATTCTATGCTTTTGCCGGATGTTCTCTGTTCGGTTTGGTTGGCTGGGCATCGAAGGGGAACAAGAAGAAGAAGAGGAATAGGGGAGGGGGAATGGGAATCACGTGCCCAGTACGTGTGCAATTAAGTGAGGCAGGCTATGAGAGAAATGGGAGTTGGGCCGGCCCACAAGGAAAAAAAACACAAGGGAAGAAGGAATGGGGAAATCGTCTGGGCCAAGCACGGCAGGGGAAAGTGGGTCATGGACTGGGCCTTGCGTGTGGGCCTCGTAGGGTCTGGTAGCGAAGAGAGAAGAAGGCCATGGTTGGGCCACTAGATTGGGCACATGAATGGGCTTGTCTTCTTCCTTTGCTCCTTTTTAGCTTGATCAAAGGTTCTCTTGAGCTAATTATTCATACTTTTCCTCAATTTTACAAATTCCTACAAAATAAACAAAACAACATTAAAAACCTAATATAACAATTTATTTCAAGCAAAATTAGATAATAAAAGGGTATAAAATATCACAATTTACAGTCGAATAATGTATGTATGTGTGTATGTGTGTGTGTGTGTGTGTGTATATACACACATATACATATAAATATAAATATACATACACATATACATATATATATGTGTGTGTGTGTGTGTGTGTGTGTGTGTGTGTATGTGTGTGATTTTTTGTGTGTGTATGTGTGTGTGTGTGTATGTGCGTGTGTGTATATATATATAAATTTCTAGTAGTCGATTTAATGTTTGATTGTTAAAATTTGATCATTAAGGATCCAATTTCGAGTAGTGGATTCTGGCCGGCATCCTAGAGTAAGGTTGTTGCCCATGCCTCTAGGCTAGCACACCCTTTCTACTGTAGTCCGATCCCTATTTTGTCACTAAAAAAAAAATCAAACTAAGTACAAAACCCAGTAGCAAACAGGTCCAATCATGGGTGGGAGGCCACACCCCCGAGGTTTCGAATCATGCTCCTTACATTGACATCCGCTGTGGATTTTTTTTTTTAAAAAAAGAGAGTGAGATTCCAAATTCAATACGGAAAATTATTTTAGTTACAAGTGCAGTAGGCGTTCTTACATTAAAGGTGGTGCCATATTAGAATAATAGAGCTTCTAGGTGAGAGCTATTACTAGCCAAAATAGTTGGTCACTTAGTAGGTGCATTAGACTTTCAACTGAGCAGACAACTATTTCACCTGCTCGTGACACGTTTTCCTAGTTCACTTGGCATGGAATAGCTACCGAAATGCTCCAGTCTTACCATTTACCACATGGGTGAAGTACAAAGCATTTAGGTCATAAGAGGATTGTTCTAAAACATACCTAAGCACTTATAACTTAGAACCCTTGTTTAGAATGGAACTCATGTGTGTGTTTGAATGTGTTCTTGTGTAAACCGACTATCTCTTGCCTAAGGACTTCATACATTGATGGTTTAGATCTTAGGAAATCCTAGGTTGGGGAAGGTCAAGTCCAATAACATGGGTTAAGGCCAAAGCAACTTTTTGCCCAATTGAGTTCTAAGGGCTTTTGACCTAAAGCCAAATAGGTTCTTTCTTCTTTTAGGTCATGCAAGTCACGACAATGTTGTTAGTTCATTAAAAAAGGAGTCCGACCAGTTTTGATGCAAAAACAGCTTGCATATGCCTGCCTATAAGAAAACAAGTACAAATTATGCCTATTTTAGATCCATAGGAGCCCGACCAGGATCTTTAGGGTCTATATGTATGAGTCTGTGCTTAGGAGAAGGGGAATAAGTTAGGAGTTATGTTTTGGTACCGTATGGAACCTGACTCGAAACCTCACAAGAAAAGCCCACTCTAGTTTCATTTCCTCAAGTTTGTCTCCAGTTTGCATGTGACATAAAGTTAATACCCGAGGCTGTCAACATAAGTTCATGGGTCAACATGGTGGGTCTTTGATTTTCTCTTACGTATTAAAATGAGCTATTCTTGAGCACTTCTTATTTGAATCAAGATAGGAAGACTAAGAGGGTATACGAGTGGAGTCCATAAATGGGCGCTGCTATCCTGAGAAGAGTCCGGGGAAACTCCACTTGTCGAGTTAAAGTAAAAATCCAAGTTAAAGTCCAATTCCTCACCGATTCTGATGGTGGGAAATAATGAAATGGCCCAATTTAAGACAAGCAGGAGTGAACGAGAGTGAAAAGAAGATGGAGATGATGGTTGCTGCACTCCAAACTATGGCCACAGATTCGCCAAATGAGGATGGTGAAACACTTGCAATGAAGAAGGCGAAGATGATAGGAAAGGGGGAAGAAGTGGAAAAAGGCTCTCCCTAAACTAATCCATGCTTAAATTATATAGAACAACTACTTAAGGAATCTTGAATGTATAATAATTACAAAACTAATTATGAAAGATTCAGTTCGTTCTTAAAAGGAAAATTATCATCAGAATTTACCACTCTAAATATCGAATTTGATGAAGCTAAACACCCTTACATCATGTGAGGAATATTGTTAGTGCCATGACTTCAAAGGAAATCGACAAAGACATCTTCCACATTATATTTCCTTAGATATTTGACAAGGACGTAATGAGGTGGTATAATGTTACTGATGCACAACAGGTCATGAACTAGGATGATCTTTATAAACAATTTCTACATTAGTATTTATACAATGATGATGTACCAATTATGCTTAGAGATTTGGAATTAATCAAATAGGTGGTAAAGGAAGGCTGTTCTAACTTGGTTACCTAATAGAGGGTGAAGGCATCCTATATGGTCTACTAACCCTTAGAAGCTGATCAAGTGAGGTTGTTCATTAGAAACTTACAATCCACATACAGGCATCACTTCAAATTCACACCTTTTGAGAATTTCATTTTATTAAGAAAAGTAGGCAATAGAGGAAGAACCAACTAAGGAAGCACTAACAACGGCTGGTAGCAAGTGGAAGCACAACTAACGGAACAATGATAAGAAAACTAGTGGTTCTACAGGTAAAGAAGTGCATGTGATAACCATTAGACCGAGTAAAACCCTATAGGAGCCACTTATAGTTGGGCTTTGGAATGATTATTGGCTAAATGAAAGATCTTCCTTCTGAAGGTTAAGCTAGAAACTAAAGCTTTTAACCAGTCCAAATCTTTTAATCCAACTAAGTATTGTAAGTATCATCGAGCTTGAAGGCATGATACTGAAGACAGTTAATCTTTCAAGAATAGGTTCAAAAGGATGTTCAAATAAGGATAATTTCCTCTACCTAAGGCAGCCTAGAAACCTAATAATGACAAAAACACACTTGGGGAACATGATAGCATCTTTACTATCGATAATGACCAAGAAAACAAACGGGATCCATCCATATACATAGAAATCATGTATACGCCAAAATTGAGGGTCTATATACCCACATAGTTTTCAAGGGTTTATGCTCTATTGGAAAGTGATGCATATGGTGTATATAAGACTCAGTGAGGACCTTGATTTACTAAAACCTATGATGAGGATGACATTTGGGGAGCGAATAAGGATGATGAGTTTTAGACTGAGGATGACCACGGTAAAGTCCAACTTCTCATAAATGTAGAGCGGTATCAAGCCAAACAAGGCCTCCAATAGGCTCCAGAGAAAGAAAAGGGGAGCAATGTTAACAACGACACTCCCATGCTAAAGCAATTAAACAAGCTCAAGGCAGAGGTAATCACTTATTTGGCAACTCATAGTTGCCTCACCAAGTCATAAACAACTTTTAAGCAATAGGCCAAGCAAGATTGGCTTGTCTCTTAAAACACACCTAAGGACATAATGGCCTCAATCACCATAGGTAAAGATAGTATAACCTTTAGTAATGGGGATCTTCCACTATGGGTTTTAGTGCACAATAATGCCTTATACCTTATTGTGACTTGCCTTCAAAAGCACATTCTACTTACTCTAGTTGATGATGACTCGACTGTAAATGTTTCCCCTTAGACAACTGCTAGGAGATCGAGAGTCAAGGAAAGTCAAATGTTAAAGCCTTTAACTCATTTAAGGGCATATACAACCTAAAAAGATTGGTTTTAGGCACCAACCCAGAAAGCACGTTTTACTTGCTTTATTTGATAATGACTTGACTGTAAATGTTTGCCATTAGAAAACTACTAAGAGGCCAAGAGTGAAGGAAAGTCAATTGTTAAAGCCTTCAACTCATTTAAGGGCATATAACAACCCAAAAAGATTGGTTTTGGGCACCATCCTTCTTTTTATTAATGTGGGTCCTCTTGAAAGAAATGTGGAATTTAAAGTCTTGGATATTCTCACTACCTTTAACTTGCTCTTAGGGTACTCATCGCTCTATGAACACCAGGCTGTGCAGTCCATAGTATAGCAGAAAGTAAAGATGTTGATAAAGGGACAAATGGTCACCATTTAGGGCAATGACCTGTGCACCACCATAACTGACAAATCACTAGTACTGGAAATAAAGCTGAATCATAACAACGAAGAACTTTATAACTTTGAAATGGCAGTAGTCTTAGAAAATGGTGAAGCTCCCTTTGCTTTAGCCATTATTCCAACTGGAATGTAAACCTTATCCTCAAAAAATGGTGATACTTCTAGGATAAGTTATAGAAAGAAGGGCACAAGGTTGGACTACCTTTCCCCTAACTCAAATACAAAATTACACGTTTGGGTTGGAATATTGGCCCATGATGAAAGAAACAGTCTAAGCCAGTAAAGCATGCAACCTCCTAGGACTGTTATTGAAAAGGGGGATCATTGGTACTACACCATACGGCCTTACTCGCCTACTCTTAGCGAACAATTCAATCACAAAGGGGATAGTTTTCCTTTAAATGGCTTCGCAGAACCCTACTAGATAACGGAGAAAGGAGGCGTAATACCCTGAGTGTGGCTTAAAAGGATCGAAATGACTACTTATATCACTAACGGTGCACATTTTTTTTTCGAGAAGGCCACTCTTAAGTGCTTCATAGTTAAGCATGCTTGCTGTGGAGAAATCTTATGATCCTAGGAAGTTTCGCAGGTAGCATGTGAGAAAGGACAAAGCACATCGGAAAGGCTAGTGGTGATTTTTGGGGCCATTTGACGATCCTTGAAGCCGTCCTTGGTAGTAATCCGGCCCAAGAGGGGCTGGGGCATTAAACTAGGGTCCTTAGGTTGGAAATCGTCAATGATTGTCAGTTGCCAGAAGAAGAGCCAGTTACCTTAATATGGAAAGACTAGCCCCCATAAGGCTAGGTCTAGTTAGCTGAAAGCAACATATTGAAATACTATTTAGATATGATTATAGGAAACAGAAGGACCCAGCTACAATTTTGTGCCTTTCTATATCCAACAACAATTTGAACCTTGCATGGTTCATCACTGAAGTAGGCATGGAAAACTGCAAGTAACTTGGATAACTGGACAGGAAGAAAAGATTTTCACTGTAACCTTAGGAGGTAATTTGGAGAAGTCTAGCATGGGATCATTGATAGAGTCTCAGAGTCAGTCTTCAAATTATTCTTTTAAAGAATCAGCATTAGATGTGCTTATTTTCAAATGTAATAAAATGAACTATTTTGCTTATGACTCGTCTTGTTTTCTTTCCATGAATGCTTTACCTCTAATAATAAAAATGGAGGAATAATCCAAAAAGACTTAATGAACACAATGAACATCAAAATCAAACTTCCATAAATTGAGGATACAATATTAATCAACTTGGGGACTCCTGAAAAGCGCTAAGAGCTTAAAATAGGGAAATCTTTAACTCTCGACGAGCAAGAAAACTTTACTTCACTCTTATGAGATTTCCTTGACGTCTTGGCCTAATCTTACAAAGACATGCCAGGCATATATTGAGATATCGCCTAGCATAAGATACCTCTCCTTCCTGATGTTAAACTAGTGAAATAAAAACTCCATAGAATAAAGCGAAAGCCTTGAAGATAAAGGAAGAGTTCCAAAAATAGTTGGATGTAAGTTTCAGCAAGGTTACATAGTAACCTTAGTGCATAGCAAACATTATGCTTGTTCCAAGGAAAGATGGCAATGTAAGAACGTACGTAGACTTTAGGGACCTTAACAAGGTAAGTCTAAAAGATGACTTCACTCTACCACATAGATATTCTGGTTAAGAACATTATTGGACATGTTGTCCTTTCTTTTATGGGCGGTTATGACAATTTCAACTAGGTTAAAATTATAGAGGAAAATAAGGAAAGGCCTACCTTTATACTGTAATGCCATTTGTTGTAAAAAATGTGGGGGCTACCTACCAAAGGACTACAACTACTCTACCATAGGATTTGATGCATAAGGAAGCTAAAGTTCACATAGATATATGATCTTGAAAACCAAGAAAGAGTCAGACATGTTCCAACTCTTTGGAATTTCTTTCTAGACTTAAGAAATATAATATGTGCTTGAAACCACAAAAATGAGCATTCGGAGTCACTTCTAGAATATTGCTAGGGTACGTGAGTAGTTTAAGTGGAATTGAGGTTGATCCCTTAAAAATCAAAGTCATATGGGGATGTCCCTGCCTTAAATTGAAAGGAAATACGAGAATTTTTTGGATGCTTGCAGTATATCAGTTGTTTCATATCGAAGCTAGCTGTGATACGTAAGGTTATTTTCAAGAAATTGAAAAATGAAGTGAAAACCAGAATAGGATGAGGAGTATGAAGAGGCATTTGATAAAATCAACATTACTTGGCTAATCCACCAATTTTAGTTCCTCCACAGCCAGGTATGCCCTCATATTATATCTTAAAATTATGCCAACAACAATGGAGGCCATATTAGTCAAAAGATGGAAGGAGAGGAAAAGACTATCGACTAATTAAGCGAGAAATTTCTTGAGTGCGGAACTCATTATTCTTAATTTGACAAAACTTCACTAGCATTAGTTTTGAGTAACCATGAAAATTATACACTACATGCCAACCCATAGGCACATTTAGGAGCACCAATAGATTAAATAAGGTGCCTAATGCAACAACCAGTGATAAGTGTTAAAGCCACAAAATGAAAAATGGTGCCATCAGAATTTAACCTATGCCATATCGCTTAAAAGTCAATTAAGGGGAGCGCTACGTCAGGTTTCTTAGCAAACTTACCAATAGAATACCAAAGAGAATAGACTTATGACTTCCCCATCGAAGAAGTTCTCCATGTAGAAGAAGATGGTTGGACAATGTTTTTTTATGGGCCTTCCAACCAGAACGGGTTCGGAGAAGGTGTTCTTGTTGTATTCCCAGTGGGGGCACACACCCATATCTCTGTTAAACTAGATTTTAAGGTTACTGATAATGTGGCCGAATGCGATGCATGTATAATTGGGTCATAGGTCGCTATGGAAATAAGTATTAAAATATACGCGTGTGTGAAGAATCCAACTTAATAACCACCTAAATCTCACTAAAGTGGAACGAAGTGAAGTCTTGGCACCATACAAAGCTCATTTGGTTAAACCCACCAACCACTTCATCCATGTTGCTTACACTTATCTTCCCTCTGAAGATAATCAATTTGTTGGTGCTTTAGCCAAGTTGGTTTCAATGATTAATATTCCTAGTGGTGTCCATTCGATGCCGTTGTCAATGTGAAGGAGAGATAAGCTAACTCCTTTTATATGGTAGAAGTATGAAGCATCGACATCACTACTCAGTATTATAACATCTATCAGTATTTAATAGAGGAGCACCCTTCAGGATCCACCCCATAAGCTCAACGGGCGTTAAAATTATTCGATTTGCAATATTTATAGGATAAGGGGAAGGTATACAAGAAAAGTGATATGGGCATAAGCTTGTTGTGAGTAACACAGGAAGAAGCGCAAAAAATAATGAAGGAGGTTCATCATAGGGAATGTGAGCTGTAAATGAACTACCAAATGTTAGTAAAAAAGGTTCAGATGATGGGATGCTATTAACTCACGATGAAAGTTGACTGCCATGTATATGTATGAAGATGTCATAAATGTCAAATATATGCGAACATATAGCACTCGCCACCTTCCTTTAACTTAACACTTGCTTCACCATGACCCTTTTTAGTATAGGGAGTTGATATAATTAGAAAGGTGATGCCAAAGGGAACTGGTGGTCATGAATACGTGCTTATAGCAATTGACTAATGTGTAGAGGCAGTACCTCACAACATGGGGAAAAGTTTATTATCAATGACATCATGTAGGAGATAATAATCAAGGAGAGTCAACTCAAAAAGGAGGTAGCAACTGTGCAAGAAAGGTATAAAATCTAGCATCATAATCCTTCCCCTATAGATAATTAAGAAAATGGAGCAGTTAAAGCAGTTAATAAAAATATCCGAAGGACAACTAAGAAAATGGCTAAAAAACTACAAGGATTAACTTGACAATCTGTGCTTTGCTTTATAGGAATATATGACTTTAATTCCCACTTTAACAGGAGCAACACCTTACTCCCTACTCTATGGAATGGAAGTGGTACTCCAAATCGAAATAACGATACCCTCACTGAGGGTAATAATAGAAAGTCAAGTCCTAGAGTTAGAATGGGCAACAGCTTGATATGAGAAATTGATAATGGTAGACGAAAGAATATTGCAAACCTTACACAATGTCCATTTATATAAAGCTCATATCTGAATAGCTTTTAGTAAGAAATTCAAGCATAGAGACCAACAAGAAGGAGACATAGTTTTAAAAGAAACTACGGCCCTAATATAGGATCCAAAGGGAAAATTTAAAGTCCAACCAGCTGGGTGCAGGTATTATAAAAACTATTTTTTTGGGAGTAGTAGTACTCATGGATATGGATATATAGGAATATACTCAACACACAAATCTTAATCAGCTGAAGAACTACTATGCTTGTGAAGCTTATTTATGGCCAAAGCCCATAATAGGCTTTGAAAAAGAAAGAGGAATCAATTTCCCTATAATCGAACCCATAACAGGTTCACAAGGCCAATGCTAGGCCCAAAACAATGTATATAATGAACTATATGGATACGTATTTTAACAGTGTAGCCCCATCACTCATTATTAACTACTAAACCATCTCAAAAAAAAACTTAAAAAAAATATATAGAAAAATGATACGCAGACTGCTAAGGGAACTGGGTGTAGAGACCCAAGAGAAGGGCCTAGTAGCCAAAACCAGGTGAGGCTCTAGTAAACATGATCCGGGCCATATTTACGTCTTTGATTTAAATAAATATGAACTAGTAGTCTTTGAGTGAACTTAGTTAAGCTCATTCATTTGGCAAAAACTCTCAAGCACTCATATGTATCTGTGTGCTTGTAGTATACCTAATTTCTCTCATCACTTGATTCGAAAATTGACTTTAGCTATCAAAAGAGTCTTTGTTTCAAAAGAATGTTAAAATTTAAAAATCTAAATTCAACATAATTGATGTTCTTGATACAATTTTATATGAGCTTCTTACATGTATTTTTAAAATTACTACCAAAATAAAACCAATGCCCTTATTTCTTCAGCTACTACACACCTTGGCCTATAAGGACATGGAATTACACATTTTTTCCTAGAAGCATGAAGGTAGCTAAAAGGGGGATACATTGTATATTTGTGACAATCAATGTGTTCATGCTTCAAATTTGACATTTTCATAACCCAAACCATGTTTTGTTTGCTTTATTGATAGTTATTTAGTTTTTACAATAGTTTCTTTATTTCATATGCAATAAACAATTAGCAGAATTAAGGATTGGATGTGTCAAAAGTTGAGAACAAGGCTAGGCATATGAACTCAAATGCATAAAAAGCACAAAGAGGTAAGGAATGAAGCACATATGATGAACTTGGCCATGAAGCACAAAGAGCTATTGTTGAGAACATGATACTGTCATTTTTTATTATTTAATTTAGATTTACTCCACTAACATTATTAGCTCCCCACTTTTCTCAATTTTTAAAATTTTCTCAAAATTAAATTTTCAAGGGATTTTCTTTGCTTTATTGCTTCATGCTTGAAAAGTAATGGAGGAGAGTGGGGCATGCAAAGGGGATAATATGAAACAGATGGCTGAAGAAAGAGTGCTCAATTTATTTCTTCTAAAATGTTTCGTATCATCTTCCAAATTCAGCTAATCCATATACATGATAGATGCAAATGATTCTATCTAGCCAATACTAGGACTTTCTTTGCCCTTCTTATTTTTTAAGAGAGCATACCATGAGCTGAATGATAGATAACTATGCCCGAGATAGACCATAAAAGTGTAGAGGTCATATGGAACTTTACTTGTTGTATTTATCAGGTAGTGTCTTTACTTGACTGCCTACTTGTGTAATACTCCTTGCTCCAATGTCATGTTAAAAATATGTATTTCACCCTTAAGGTCAAACAATATCTACCGTACATTGTAAATAACAACTACTTGAGTTTGATGTAATGCCAACAACCTATAATGTCACTTATCTACAAATGTGGAATAAAGAGAATGACAAACGTATTCATTTGTTAGGGTTCCCTAAACATCTTCACCTAAACGTTGTAACCCACATAATAGTTATGACCATTGAATAAAAATGTAGTGGATTGGCATTACGTGAAAGATCATAGTGTATTGTAAAATGGATTTTGATATGGTACAGTATAGAAGTATACAATGCATCGACCTTCTCTTTCTCTTTCGTCTAGTAGCTAGTTAGTTTCAATGCTTTTACAATTAAGTTTAGCGACTTATTCATTAATTGATAATTCCGACATAGTTAGTGTTAATTAGTTTTAGTTTGTGTTAATTCCGACAATTAGGTTTAACGACATAGTTAGTAATTCCGACATAGTTAGTGATAATTCCGATAATTAAGTTTAACGACATAGTTAGTAATTCCGCTTTTAGTTTGCGTTAATTAGTTTTAGTTACGTAAATTTAGAGAAGAATTAGGATTAGTCGATTCAATTATCCATGTTTAGTATGTTTACTATAATGATTAGATCAAATATGAACTATTAGTCTTTGAGTGGCCTAAGCTAACCCTGTTCCTTTGCGAACAGTGCTCCTAGGCCCAGCTACGATTGTGCATTTATGGCACACTTGATTTCTCTAACATAATGGCAGATGTGAATGGAATTTATTCGATACTCTATATCTAAATTGCACTCATATTTTCTGAATAACAATGGAGCATGTAAAGTTAAAAGATGCCATAATTGACGATATGATTTTGTCTCGCCAAAATCCTTGAGAAGATTATAATCATTGTGATTCTTAAGAAATTATACCAAAAAAGACCTTGCTCACTTCTATGAAATATATGATTGGATTTAACAATTTTCTCATCTCTACTATCAAAATTTAGTTTATGCAAAGACACTACTTTCTTTACAGACTTTGCAAACATCTTTTCCCCTTGATAACCTGCATGAAAACAACCATCGTACCTCTTGTCCTTATAGTACCACTCCTTATATTTAGTGGTGAGTACTAACATCAATTTTATAATATGCAAATATGATTGAATTTTTTTAATTAAGTTTTAAATACATAGATGATGCTTAAATATTGTAGTCCAAAAAAAACCATTTATAACTTCATATGAATGGTTGACATACTTGTGATTTATATACCCAATGAAAAACCAGGTGCATGTATGAGCTTTGGAGTAACTACAATGCAGTTCCTTACTGATCATCTCGAGCCATAAAGAGGATCGCAATGCTTTCCCAGTGCTAATTGTAATGAAGAACATTGTCAACAACTGATAGCCCTCTAAAAGGTGCATGTGTTGGCACTTAGTGTTGTTGTAATTCTGAAAAGAATGTGGTTTGATAGCACCAAATAAAATGTCAAATAATTTTTATCCCTTTCTATTATTATTATCTAATTTACTCCATTCACATTATAAGTTGTGTTTTTTTTATTAGTTTTAAAATTATCCTTAACAAAACTAAAAAGTTTTGCTTTTGCTTTGTTCTTCTAGGCTAGACATCTATGGAGAGGACTTGCGATGTGAAAATGGCATTATTAAATTGATGGCAACATTGGAGCCCTCAATTTATTTCCTTAAAGAGTTTTGTTATCAACTTCCAAATTCAGTTGGTTTGTTTATATGATAGCTACATATGACTTTATCAAACAAATTGTGTGCTCCCCTTTACCCTTCTTATTTGGCAAGTGTGGATATCTTGAGCTGAATAATAAATGTATATGCTCATGAGAAAATGTACAAGTGTAGATGTCATATATAGGTACACTGATTTTATGGATTAGATATTGCCTCTATTTGATGACTTGCTTATGTAATGCTAATTGCCTCCAAGTCATATTTTCAAAATGTCTTTCTATCTTTAAATATATTCGAAAATCCCTTGTGTACAAAATAGCATTACTAACTGCACATGTTTCAAACAATTCATAGCAGCCTATATGATATTTTTTGAATAAATAGATACTATTCGTCTGACATAATCCGTAACCATAGTTAAGCCATCAGAATTGCGCTCTACTACAAATAATTATCGATGAAAGCAGAGCGGAAAAAATGACAAACAAGTGCCTGGCTTGTGGTGCTAAAAAATTGTTCGCCTAGACACTATAACTGACAAAGTGATGGAGATAATTATAGAAAGAAAGTTGCCAGTGAACACTACGAAAAAGAGTCATACCATACTCAAAAATGGGGAAATAGGCTTTTAGCTTTTAGTTACCCATGCACAATCATGATGATTAAAGTTTGTACTAGCCAAACAAAGGAAAGGACAATTTGGAGCAAACCCAAATACATTGCCTAAGGGTGAATGCTTTACATTCTATGAAAGGAAGTTTTGCCTATGTTGAGCTATGGAATTTCGAGAAATGAACCTGTGACTAAATGGCACTACTTAAAAGGGGTCAGCTCATTTATGCTTTTAAAATATGTTGCCTAAATAATAGTCTTCAGAACAGAAGTAGAGAAACATTCAAAATGCCAATTGAATTCGCTCAACTATTAATCAAGTTGAAAATAATTGCCATAAATCCATGTTTTCTATTGTTGACTATGTGGCCAAAAAAAATATAGTGATGGCAGCGAATGTAAACAACGTGTAAAGGAGATGTGACTTAAGTGCATAACATAATTTAGTCCCATTGAATTTTTGAAAGGAGCAACGAATGTGGTTTGAAGTCATTTTGATTCACATAGCTAAAGTAAAAGACTTCAGTTTACATGTACTAGCAATTAACCAAAGCAATATTATTAATTCTACACAAGTTAATACGTGTATCTCGACTCTAAATTTCGTGATTTATTGAACTCTTAGAATTTCTCAACTTGCGACCAGAGCAAATTCCTTTGCAATAACCTCATAATCACATATGAACCGCAACATTTACTTTCGAAGAGATATTCTGAATTGCTTTCATCGATGGTGGTAAATAATTAAATAAATTGACACATTCATGTAATACAATGAAAGCAAATATTGGGGAACATTATTTCAACTTCATGATGCCACAACCTAATAACTTCAAATATAGATAAAGGTCATCATTGTCTAATATGCAAAATTATTGTTTCAATTGTGAAATAGAGAAAATAAATAGAAAAAGGATGCATTATACAATTGACTATCATTTGGGTAAACATGGTAGCAATAACTAAGTTGGGATCTCAATGGAAATTTAATGGAAACCCTCACTTTCATTATCAAAAGACCTTTCATTTCAAAAGAATGTTAAAATTTAAAAACTAAATTTCTATTTAAATGGATGCACCTATTATAATATTATGCATGCTACTTGCATGCTATTAAAAATTACAACAAAAATAAAACAATTGCCCTTGTCACTTGAGATACCTTTCAATTTTATCAATATGGATATATAATTACATTTATTTTTTGGCAGTATGAAGGAAGTAGCAAAGGTTAATGTTTTGTGCACTTGTGCAGGGTACCATATCTATGCCTATGGTTTTCAACTTATTTTTGTCCCACAAACACGCTGTCTAGTTTCGTGATGGTAAATGTGCTCATCCTTGACATGTGATGGTTTTACTGGCCAATGCACCCCAGGTTTTGCTTCTATTTTTCATAATTTTATGGCCTTTATCCCAGTTTCTTTATTTCATATGTAATAAAGAAATGAAAGAATGAGAACGCGGATGTGCCAAAAGTCAAGAATGGGGCTTGGCACATGAACCTAAAATACAAGAAAAGGCACAAGGAGGTGAAGAATGAAGAGTTTATGGTCAAGTAGACTAAGTGGTGGAATAGTGGTAACCACGAGTACCTAAGAAGCACAGCGCAGTTGGCATTCAACGTGATCAAGCTCGTCCTTACTTTACTAGTGCTTTATGTCCTGAAACGATGGCGCTGGCTACCCATGTGATATGGTGCGGCAGTGGCATTCTTGCATACTACACCTCTGTAAAAGTTCCCCTCTCCCCATTTGTATATTTTAGTAGATTTTAGATTATATTTAGCGATAGCATAGAGTTCTTAGAAGTTGTTTAGGATGAGATTTGACTATTGTGGCCGCACTTTAGTCAATCGAGTTTTAATTTCATGCAATTTACTTTCATACTTTCCTTTTTATTGTCATTGGCACTTAAGTTGACGTTTTGCTCTATTTTTGGCTTGATTTTTTGTTCTTAGATCTACTTGCTTGTTTCTAGCAGAATACTAAAGGTTGATACTTTTCATATTAATCATCCTTTCGTTTGACTTTGTACTATCAGTTTCTTTTTTCAAAACATGCCGATCAGTAACTCTTCATCTCTGTTTCTTTTCAATGTTTCGCATTGCATTATTTAGGTATGAGATTTTATGAACTTACGCAATTTTTGTTTGGGAGTGTTGATTAGTGGAAAGGTAATAGGAGAAAGACCACCATTTCACTTATGCTACTCATATCTTAGAGAACCAACCCGCATCATTTGATTAATGCTAGAAGCTCTTCTCTTTCCTTTCCTTCTCTATGTGTTTGATGCTTTATTCATTAATTGATAGTTTCAACCATGTATTGCGCAAGTTATGTAAATTATGTTTTCAGTTTGTACTTGTTGTTTTCAATTAGGTATCGTCAGAGTAGGATTATAGTTTAATTAGTTTAACTATCCTTCTTCTATCATGTTTACATCTTTGATTCAAACAAATATGAACTAGTAGTCTTTAAGTGACATTAGTTCATCTCATTCGTTTGCAAAAGCCCTCAAGCACATGTGTATAGCTTCGTGCTTGTAGCACACTTAATTTTTCTCATCACTTAATTCAAAAATTGACTCTAGCTATAAAATGATTTTTCATTTCAGAGGAATGTCAAAATTTAAAAATCCAAATTTGACATAAATTGATGTGCTTGATGTAATATTATATGAGCTTCTTAAATGCGTTTCTAAAATTATTTTAAAAATAAAACCAATGACCTTATCTCTTTGGCTACCACTAAACTTGGCCTATAAGGATACGGAATTACACTTTTTTTTCTAGAAGCATAAAGGGGGCTCGCAGGGGGATGGATTGCATACTTTTGGCAATCAGTGTGTTCATTCTCAAAATTTGACATTTTCACGACCCAACCCATGTTTTGTTTACTTTATTCATAGTTATTCAGTGTCTATTATAGTTTATTGATTTCAGATGCAATACAAAATTGGTGAAATTAGGGATTGGATGTGTTAAAAGTTGAGAACAAGGTTGGGTTCATGAACTCAAAGTGCATGGAACGCACAAATAGATAAGGAATGAAGCACATACGATCAACTTGGCCATGAAGCACATACGTATTAATTAACTTGGTGGAGCCATGAAGCATAGGGGAGCAAATGCTCAACATGACCATGCTTATCCTTCCGCTACTACTGCATTGTGTTCTACAAGGATGGCAAGGTCTGCCCATGGAACCCGGCATGGGCATGACACCCTTGCAGATTGCACCTCTATGAACACCCCATTGTCCCTATTTGTGTATTGAAGCAAGTTATGGTTGAGATTTAGGGATAATGTTGTTTTTACATGATAGTTTAGGGTGAGATTGATTATTGAGGATGAATTTCAGGTTCATGAGGTTTTAATTTCATACAATTTACTGTCTTACCCATTCTTCTCCTACTAGTTACATTTACGTTCGTGCTTCCGTCTATTTCTAGCTTGATTCTATATGCTTATGTCTACTTGCTCATCTCTACCTTACTGCTGACAATTGATGATTTTTATATCATTCATCCTTTTCATTTGATTTTATACTCTTAAGATTTCTCCTTTCATATATGCAAATTTCTAACTTTTTCTCGCTCTTTCCTTTTAGAGCTTCAAAAAAAAAATTGAAAGTTCATGGAATTATGGATTCTTCATTATGCATCATAGATGAGTGAAAAAAATATATAGAAACAAACCACAGTTTACTTGTGGTACTTCAATTTTGGAGTTCTAGTGCACGTTGTTTGATTATTGCTTGCTGGTACCCTTCTCTTTCTCTACCTTCACTTTGTCAATTTAGCTTTAATGCTTTGGTAGTTATATTTGGTTCTCTGTTAGTTAATTAGTAGTTAGAGCCATGTTTCGACTTAGTTTTGTTAGCTATGCTTTTAATTTGTATTGAGTAGTTTCAATAAAGCGTCTAAAGAGTAGAATTAAGGGCTAATTAGTTTAATTATCTATCGTTAATTCTATGAACAAATTAAATATAAGCTAGTTACTATTTGAGTGTCCTATGTTCACCTATCTCTGTAGAGAAAGCCTTAAGGAGTGGGTTGTCGTAATGTGTTCGCAATGCACTTAATTTTCCCCAATACAATAGTGCTTATGTATGGAATTTCCACGACGCGCCATATTTCTGGGTTGCGCTCATATTTCATAAATGACAATGGTTTTTTTTTAAATATTGAAAATGCTCTCGTTGAGAACAAGATATTGTCATGTTTTATTATTTAATTTAGATTTACTCCAGCAACATTATTAGTTCTCCACTTTTCTCAATTTGTAAAGTTTTCTCAAAATTAAATGTTAGGTTTAATGGCCCAAAATCAGCTTCGCAGATCCACCACGGGCTTCAAGAAGTTTGGGCTCGGATCGTGGCGGCTAGGGTTTCATCATCTTGGCGGCTAGGGTTGTCTTAGGATTTTTTACATCCTTATACCTCTAAACCCTATATAAAGGGCCTTGCCTAGGCCCTAATACTCAACCCTGAATCCCAGACTAGTAAGAAATACCTATAGAATATTCTGTTTCTACTATCTTAGATTTGTCAAAGAGGTTGAGAGAGTTTTGAGAGAGATTATAAGAGAGATTGTAATCTAGCTGCTTGATCAAATCACTTGTTGTGATTGTGATCATATTGTACTCACTCCTTCTCATAATGGATTGTTCGTGCTCGTCACTGTCCGTGGTTTTTTCCCCCATATTGGGTTTCCACGTAAATCTTGGTATTCTTTATTATTCTTGTTATCGTTGTTTACTTTTGTTTATCATTATTCATCCTAATGCTTCCGCTATTAGTTTGCTCTAATTCCTAACAAGTGGTATTAGATCTTTGGTTTAGGATGCCTTCAATCATGAAGGTTGATAGTCAGAAGTTTGATGGGGAAATTAGTTTTTAATTTCTAGAAGGTGCAAATGGGAGTAGTTCTAATTTAGCATGGGTTGTGGAAGGTTCTTTCAGGACCTTCTACAAAACCCAGTACGATGACAGATGAACAATGGGCGGAACATCAGAAGAAGAAGCGTGGTTCTTTGACGGATGACAAATGGGAGGAATTAGAGCTGAAGGCACTTTATGCCATACAGTTGTGCTCGGCACCAGATGTCTTACGAGAAGTGCTTGATAAGAGAATTGCAGTGGGTCTTTGGGTTTGGATGGAGCAACTCTATATGACGAAGAGTCTCACCAATAACATCCGATTGAAGGAAATGTTATACACTTTTAGAATAGTAGAGGGTACTCCAGTGCAAAAACATCTAAATGATTTCAATTTGATTGTAGTTGACCTTGAAAGTTTGGATGTGAAAATTGAGAAGAAGGATAAGGCTATTTTATTGGTTGTGTCTCTACCCCCTTTATATAAACATTTTAAGGAGATTATGCTATATAGTAATTCTAATACTATATTGTTTGAGAAAGTTAAATCAAACCTATTGTTTAAGAAGAAGTTTGATCTTGACATTTATGCTGATTCTGCTAAGGGATTAGTAGTAAGGGGTAAAACAACTTTAAAAATAAATGATAATAGGAGTAAGATCCATTCTAAATATAGAAATTCTCACACTGGTAAGACCTGTAGTTGTTGTGGTAAATTAGGTCATATTGTTGCTAATTGTTGGTAACTGCAAAATAAGATGGAGAAAGAAGAATATAATTCTTACGAGCCCACTGAAACTTCATTTGTTGAATCTGATTATGATGGTGACATTTTGTTTGCTACCTCTACTGAAAGGGGGAGCTATTCTGATTGGATTCTTGATTTTAAGTGTACCTATCTTATGTGTCATCATAAAGATTGGTTTTCAACATATAATCCAGTTGACTCAACTATTGTTCACATGGGCAATAATGTCTTATGTAATGTAACTGGAATCGGTACTGTTAAAGTTAAGACCCATGATGGTGGTTGTCAGGACTTTATCAAATGTTCATCATGTTCCTGACTTAAAGCATAACCTCATCTCTTTGGATAGCCTTGAATCCAAGGGGTGCAAATATTCAGCTGAAGGTGGAGCTTTGAAGGTTTCAAAAGGTAGTCGGATTCTTTTGAAGGGTTTGAGGCAAGCAAGCCTCTATGCCTTGTAGGCATCTACTACAACAAATTATATGAAGAAAGGTTCATATAAGTCGCCTCCCAGAGCTAAGTTCAAGTATCACTTGAGCTCAACCGGCGTTCGAATCGCTTAAATACCCTTCAGGGTCCGCCCTGCGGTGCATTATCCTTCGGGGTGCTATGACGGTATACGCGAGTTGGTGTTGGTGATTTTGGTCCAAGGTGGAGATTATTGGGTTTAATGGCCCAAAATCAGCTTCGCAGATCCACCATGGGCTTCAAGCAATTTGGGCTACGGACTGTGGCAGCTAAAGTTTCATCGTCTTAGTGGCTAGGGTTGCTCCTAGGGTTTTTTGCATCCTTATACTACTAGACCCTATATGAAGGGCCTTGCCTAGGCTCTAATACTCATCCCTGAATCCTAAACCCTTAATAAATACTTATGGAGTATTCTGTTTTCACTATCTTAGATTTGTGAGAGTGGTTGAGAGAGTTTTGAAAGAGATTATAAGAGAGATTGTAATCTAGTTGCTTGATCGAATCACTCATTATGATTGTGATCGCATTGTACTCACTCCTTCTCATAGTGGATTGTTTGTGCTTGTCGTCCTCCATGGTTTATTTTCCTGCATTGGGTTTCCACGTAAATCTTGGTGTTATTTATTATTCTTGTTATCGTTGTTTACTTTTTTTTTATCATTATTCATTGTCAAGGGATTTTCTTTGCTTTGTTGTTTCATGCTTGAAAAGTATTGGAGGAGAGTGGGAGATGCGAAGGTGATAATATGACATAGATGATTGAAGAAAGAGTGCTCAATTTATTTCTTCTAAAATGTTTCATATCATGTTCCAAATTCAGCTCACCCATATACATGATAGATGTAAATGATTCTATCGAGCCACCACTAAGACTTCCTTTGCCCTTCTTGTTTTGAAAAGAGCATAACATGAACTAAATGATTAATAACTACGCTAGGCACAAACCATAAAGTGTCGAAGTCATATAAAGTACTCTTTTTGTATACGCCAGCAGTGCCTCTACTCAACAAACTGCTTGTGCAATGCTCCTTCCTCCGATGTCATATGAAAAATATGTATTTCACCCTTAAAGTATGTCAAACAATATCTTTCACACATAGTTGAAAACAAATGCTTGAATTTAGTGAAATACCGAAAACCTGTAATGTCACTTGTCTAAAGAAAAAAGGTGTTATCATTTTGGCATAATCCATAGTCATAAACAAGCAAACCATGAACATATTCAATGTAGCCATACTGCACTATGAATACTTGCCTACAAATATGGAATAAAGAGAATGAAAGACATGTGCCTTTATTACTGTTCGCTAAACATCTTCATCTAAACATTGTAACCCACTTAACAATTATGACAATTGAATAAAAATGTGGTTGATCAGAAGCGATAGATCATAGTGTCTTGTAATACAGATTTTGATATGGTACCCTATAAAAATATACAATACATTTCCCTTCCCTTTCTCTCTCGTCTCTTGGCTAGCTAGGTTTAACGCTTTTACAATTAAGTTAACCATGTTCCTTTGCAAACAGCCATCCTACGTCGAGCTACGACCTTGTATTCATGGCACACTTCATTTTTCTAACAAAACAGTACATCTGAATGGAATTTATGCGATACTCTATATCTATGAATTACACTTGTTAGAATTAATCGTATAAGGACACATGAGGGGGGTGAATTGTGTATTCCAACTTTTCTGATTATTTCATAACACTCGTAAAAACTGTATGGACTGAGTGTTTGGAGTGAAACAGAAACAAAACTAATTACGGAAATAATAAAAGAGACACAATATTTTTACGTGAAAAACCACCTCTGGCCCAACTGAGGTGTAAAAACCACGACCTACCATTATAGGATTTCAACACACTTTCACTAAATGGGCCGAACACGTTACAACTATAGCATACTTGACTTAGTGACTCACGTAACTTAGTCTACCCTAAGACCTTCATTACAAACACCACGTAACTTAGTCTAACTAGAGACCCTTGTTACAAAAATCACATCCAATGTCTTCCAAGACTTGGACACTCTCTTATCTCATTTATGAAAAAGAGAAAAAGGAAAACTCCTTACTTGAATGCTTCTAAACTAACTAAATGTAAGATACAATACAATCCCTATTATGCCAATATTGAAGACTCAATTTAGCACTCTCTTTGAAGGTTTTCTCTAAGAAAATTTACACTCACAAAGACAATTTTAAACCATTCGAAAACCTTAAGAAAGACTTGAGAAAGAGGCTACTTAAATAGTGAGCTTCTGTCGTAAGGTTAGGAAAATTTTCTTCCCTCAATCACTCTAACACTCAACCTCCTAAAATCTTTTCTCTTGATATTCTTCCCTTAAAGGATAGGATAAAATCTTTTAAAAATCTTTCAATAGTATCTTTTAAGGAAAGAAATCTTTTTAAGCTCTACTACTAAAAAAATCTCTCAACATTATCTTTAAAGAAAAAATCTTTTTAGACTCAACTGACACAGGGAGATTAATCCTAATTATTTCAAGAAAACCGTCAGTAAAAAAAAAAAAAACATTCTAAAATCTTGAAATTCGTTTTTTATCTTTGACGTCAGAACACTGTAGACCTGACTTCTCATAACTATTCTGAGGCTGTGCTTTGAAGTACTTAAAAACATTTCAAAGCAAATGCTAAGTCAAGACCTTCTAATTGGCATATTAACAAGAATCTAGAAAATAAAACCAATATTAAGCCTAAGACTCTTGTAATCAGCTGGACTCCTTACACATGTATCGACTTTGATGCTCAATGCTCATTTGAACTGCTCTAAATATTTTCTGGATCCTATCTCAACACATACTTCAAGCACAACATATTGACTAGTACATTTGGATTGTTGTCATCAAAACCTTACACATTAATTGGGTCAATAATTTTCCCTTTTTTGATGATGACAAACCAAATGACCGTAACTCATCAATGACAATTAATAGTGAGACAGGGGAAATATACATTAGTGCCAAAACAGCTATCCACCCTCACACTGGAGAGAAAACAAGAGTTAAACGGTCAACTTAAACTAGGCAAACCAATCAAAATAAGGTCATACTCATCCCCCCTTTTGACGTCATCGAAAAGGGTGAGGAGACCGAAAACAGAAATCCAGTGTGGATGCAATCACCACCAAAGCGGTAATGTGGGAAGTAACAGCGATACACTTAGGTATATAGTACAGTAATGATATTGGCCATCCAAGTCACACACAAACAAATAACACATGCAACAAGCAAAGTTATAGTATAAATGTATTAACCATCCAAAAACAGCCATAAACCATTAATAGTCACATACATAACCAAGTGTTTGAAAAATAGTGTTGGAAACAGGGAAAGGAACAGGTTCAAATAAAGGAAAGTGGAGGAGGGAATTTGGCTGTGAGGGCAAGAAGGGCACTCAGTAGATCCTCATGACGTTTGGCATTGAGAGTCTTTTCCTCTATAAGCGCCTGCTTTACTTTAACTATCTCCCCCTTCAATGTAATCTGGCCCTACAACAGTGTATCAATTGTGGGAGTGCTGGATGTAGAGGCTTCGCTGGGAACAGGTCCAAGTGGTGTTTGTAGCCCCTGTTCTAAAGTGGCACTGCCGCCATTTGTCACTTTGAAACCACACCCAATTAACATGCTGTTGCCAATATCATCACTGACTTAAAAGTCTATTCTCTTATGCAAGGGAATCCCAAGCTTCCTAAACACTGGAGTCAGCAAGAACCCATACCCTATGTTATGATCCTTGGACGTATTGGCAATTCTTCCAATATGGCTAATCATGATTGTGGGCAAGTTAATTTTGCTCCCCCTTATCCAACAAATTAGTGTAGCACATGTCTATGGGATCAGCAAGGTTGCGTCCCTGACCTCGAGGAACAATATTCTTAATCACAAACCAAAACAACAATCGATGCAATGACATCATTTTCCCCTTTCTCACAGACCAGGGCACAGTCAGATGGGGTTTTTGGGCTAGCTTCTGGGTCAATTCTAACATTCGTTCTTCACCAAAGACGCTCTTGTCCTCTCACACATACACATCAAAACCTTCGGAGGATACCCCAAGTAACTCACCTAACTTCTTAGTATCAAACCGTAGGTCATGATCATTAACTGTGCTTGTCACCACTCTATTGTAACAACATAGTTCGCATAGAACTCAACCAAGTTTGGAATCAAACATCATCTCTTAGTATCTGTGAACAGGTCTAACCATCCCTGAGCTTCCAACTTCTCTAAGAACACCCCTAACCCCTATTCCTGAAAGTATGACACCTTAACTATCCTCCCTCGAACCACAGATTTCTGTAGGAAATGCTCATATCTCTCAGCAAGTGTCATGTTTTTTCTAATTTTCTTCTTCTTTGGTTTATTAGACTCTTCAACCAGTTCGGACACTTATCCTGGGGCAGCCTATTTTTTTGGGCAGGTTTCTTGGATGGAACTGATCTAAGGGGAGTTTTGGAGGATTTAAGGTCCGTTTATTCTTATTGATAGGGCTTTCAATTCTGTCTTCTGGTAAGGGCAGCACAGTGGGAGGACCCAAACTTCGAGTTCGAGGTCATGATAAGGATGCAGTAAGAGGTACATTGGATGCCGTGCTGGTCTTTCTTTGGCGTTTAAAGGTCGTTTTAGCTGTGGTTTAGGGCTTGGTTGGAACAGTTCGTTTGAACTGCAAAATTGGTTCATCCTCATCACTATGCTCAGCATCTTCAACAAAAAATTCATTATCAACATACCGAACATCATAATCCGTAGACTCCCTAACTGATTCAGCCTCATTCCCCCTTAATTTAGACTCAGCCACAACCAGGTCAGGTCATACACCATAATCTCCCAACCAGTAATTGCGTGTACCAAAGGTACCATATTAGGGTTCAAGTACATCGATCTCAAGTCCAAGCTCTTCAAGAACCCAAAAATAGAGGGAGTAATCGAAAAAGAAGGTGAGGGAGGGTTTCCATGCTAATCGAGATTGTTTATGGCAATGAAGGTGCTGGTGATGTTCCCTCAAAGCTCATCCCAATTCCGCCCATTTTTCTTGATAGTTGATCTCCTAGTGATCTTGGGTGAGAAGTCTTACACTTAGAGGATGCTTGACCGCCACGAGTTCTTGCCATTGTGAGGATTTAAGGTGATCTAGAGTTTGGGTTTTTAAGGGGTTTAAGGAAAGAGAGGGAAATCAGGTTCTTGGTAGAGAGAGAGGGATGGACGAATGGTTTATGGAGAGAGAGAGTGGAGGGATTTAATGGATAGCATGAGTGGCCCAAAAATCGAGGGAGTTTATAGGAGAGTTTATTTCGGCCCTTCTCGAAGAGAGAATGTTTTACATGCAGCGCATCATTACTCTAGGTATGGTATAAGGAAATTTCGATTTCCAACATTCCTTTAATAACGCGACTTGGTCAGCACATAATACAAACAGTGGTCAGGTATGTTCCTAGAGCCTATTCTTACAGTTAAAAATTTTATGTCTCAGGACACTAAGGGCAATATTATTAGACCTCAATGAGTATCAGCATGTTACATTCCATACATATGCCAGTAAAAGCACAAAAATTGAATGCATCCATTGTAACAATTTATTTAGCCTAAAAGCCCTTAACTAGTCAATCATTGGGCTTAAACAAGCATGCTTAGGTTCTTTTAATCATACCCAATTCAAGTCTATTCCTCCCAAACTGCTCTCTACTCAGTACCTTAGTAAAGATGTCAGCAATTTGCTTATCAGTGGTACAAAAATTCATTGAAATTAAGCCCTTTGGAACATTGTCTCTTAAAAAATGATGACGTATGTCAATATGCTTAGTCCTTTTATGTTGACATGGGTTTTTGGCAATGTTAATTGCACTTGTGTTATCAGTAAATATAGAAATGCATCCCGTGTCAATAGAAAAGTCCTTGAGTTGTTGCCTTATCTATAACAATTGAGCACAACACGAAGCAACCGCTACATACTCGGCTTCTGCTGTGGACATGGCAATAGAGTGTTGTTTCTTGGTTGCCCAAGAGACCAAATAGGGTCTAAGAAAATGAGTCATACCTGAGGTGCTTTTTCTATCAACCAAGAATCCAGCATAATCTGCATTCGCATACCCAATGGGATCATACCTACACCCTCAAGGATACTATGAAGCCAAGTCCGAGATGTATTTCAAATATCTCAAAATCCATTTTACAGCTTTTAAATGTGTTTCTTTAGGATTTGATTGAAAATGTGCACACAAACCAACACTGAAAATAATGTCAGGTCTACTAGCGGTTAGGTATAGAAGTGACCCTATCATGCCCCTATAGGATTTCTTCTCAACTGATGGACTCCCATCATCCACAACCAATCTGGTTGAAGGAGTGATGAGTGTGTCTAACGGCTTAGCCAATTCCATTTCAAACCGCTTAATTAACTCCTTGATATATTTTTGTTGATATACCATAGTTCCAAATTTGAGGTTCGCTTGATTTGCAAGCCTAAGAAAAAATTAAGGTTGCCCATCATGCTCATCTCAAACTCACTTCTCATCAATTTTGAAAAATCATCACATAAATCACTGTTGGTTGCACCGAGTATAATGTCATCAATATATATTTGAACACTCAATTGATGTTCCTTGTTTGATTTGAGAAACAAGGTATTGTCTACCTTGCCCCTTTGAAAGCCATTATCAATTAGAAATTTTGACAAGCATTCATACCAAGCTCTTGGAGCTTGTTTTAAACCATAAAGAGCTTTGTCAAGTTTAAACACATGGTTAGGGAAATCATGATTTTCAAAACCAGGGAGTTAGCTTACATACATCTCTTCCTTAAGGTATCCATTTAGGAATGCACTCTTGACGTCAATTTGATACAACTTGATCTCCACGTGAGCTGCAAAGGCCACCAAAATGTGGATAGCCTCGATCCTTGAAACAGGTGCAAATGTTTCCTCATAGTCGATTCCCTCTTCTTGGTTGTAACCTTGAACCACCAGCCTAGCCTTGTTCCGAGTGACTGTTCCGAATTCATCCAGTTTGTTCTTGAGCACCCACTTAGTGCCAATTATTGATCTGTCCTTAAGCCTTAGTTCAAGGTGCCAGACTTTGTTCCTTTCAAATTTATGAAGCTCCTCTTGCATGGCAGTAAACTAGTCAGAATCTACAAGAGCTTCGTGAACATTCTTTGGCTTAATGTTAGATAGAAAAGCATACAAGGCACAAAAGTTTCTGAGTTTAGATCTGGTTTGCACCCTGTGTTAATATCAGACATGATTTGGTTAAGGAGGTGCGAGCTCTGGTGCTTCTAGGATCGTGGAATAAATGGCTCCACAGATATACTTATCAATCTCTTGGGCACTTGGTGAAATAGGTTCTAGAACTGTTTTACTACCTGTTCCCATATCAGTTTGGGAATAATTGGGTTGAGTGGGCCGATTCTGTTTAGGTTCAGTAATGCTTCCCCCTGACTAGTTTGCTCACTGCCCACCTTCCAAATTATCAGTTCTAGGACTTGGTTCACCTTTAGATTCCTTACCTTTGCCAACTATGGAGTTTGAGTGAGTGAGAGGTCTTTTCTTACAAGACCAAGTTCAAACTCTTCATCCTGTGTGTCATGCTCAACCACATAGTTAATCTCATCAAATAATACATGCACACTCTCCTCAACACATAAGGTTCTTTTGTTAAACACTTTGTAAGCCTTATTGTATGAGAAGTACCCTAAGAATATGGCTTCATCATTCCTATGGTCAAACTTTCCCAAGGATTCCTTCCCATTATTATGCACATAGCATGTGCAACCAAACACCCTCAAGTACATAATATTGGGTTTTTGTCCCTTGAAAAGTTCATAAGGAGTCTTGTTAAGTATGGGTCTAATCATACATCTATTAATAATATAACACGATGCGCTCAATGCCTCTGCCCAAACGTTTCTAGGAAGACCACTAGCGACAAGCATAGTCTTAGTTATGTCTTCTTGAGTTCGATTTTTACGCTCTACCACCCTGTTCTGTTAGGGTGTTCTGGGGGCAAAAAAATTGTGATCAACACTATGTTCGTTACAATATTCAATGAAGCTAGAGTTTTCAAACTCTTTGCCATGATCAGGCCTAACACTCACCAATGTGTGTCCTACTCTCTTTTCAATTTTCTTAAGAAGAACGAGAAACTTTTTAAATGATTCATCCTTAGATGTTATGAATAGAGTCCAAGTGAAACGAGAGTAATCATCTACCATAACAAATACATACCTCTTCCTACCTCTACTTGTGATCCTGATAGGACCACACAGATCAACATATAGTAGTTCAAAAGGTCGGGAAGTACTAACATAGTTCTTTGACTTAAAAGAAGCCCTAACTTGCTTTCCTCTAGCACAAGCGTCGCACACCTTATTATCATTGTACTTGATGGAAGGTAGTCTGACTAATAGGTCCTTAGAAATGAGTTTTTTCAAAAGAGAAAGGCTTGCATGTCCTAGCCTCTTGTGCCAAAGCATAATGTCATTATCAAGAGCACTCAAACAAGTCAAATGATTTTGGGGAAGTGAAAGAACACAAGCTTTATACACATTGTTGTATCGCTTCCTCGTCAACACAACATCACCAGATTTGATATTGGTAATCAAGCATTGATTTGAAGAGACACCAATGTGATTACCTCTATCACATAGTTGAGACACACTTAGCAAATTATGTTGTAAACCATATACCAAACACACATTATTAATAGAGTAAGAGAGTGATTTACCTATCCTACCTACATCGATAATTTTTTCAGATTTGCCATTTCCAAATGCCATTTTCCCTCCATCAAAGACTGTAAGTGAGAGGAAGTTTGATTTATATCCTGCCATGTGCCTTGAGCAACCACTATATAAGAACCATAGTTGATTGCCTCCTCTCACTTTAGCATGCAAAACAGCTAAGTGTTAGTCTTGGGAACCCAGATCCACTTGGGTTCCATTTTCTTTGACATGGAGGTTAAGTCATCTTTTCTAATCCATACTTGTTTAACAAATAATGAGTTTCTCTCCATAGCTCTTTTTCTCGAAGGACAAGAATAATAATAATGACCAGTTTTTCCACAGTGAAAATAGATTATATTTTCTTGAAGTCCAACATATTTTTTGTTAACTGGTCTAGTAAAACACCTATTCACCTATCCTTGTCCCTTTTTGTTTTAGCTATGGTGAGTATTTAGCCAGTGAAGAGATTCTGAAGAACTATTCCAGCGCCTGTTCTCAGTAAGGTCATATTCAGCCTTATGAGCTTTTTCAAGTAGCTGGTTGTTTTCACTCACCAGGGATTCAAGTCTAAGTTTCGAGTCTACGGACTCACTTTTTAGCCTAGAGAGATCAGTGTTAAACACTTCCTCTCTTGTGATCATAAGGTTCTTAAGTGTGTCAAGATCTTTACATAGGGCAAGGGCCTCTTCTTCTACTTTAAGTTTGTCACATTTGAGAACTTCATTGACATGTTCAAGTTCTAGTTTGTTCTGTTCAAGCACTCTAACATCTTTTTTCAATTCAGAACAAACATCTTTAAGCATGCAATTTTCAGCAGTTATTGTCTCACACTCATTCATTATAGCGAATAATAATTTTACAACTTTAGCTTTGCTAAGACCACGTACCATATCCTTGAGTTGGGACAAGCTTTCGACTGATTCAAGGTCTGATTCAGACTTACTTCTAGCTATGAGGGCTTCTACAACTTCTTCCTCTTGGGATCTACTTCTTCCTCTGAAGTTTCACCCCATGCTGCCATCATTGCCTTAGCAAAACGCTTTGAGGATCTTGTTGAACAGTAAATTTACCCATTTTACGTGCTTCTTTCACCCACCTTTTACTCGTATAATAACTTTATTTTATAGGATTTTACCTTGTTTTATTTATGTTTTGTAGGAAATAACTCCAAATCAAGCAAACGTCGCGAAAAGGGACGAAGATGGGACAAAACGAAGAAAAACAGCGAAAACCGGCGAAAACGAAAACCGGACAAACCGGGGGGAGGCGGCACCGTGCCACAGCAATGTGGCACGGTGTGGCCGTGCCATGTGGCACGGCCGTGCCACATGGCACGCCCGTGCCACCTCCCCAGATTCGTCGCGGCTTCGGTTTTCTATTTAAGTCCGTTCGGGCGTCTGTTTGTGGGGGGTCGCTCGGGGGTTCTTCCAGGCGATTTCTTAGAGTAGTTTTAGTTTACGTTTTAGTCAATAAAAACCTCAATAGGAGGATTAGATTAGGATTATAGTTTGTATTTTGGGATTCAAGCTTGTGGATTTCAAGTTCTTCGATCAATTCAAGCATAAGTTTCCCTCTTCTTTTTCTCTATTTATTTCATTGTTGTTCTTATTCATGTTTTGCCATTTTAATTCTTATTTTTGCTTTGTTTAGTTTATATGTTTAGTTTCTGTTGCTAATTCATGTTATTTAGTAATTTAGATTCGTTTTACCTCATTGTCTTTGTTTTTGTTCTTCAAGTTTATGTTCTTATTTGTTAGTTTAGGTTTCCTTGTGTTTGTGATGTTTTGTGGGTAGATTGTGTTGGCTTGGGTTGTGATTAGCCTCTTGATGGCTAATTGATCTTGTACTAGGCCTAACCATACCCAATCTATGCCTAGAACTTAGAGTTTTCCTTCACGCCCGCCAAGTGTTCGATGAAATGCCTGAGAGGGTTTTCATCCATATTTTTGGGCGATTGACTTATGCTGAGAGGTGAGGTCAATTTGCTAGTGTGGGAGAGGGAATGGCCGAGTTCGGGACACGAAAGTAGTATCCGAATCGAGCTAGGTCCGGGTTTGCTAGTTTTGTGGTCTAATTCGACTAACCCCACGAAAGTAGGTGGTTACACGAATTAGACTAGCTCATGACCCTTGAGAGAGGGCTTGGGTGGTCTTTGATGGTGCAACCGACCATCTCTTGTTCATAGCGTAGTTTGGGTGGGTTAGGACTCGTATTGATTAGTTGGTTCACTAATTGGTAAAATCACAATTCCGAGTCGCTTGTCTCTGTATTTGTAGCGTAGTTTAGTTCCCCTCCTTCACCGTTGATCACGCCTAGATTGAGACGCTCTAGTAAACTCTGGTAGTTGAAAACACAATTCCCTGGGACGACACCCCAAGTACTCAACGATACACCTTGCACTTGGGGTTTATAAATATTAAAACTCTGTTTTTCTTGCAACAAGTTTTTGGCGCCGTTGCCGGGGAATTGGCGTTTTTCAATATTGGGGTTTACTTCAGCATTCGAGACTAGGCCTTTAGAAAATCCAAAAAAATCAAAAAATCAAAAATTTCAAAAAAAAAAAAAGAAAATATGTCTCCTTTCCACTTCCCTCAACATGAGCATGAATTGTTTTGGCAATACTATGATAGATTACATGCTTTTCTTGCTCATTGTGGTTATTGCTTCGAGAAGTGGGAAATTTTGAACATGGTCTATGAGGGTATGACTTGTGAGACCCGTGCTGTTTTGGAGCATTGGGATTTCTGTGCTCGAAACGTTGATGAAGCTTGGGAATTACTTGAGTGGTTGGCTAGGGATACTTATGAATTTGAGACTAGTCAATTTACTTCATCCATCCCATCCCCCTGCATTCCTAATTATACACCTCTTGCATGTGAGATCTGCCATCGTTCTGACCATGATAGTGTTTCTTGTCCCTATCGTATTTCTGCTGATGGTTTTGCTAGAATTTCTAGTATGATAGAGGCCATGAACAAGCAACAAGTTGAGTTTGCTGAGTTTGTTAATAAATCGAGGGAGTATGACCTATCACCCAAGATTGACCCTAGTTCTAGTGCTCCTAGACTTGATGTCAATCTGTGTGATGATGGTGCGTCTTTTCCTCCTCTAGAGTCCGGACTAGAGGAGGTGCTCGACCCTCCCTTACCTACTCTACCTCTTGTTGCTCCATCCCTACCTAGCACATTTAAGGACAACACTTTGACCTATCCTGATCCACCTTTCCCTTTACCTCAACCGACGGAGTTCGGGGTAGGTGCGACATTTTGTGTTGGTGCTAGGGTCGATGGGGATGATTTCTGTCTTGAGTCAGACGGTACTTATAGTGAGGTGCAGGATCTTGACAAGATTCTCGAGGGGGAGTCCTGTGTGGATGCTGTGGCTGTAGTTTCATCTAGTCCTGATCTTACTGACCATGTATCCCTCAACTCCCTTGATATTTCTCATGCTTCTTCATGTTCACTACCCTCCTCTTCCCCTGAGTACCATAATTTATCACTCGTTGCATGTCATGATATGCTTGAGGGGAATGAGATAGACTGTATGGAGTCCCTAGGTGCCTTTAGAGGGTATGACCCCTCCCCTGACCCTTATAGTCTATACCTAGAGGACATGCCTGGAAAAATCATCTTTCCTATTGAATTCAATCATTCTACTGATTTTTCAAAGGCATTTGATAAATTTAGGAGATCACTTACTATTATTTCTGCATTCCTGTTTAAGTGCTCTTACTTACACTCATCTGAGTTGCAGGCTCAGGTGTTTGATAAACTTCTGCGAGCGTTGACAGCATCTGAGTTGCCGATGCGCGTCCTGAACGCCGCCGAGGAGTGGCTGATGCTCCTCGCGCTTCCCCAACCTCGTCCTAGCGAGGTGTAGTTTGGGTACATTCTGTACCTGTTGAACGGTAAATTTACCTATTTTACGTGCCTCTTTCACCTACTTTTCGCTCGTATAATAACTTAATCTTTAGAATTTTTACTCGTTTTATTTATGTTTTGTAGGAAATAACTCTAAATCGAGCAAACGTCGCGGAAAGGGACAAAGATGGGACAAAACGATGAAAATCAGCGAAAACGGGCAAAACACAGCAGAGAAGGACAGTGCACGGCCGACCTGCAGGGAGGCACGACCGTGCACTGGCGGCAGAAGCCACGCACGGCCAGGCGCACGGCCGTGCGTGGTGGCGCACGGCCAGGCGCACGGCCGTGCGTCAGGCCTGGGTTCGCGATAAAAGCCCCTTTTTCGGGCGTTCATGGGGAGTTCGTTCGGGGTTTCTCCTTGGGCGATTTTCTAGGTTAGTTTAGGTTAGGTTTATCCAATAAAAACCTCAATAGGAGGATTAGATTAGGATCTCAGTTGTTTGTATTTTGGGATTCTGCTTGTGGATTTCAAGTTCTTCAATCAATTCAAGCATAAGTTTCCCTCTTCCTTTTCTCTATTTATTTCATTGTTCTTGTTTATGTTTTGTTAGTTTTAATTCTTGTATTTGATTTGCCTAGTTTATATGTTTGGTTTTCATTGTTGATTCATGTTATCTAGTTGTTTGAATTCGTTTTATTTCATTGCCTTTGTTTCGTTCTTCGTGTTCATGTTCTTATTTGTTAGTTTAGGTTTTCATTTGTTTTTGATGATTAGTTGTTTGATTGTGTTGGCTTGGAATGTGATTAGCCTCTTGATGGCTAATTGATCTTGTACTAGGCCTAGCCATACCCAATCTATGCCTAGAACCTAGAGTTTTCCTTCACGCCCGCCAAGTGTTCGATGAAATGCCTGAGAGGGCTTTCATCCATATTATTGGGCGATTGACTATTGCTGAGAGGTGAGGTCAATTAGCTAGTGTGGGAGAGGGAATAGCCGAGTTCGGGACATGAAAATAGTATCCGAATCGAGCTAGGTCCGGGGTTGCTAGTTTTGTGGTCTAATTCGCCTAACCCCACGAAAGTAGGTGGTTACACGAGTTAGACTAGCTCATGACCCTTGAGAGAGGGCTTGGGCGGTCTTTGATGGTGCAACCGACCATCTCTTGTTCATAGTATGGTTTGGATAGGTTAGGACTCATCTTGGTTAGTTAGTTCATCCATTGGTAAAATCATAACTCCAAGTCACTTGTTTTTGTGTTTATAGCGTAGTTTAGTTTCCCCTTTTCACTCTTTGATCTCGCCTAGATTGAGACGCTCTAGTGAACTCTGGTAGTTGGAAACCCAATTCCCTGTGGACGACACCCCAAGTACTCAACGACATACCTTGCACTTGGGGTTTATAAATATTAAAACTCTGTTTTTCTCGCAACAAGTTTTTGGCGCCGTTGCCGGGGAATTGGCGTTTTTCAATATTAGGGTTTACTTCAGCATTCGAGGCTAGGCCTTTTGAAAATCCCGAAAAAAAAAATAAAAAAAAATTACCAAAAAAAAAAAAAATAAAATTTTCAATGTGAGCAAGAACTATTTTACCGTTATTGGGATCGTTTACATGCTTATCTTGCTCAATGTGTTTCTTGTGGATGTTTATATGGGAAATGGGAAATATTGCATGTTGTTGATGAGGGTGTGAATTGTGAGACCCGTGTTCTTTTGGAGCATTGGGATTTCTATGCTCAAAATGTTGATGAAGCTTGGGAATTACTTGAGTGGTTGGCTTGGGATACTTATGAGTTTGAAACTAGTTGTTCTGATTCTTGTACCCCACCCCTTGGCATCCCTGATTATGCCCCTCCTGTATGCGAAATTTGCCATTGTTCTGACCACACCAGTACTTCTTGTCCCTATCATATTTCTAATGAAGGCTTTGCTAGACTTAGCAATATGATAGAGACAATGAATAAGCAACAAGTTGAATTTGCTGAGTTTGTTAATAAACTGAGGGAGTATGACCTATCACCCGAGATTGACCCTAGTTCTAGTACTCCTAGACTTGATGTCAACCTGTGTGATGATGGTGCGTCTTTTCCTTCTCTAGAGTCCGGACTAGAGGACGTACCCGACCCTCCCTTGATCCCTTCACTCACTGTTGCTTCATCCTTTCCTAATACCCTTTGGGACAGCACTGCGCTTATCATGACCTTTCCTGATACACCTTCCCCTTTAGCTCAGTCGACGGAGTTCGAGGTAGGTGAGACCTTTGGCGTTAGCGCTAGTGTTGAGGAGGATGATACTTGGTCTGGTTCCGACCATGTTGCTATTGAGGTGCATACTTTTTATGGGACTCCCACAGGGACTTCATGCATGGATGTTGTGGTTGCAGGGCCAACTAGTCCTGATTTTATTGATAATATATCCCCCACCTCTCTTGATACATCCCATGCTTCCTATTCATGTTCACCACCCTCCCATTCCCCCCAGTGTTGTGATTTGTCACTTATCGATTCTCTGGTGATACTTGAGGGGAATGAGGCTGCCTGCCATAAGTCTCTAGGTACTTTTAGAGGGTATGACCCTTTCCTTGGCCCTTATTGTCTGTACCTAGAGGGCATGCCTGGAGAAATCGTATTGATTATTACCTTCGATTATTCTGCTGATTTCTCACAGGTATTTGGTGAGTTTAAGAGGGCACTAACTTTGTTTGCTCCATCTTTACCAGTGTTCTCTTACTCCCACCATTCTGAGCTACATGCAGCTATGCATGATAAGCTCCTGCGAGCTTTGACTGCTTCCGAGCTGACGACTCGCATCTTGAGCGGCAAGGAGTGGCTGATGCTCCTTAAGTCGTCATGGCATAGTTCGGGTACATTCAGTACCCGACCTGGTATACTCGTTCTCACTCTCTTCCCCCCTTCTTTTTATTTTTCTTTTCTTTCTTTTTGTTTTCGTTTAGTTGTGAATATTAGGATTGTGTTTTTGGTTGGTGATCATCTTGTGGTGAAATGTGGATGTTGTTGAGCCGTTGTTGGCTATGATCACCATTTTTGTATTTTTGTGGATTTTTATTGTGTTGTGATTGGTGGTGTTAGTTTGTATATATGTGTGATCTTGTCTTTGTTTGGGTACCATTGTGTTTTTGGGAGAATGTGTTAGCTTGTGTATATATGTGTCGATTTTGTATGTTTTGTGTTTGATTTTTGTTTTCTTTATCTTTGTGTGTTGGTGATGACTCACGGCTCCCAATGAGGACATTGTGAGATTTAGGTGTGGGGGTGGGGTCATCTCCCCTTTGTCTTTTTATTTTTGTGAAATTTTTTCAATTTTTCTCCTTTTTGTTTGAACTTTTCTTTTCTTTTTGCATTTAAGGGAGTTTTGTACTATTTTGATCAGTCTTGATCCCTGATACCTTGACTATTAGCTCGTATATAAGTATAATGTGTATGATAGATATTCATCCCCAATCTGTCGTTTTAGACCTCAGTTCTAACCCCAATAGTCCATCGTAATTTTGCAATCCGGTCCTGAATTCATGTATTGTCATCATCCTTCATTCTTAGTCTTCCACAATCGACTCTCCCACTGTCTACTGCACAGTTCCCTTTATATGCGCTGGCACCCCCTTTTTCCAAAGCAAAAAAAAAAAAAAAAAACAAACAAATTCAAGCGCCACTGGGTGTATCCCTTTGAGGCGTGACATGAGTTTGTATTGAAAAAAAATAATAATGGAAAGAAAGAAAGTGGGGAAGAAAAGAGTTAGAAATGACAAGTACCCCTTTGAGGCATGCGCTACTGGGTGTTACCCTTTGAGGCAATACTGCTACTGGGGAAACTTGCTTTCCAGGCTAGCCATTCGAAAAGGTAGCTTGTGTCAGCGGCGTGGGATTGAGTTTGATTTTGGTGGGCTTAGTTTCAGGGTGATGATACACTTGCACACAGGCACAAGGATGGATTCATTATTTTCATGCGTCGTGGGGTGAAAAGCTGATGTCTGAATGCAATTCTTTGGGATGATGTGTCCTGAAATGCATATAATGCTTGTGTACAGACTGATACTTGAGTTACTAGGGGGTTTTGGTTGATCCGAACGTGTACAGTTCACCCTGATGTATATATTTTGTTTTGTCATTTTCATTTTTCGATTTTTGTTTCTCTTTTCTTTGTTTTTCCTTTTTGAGATTTTGTGGGTATATCTTCTGCAAACCCTCACGAGACCTTACTCGTCCACTTGGGGTAACCAAGGGGTTTAAAGGGCTTGTTGCATATGCTAAATGCAACCGTGATTCCTACGAAAGTGAGTTAGTTGTTTACTTCAGTTTTTCTTTTATTTTGCTCGAGGACGAGCAAAAGATAGGTGTGGGGGTGTGTTGAACGGTAAATTTACCTATTTTACGTGCCTCTTTCACCTACTTTTCGCTCGTATAATAACTTAATCTTTAGAATTTTTACTCGTTTTATTTATGTTTTGTAGGAAATAACTCTAAATCGAGCAAACGTCGCGGAAAGGGACAAAGATGGGACAAAACGATGAAAATCAGCGAAAACGGGCAAAACACAGCAGAGAAGGACAGTGCACGGCCGACCTGCAGGGAGGCACGACCGTGCACTGGCGGCAGAAGCCACGCACGGCCTGGCGCACGGCCAGGCGCACGGCCAGGCGCACGGCCGTGCGTGGTGACGCACGGCCGTGCGTCAGGCCTGGGTTCGCGATAAAAGCCCCTTTTTCGGGCGTTCATGGGGGAGTTCGTTCGGGGTTTCTCCTTGGGCGATTTTCTAGGTTAGTTTAGGTTAGGTTTATCCAATAAAAACCTCAATAGGAGGATTAGATTAGGATCTCAGTTGTTTGTATTTTGGGATTCTTGCTTGTGGATTTCAAGTTCTTCAATCAATTCAAGCATAAGTTTCCCTCTTCCTTTTCTCTATTTATTTCATTGTTCTTGTTTATGTTTTGTTAGTTTTAATTCTTGTATTTGATTTGCCTAAGTTTATATGTTTGGTTTTCATTGTTGATTCATGTTATCTAGTTGTTTGAATTCGTTTTATTTCATTGCCTTTGTTTCGTTCTTCGTGTTCATGTTCTTATTTGTTAGTTTAGGTTTTCATTCGTTTTTGATGATTAGTTGTTAGATTTTGTTGGCTTGGATTGTGATTAGCCTCTTGATGGCTAATTGATCTTGTACTAGGCCTAACCATACCCAATCTATGCCTAGAACCTAGAGTTTTCCTTCACGCCCGCCAAGTGTTCGATGAAATGCCTGAGAGGGCTTTCATCCATATTTTTGGGCGATTGACTTATGCTGAGAGGTGAGGTCAATTTGCTAGTGTGGGAGAGGGAATAGCCGAGTTCGGGACATGAAAATAGTATCCGAATCGAGCTAGGTCCGGGGTTGCTAGTTTTGTGGTCTAATTCGCCTAACCCCACGAAAGTAGGTGGTTACACGAGTTAGACTAGCTCATGACCCTTGAGAGAGGGCTTGGGTGGTCTTTGATGGTGCAACCGACCATCTCTTGTTCATAGTATGGTTTGGATAGGTTAGGACTCATCTTGGTTAGTTAGTTCATCCATTGGTAAAATCATAACTCCAAGTCACTTGTTTTTGTGTTTGTAGCGTAGTTTAGTTTCCCCTTTTCACTCTTTGATCTCGCCTAGATTGAGACGCTCTAGTGAACTCTGGTAGTTGGAAACCCAATTCCCTGTGGACGACACCCCAAGTACTCAACGACATACCTTGCACTTGGGGTTTATAAATATTAAAACTCTGTTTTTCTTGCAACAGTACCCGACCTGGTATATTCGTTCTCACTCTTCTCTTCCCCCCCTTCTTTTTATTTTTCTTTTCTTCCCTTTTTGTTTTTGTTTAGTTGTGAATATTAGGATTGTGTTTTTAGTTGGTGATCATCTTGTGGTGAAATTTGGATGTTGTTGAGCCGTTATTGGCTATGATCACCATTTTTGTGTCTTTGTAGATTTTTATTGTGTTGTGATTGGTGGTGTTATTGGATTGGTCTACATTTATTTTTGGTGGTGTTAGTTTGTATCTATGTGTGATCGTGTTGTTGTTTTGGGTGAGAATTGTATTTTTTGGGAGAGTGTATTAGCTTGTGTATATTTTTGTCGATTTTTGTTTTTCTTGTGTTTGATTTTGTTTTTCTTTATTTTTGTGTGTTGGTGATGACTCACGGCTCCCAATGAGGACATTGTGAGATTTAGGTGTGGGGGTGGGGTCATCTCCCCTTTTCTTTTTATTTTTTTTTTGGGTGAAAATTTTTCATTTTTGTATAACTTTTTCATTTTTTCTCCTTTTTGTACAAATTTTTCTTTTCTTTTTGCATTTAGGGGAGTTTTGTACTATTTTGATCAGCCTTGATCCCTGATACCTTGACTGTTAGCTCGTATATAAGTATAATGTGTATGATAGATATTCATCCCCAATCTGTCGTTTTAGACCTCAGTTCTAACCCCAACAGTCCATCGTAATTTTGCAATCCAGTCCTGAATTCATGTATTGTCATCATCCTGAATTCTTAGTCTTCCACGATCGACTCTCCCATTGTCTACTGACACAGTTCCCTTTACATGTGCTGGCACCCCCTTTCTTTTTCCAAAACAAAAGCAAAAACAAACAAATTCAAGCGCTACTGGGTGTATCCCTTTGAGGCGTGACATGAGTTTGTATTGAAAAAAAATAATAATGGAAAGAAAAGAAAGTGGGGAAGAAAAGAGTTGGAAATGACAAGTACCCCTTTGAGGCATGCGCTACTGGGTGTTACCCTTTGAAGCAATACTGCTACTGGGGAAGCCTGCTTTCTATGCTAGCCAATCAAAAAGGTAACTTGTGTCAATTGCGTGGGATTGAGTTTGGTTTTGGTAGGCTTAGTTTCAGGGTGATGATACACTTGCACACTAGGCACCAGGATGGATTCAATGTTCTCATGCGTCATGGGGTGAAAAGCTGATGTCTGGATGCCATTCTTTGGGATGATGTGTCCTGAAATGCATATAATGCCTGTGTACAGACTGATATTTGAGCTATTAGGTGGTTTTGGTTGATTCGATTGTGTACAGTTTATCCCCATGTATATATTGTGTTTTGCTACTTTTATTTTTCGATTTTTGTTTCTCTTTTCTTTGTTTTTCCTTTTTGAGATTTTGTGGGTATATCTTCTGCAAACCCTCACGAGACCTTACTCGTCCACTTGGGGTGACCAAGGGGTTTAAAGGGCTTGTTGCATACGCTAAATGCAACCGTGATTCCTACGAAAGTGAGTTAGTTGTTTACTTTAGTTTTTCTTTTATTTTGCTCGAGGACGAGCAAAAGATAGGTGTGGGGGTGTGTTGAACGGTAAATTTACCCATTTTACGTGCTTCTTTCACCCACCTTTTACTCGTATAATAACTTTATTTTATAGGATTTTACCTTGTTTTATTTATGTTTTGTAGGAAATAACTCCAAATCAAGCAAACGTCGCGAAAAGGGACGAAGATGGGACAAAACGAAGAAAAACAGCGAAAACCGGCGAAAACCAGCAAAACCGGACAAACCGGGGGGAGGCGGCACCGTGCCACAGCAATGTGGCACGGTGTGGCCGTGCCACATGTCACGCCCGTGCCACCTCCCCAGATTCGTCGCGGCTTCGGTTTTCTATTTAAGTCCGTTCGGGCGTCTGTTTGTGGGGGGTCGCTCGGGGGTTCTTCCAGGCGATTTCTTAGAGTAGTTTTAGTTTACGTTTTAGTCAATAAAAACCTCAATAGGAGGATTAGATTAGGATTATAGTTTGTATTTTGGGATTCAAGCTTGTGGATTTCAAGTTCTTCGATCAATTCAAGCATAAGTTTCCCTCTTCCTTTTCTCTATTTATTTCATTGTTGTTCTTATTCATGTTTTGCCATTTTAATTCTTATTTTTGCTTTGTTTAGTTTATATGTTTAGTTTCTGTTGCTAATTCATGTTATTTAGTAATTTAGATTCGTTTTACCTCATTGTCTTTGTTTTTGTTCTTCAAGTTTATGTTCTTATTTGTTAGTTTAGGTTTCCTTGTGTTTGTGATGTTTTGTGGGTAGATTGTGTTGGCTTGGGTTGTGATTAGCCTCTTGATGGCTAATTGATCTTGTACTAGGCCTAACCATACCCAATCTATGCCTAGAACTTAGAGTTTTCCTTCACGCCCGCCAAGTGTTCGATGAAATGCCTGAGAGGGTTTTCATCCATATTTTTGGGCGATTGACTTATGCTGAGAGGTGAGGTCAATTTGCTAGTGTGGGAGAGGGAATGGCCGAGTTCGGGACACGAAAGTAGTATCCGAATCGAGCTAGGTCCGGGGTTGCTAGTTTTGTGGTCTAATTCGACTAACCCCACAAAAGTAGGTGGTTACACGAATTAGACTAGCTCATGACCCTTGAGAGAGGGCTTGGGTGGTCTTTGATGGTGCAACCGACCATCTCTTGTTCATAGCGTAGTTTGGGTGGGTTAGGACTCGTATTGATTAGTTGGTTCACTAATTGGTAAAATCACAATTCCAAGTCGCTTGTTTCTGTATTTGTAGCGTAGTTTAGTTCCCCTCCTTCACCGTTGATCACGCCTAGATTGAGACGCTCTAGTAAACTCTGGTAGTTGAAAACACAATTTCCTACGGACGACACCCCAAGTACTCAACGATACACCTTGCATTTGGGGTTTATAAATATTAAAACTCTGTTTTTCTTGCAACAGATCTGCTTTGTTCCTGCCTCTTGCCATAGTTTTGGAACTGTTTTAACCCCTGTTCTTCCTTCTATATGGGGCAATTCTTCACAATGTGATTGGGTTTTCCACATCTGAAGCATCCTAAAAACTAATCATAATCACTGTTCTGTGCCTTCCTGCTACTTCTTTTCTTGATATTGCCTTCAGCCTTCTTGAAGAATTTCTTGAACTTTCAAGTCACCATGGCTGTCTCTTCAAAATCCAGGTCTGAGTCATCACTCTCCAAAGCTTTTAGAGCAAGGCCTCGGTCTCCCTTTGCTTCTTCCTTCACCTGGGCACTTATCCTTAACTCATATGTCTGAAGATTCCCAATGAGCTCATCCAATGTGATCTCGTTCATCTTCTTTGCTTCCCGAATGGCTATGACTTTCATTTCCCATGACTGAGATAGAAATTGTAGGATCTTTCTTACCAATTCTTCAATGGTGAAGGACTTTCCGAACGATTTCAGCTCGTTGGTGATGTGAATAAAATGAGTGTACATATCCATTATCGTCTCTTTATCGCTTATTTCAAACAACTCGTACTTTCTCATCAGCAGCTCGATCCTGGACTGCTTAACTTGGTTAGTTCCTTCATGTGCCATGTGAAGAGTGTTCCATATTTCTTTTGCGGACTCACACTCTGACATCTGAGTGTACTCATTTGGTCCAACGCCAAAGTACAACAACTTCTTAGCCTTAGCGCTTTTCTATCTTTTTGAAATCCTCTCAGTTGAACTCCTCTGGCTTTTTAGCAATGGTCTTGCCATCTTCTATGGTCTTCACTGGAATGTAAGGACCATTCACAATGATCATCCATAGCTCATAGTCATCAGCCTAAATGTAGTTCTCTTCCACCAGTTGTAGCGTTGTCCATTGAAGTATGGTGGTCGAGTCACAGATTGACCCTTCAAAATTCCTTGTGGAACATTCCTCTTTTCAGGATCTATCAAAGTCTTAACCTAAATATGAGAACTCTGCACTGATACCACTCATTAGAATTAATCTCACAAGGACATAAGAGGGGGGGTGAATTGTGTCTACCGACTTTTCTGATTGTTTCAGAACACTCATAAAAATTGTTTAGACTGAGTGTTTAGAGTGAAGCGGAAACAAAACTAATTGCGGAAATAATAAAGGAGACATAACATTTTTACATGGAAAACCATCTCTTGCCTAACTGAGGTTTAAAAACCACGACCTACCACTATAAGATTTCAACACACTTTCCCTAAACGGATCGAACACATTACAACTGTAACACACGTGACTCAGTCACTCACGTAACTTGGTCTACCCCAAGACCTTCATTACAAACACCATGTAACTTAGTCTACCTCGAGGCTCTCGTTACAAAAATCACGTCCAATGTCTTTCAAGACTTGGACACTCTCTTATCTCACTAATGGAAAAGAGAAAAAGGAAAACTCCTCACTTGAATGCTTCCAAATAAGCTGAATGTAAGGTACAACATAATCCCTATTATGTCAATATTGAAGACTCGATTTAGCACTCTCTTTGAAGGTTTTCTCTCAGAAAATTCAAACTCACAAAGACAATTTTAAACCCTTGGAATCCTTGAGAAAGACTTGAGAAAGAGGCGACTTAAATAGTGAGCTTCTGCCGTAGGGTTAGGAAGATTTCCTTCCTTCAATCACTCTAACACTCAACCTCCTAAAACTTTTCCTCTTGATATTCTTCCCTTAAAGGATAAGATAAAATCTTTCAAAAATCTTTCAATAGTATCTTTTAAGGAAAGAAACCTTCTTAGACTCTACAACTAAAAAATCTCTCAACATTATCTTTAAAGAAAAAATCTTTTTAGACTCAACTGGCACAGGGAAATTAATCCTAATTATTTCAAGAAAACCATCAGTAAAAAAACAAAATTCTAAAATCTTGAAATTTCTTTTTTGTCTTTGATGTCAGAACACCACAGACCTGACTTCTCAGAACTGTTCTGGGGCAGTGTTCTGAAGTACTTAAAAACATTTTAACGCAAATGCTAAGTTAATACCTTCTAATTGGCATATTAACAAGAATCTAAAAAATAAAACCAATACTATACCTAAGACTCTTGTTATTAGCTGGGCTCCTTGCACATGCATCGACTTTGATGCCCCATGCTCATTTGAACTGCTCCAAGTATTTTTCGGATCCTGTCACAATGCATAATTCAAGCACAACATATTGACTAGTACATTTGGATTGTTATCATCAAAATCTTACACATTAATTGGGTCAACAACACTCAGATTTCATGAATAGCAATCGTGTATGTAAACATAAAAGATTCCATAATTGAGAATATGATTTTGTCTTGCCAAAATCATTGAAAACATTGCAATCATTGTGATTCTTAAGAAATTATACCAAAAAAAGATGTTGCTTACTTCTATAAAATAACGGATTGGAATTAACGATTTTGTCATGTCTACTATCGAAATTTAGCTTATGCAAAGACACTACTTCTTTTACACACTTTGCAAAAATCTTTTTCACTTGACACTCGCCATGAAAACAACCATCACACCACTTGCCCTTGTAGTAGCACTCCTTATATTTAGCGATGAGTACTAGCATTAATTTTATAATATGAAAAAGTTTTAAATACATATATGTTGCTTAAATATTGCAGTCCAAAAAAATCATTTATAATTTTATATGAATTGTTGACATACTTGTGATTTATGTGCCCAATGAAAAACCAGGCATATGTACGAGCTCTAGAGTAACTATGACGCAGTCCCTTACTGATAATCTCGACCCACAAAGATGACCACAATGCTTTGCCAATGCTAATTGTAACAAAGAACATTGTCAACAATCTTGTAGCCCTATAAAGGGCACGTATGTTGGCACTCAGTGTTGTTGTCATTTTTAAGAGAATGTGGTTTGATAGTACCAAATAAAATTTCAAATAATTTTTATCCCTTTCTATTGTTACTCTCTAATTTACTCGATTTACATTATAAGTTGTCTTTTCTTTAATTAGTTTTGAAATTATCTTTAAAAAATTAAAACGTTTTGCTTTCGCTTGGTCTTTCTAAGCTAGACATCTATATAGGAGGACTTGGGACGTCAAAATGGTATTATTAAATCGATGGTAACGTTGGAGCTGTCAATTAATTTTCTTGAAAAACTTTGTTATCAACAATCGAATTCGGTTGGTCTGTTTATATGACAGCCGCATATGGCCTTATCAAACCAATTCTATGGTCCCCTTTAACCTTCGTTAGGTGATAAATTGTTGTATTTTACGTGCCTCTTTCACCCACTTTAAGCTCATATAATAACTTAATCTTTAAGATTTTTACTTGTTTTATTTATGTTTTATAGAAAAGAAGTTTAAATGGAGCAAGTACCACGAAAAGGAGCGGAGACAGATAAAAACAGCGGAAGCGGGCAAAAATGGGATGACGGGAGACCGTGCCACCGTGCCAGAGATGTGGCACGGTGGGGCTGTGCCACCTGGCGCGGCCATGCGCTGGCCTCCACTCGCTCGCTCGCCCGATTTTCTATTTAAACCCCTTTTCGGCATTTTTGTTCGGGACCCCCCCGGCTCTCCTTTGGCGACTTTTTGGGAGTTTTTAGTTTAGGTTTAGCCAATAAGAACCTCGATAGGAGGACTAGACTAGGATTTTGGATTGTAATTCTGGATTCAAGCTTATGAATTTTCGAGTTTATTCAATGATTCAAGCATAAGTTTTCTCTCCTCTTTCTCTCTCTATTTTTGTTATTTATGTTCATGTTTTAGTTTACAGTCTTTTGTGATGTTTAGTGATTATAGTTTTGAATCTTTAATTGTGATTAGCCTCTTGATGACTGATTGATCTTTGTTTAGGCCTTTACCCCCTCTTGTTTATGCTAGAATCTAAGATTTTTTTCTCGCGCCCACCAAGTGTTCGATGAAATGCTCGAAGGAGTTGTCATCTTTGTTTTGGGGCAATTAACTTATGCTGAGAGGTGAGGTTGATTGTCTAGTGTGGATAAAGTGAATAGTCAGGATTGAGACATGAAAATAGTTTTAGTCGCGGGCTAGGTCAAAGGTTGTTAATCTTGTAGTCTGATTGACCTAATCCCATAAAAATAGGTGGTTAGAACATTTAGATTAGCCTATTGACTCTTGAGAGAGGGCTTAGGTGGACTTTAATTGGGCAACCAATCATCCTTGAATTACTAGCATAACTTGGGAAGGTGAGGGTTTGAATTGGTTAGCTAGTCTACCTGAGGTTTAATTACAATTAAAGACTTCTTTGTTTTAGTAGTTAGTTTACTTCTCTTCACCTTTGATTTCGCCTAGATTGATACGCTCGAGTGAACTTTGGTAGTTGGAAACACAACTTTCTGCGGATGACACCCCAAGAACTCAACGATACATCTTGCACTTGGGGTTTATAAATATTAAAACTCTGTTTTTCCCTAACAAGTTTTTGCGGGGTCATTTACCCTTTTATTCTTATTTTTTGTGAAAATTTTTCATTTTTGTTGCCAATTTTTCATTTTTTCCTTTTCTTTGCATAGTTTTTCTTTTTGGTTTTGGGGGCCTTGTACTATTTACTCTGACTTTGATCCCTTGTACCTTAGCTATTAGCTTGTACCTAAGTAAGTTGTTCATGATAGATCTTTGTCCCAACTGTGTCACTCTGGGTCCTAATTCTAATCTCAATAGTCTGTTATGGCTATGTAATCCAGTCCTTGTGTGCACTTCATCATTATCTTAGAATCTTAGTCTTTCGTGATTGATTCTCCCACCTATTTTTGACATGGTTACTTTAATATTTGTCCGCATTTTAAAAAAAAGAAAAAACAAAAAAAAAGAGGGAAAAAAAGAAAAAGAAAAAAAAATTGGAATGATAAGTTTCCCTTTGAGGCATGCGCCACTGGGCGTTATCCTTTGAGGCACGTGTTACTGGGTGTTACCCTTTGAGGTAATACTGCTACTAAAAAAGCTTGCTTCCCTTGTTAATAAGTCAATAATGTAGCATGTGTCAGTTAGGTTGGAACGAGTTTGATTTTGGTAAGCTTAAGTCCTAGGATGATGATACACTTACACACTATGCACTAGGATGGTTTCCAGGTTTGGATGTACAGTGGGGTAAAAAGTTGGTGCTTTAATGTCATGTATGTGGATAGAGAGTCTTGATATGAACATGCCAATATCTTTGCTGCATTGGTGATTTGGTTGGTTATAATGCATACAGTTTTTGCCCTTGTATAGATATTCATGCCTTGTTTGTATATCTATTTTATTTTCTTTCCTTTCCTTTCTCATTTTCCACTTATTTTTCTTTTTCAAGATTTTATGGGTATATTTTCTGCAAACCCTCACGAGACCTTACTCGTCCACTTGGAGGAACCAAGGGGTTCAAAGGGCTTGTTGCATATGCTAAATGCAACCGTAATTCCTACGAAAGTAAGTTAGGTTCTTAAGTTAATTTTTCTTTTATTTTGCTCGAGGATGAGCAAAAGATAGGTATGTGGGTATTTGTTAGGCAATAAATTATCGTATTTTACGTGCCGCTTTCATTCACTTTTAGCTCATATAATAACCTTATCTTTTGGATTTTTACTTGTTTTGTTTATATTTTATAGGAAATAAGTTCAAATGGAGCAAGTACCACGAAAAGGAGCGAAGACAGACAACAACAGTGAAAGCGGGCAAAAACGGGACGACGGGAGACCGCGCCACTACACCAGGATGTGGTACGGTGGGGCCGTGCCACCCAGGCACGGTAGGGCCGTGCGACCTGGCGCGGCTGTGTGTCGGCCTCTACTCGCTTGCTCGCCCGATTTTCTATTTAAACCCCTTTTCGGCTTTTTTGTCCGGGACCTCCCCAGCTCTCCCTTGGTCGCTTTTTGGGAGTTTTTAGTTTAGGTTTAGCCAATGAAAATCTCGATAGCAGGATTAGATTAGGATTTTAGATTGCAATTCCGGATTCAAGCTTGTGGATTTTCAAGTCCTATGTTCGTGCTTTAGTTTATAATTTTTTGTAATGTTTAGCCATTATAGTTTTGAATCTTAGATTGTGATTAGCCTCTTGATGACTGATTGATCTTTGTTTGGGCCTTTACCCCTCTTGTTTATGCTAGAATCTAAGATTTTTCTCTCACGCCCACCAAGTGTTCGATGAAATGCTCGAAAGAGTTTTCGTCCTTATTTTGGGGCAATTAACTTATGCTGAGAGGTGAGGTTGATTGTCTAGTATGGATAGAGTGAAAATAGGGGGTTAGAACATTTAAACTAGCCTATTGACCCTTGAGAGAGGGCTTAAATGGACTATAATTGGGTAACCGATCATCCTGGAATTACTAGCATAAAATGGGAAGGTAAGGGTTTGAATTGATTAGTTAGTCTACCTTAGGTTTAATTATAATTGAAGTCTTCTTTGTTTTAGTAGTTAGTTTTACTTCTGTTCACCTTTGATTTGACCTAGATTGATATGCTTGAGTGAACTTTGATAGTTGGAAACACAACTCTCTGTGGACGACACTCCAAGTACTCAATGATACACCTTACACTTGAGATTTATAGGTGTTAAAACTCTATTTTTCCCTAATAAGTTTTTGGCACCATTACTGGGGAGTTGGCGTCTTTTAATATTGGGATTTACTTGAGCATTCGAGACTAGGCCTTTAAGAAATTCCCCAAAAAAAAAGGGAAAAATTAAAAAATCAAAAATTTTAAAAAATTTAAGATGGCTATTTTCCTTTTACCTCAGTTTGAGCATGAACCTTTTTGGCACTACTTGTCTAGGTTGAACGATTATCGTGCTCAATATCTGCTTTTTGAATATGAAAAATGGGAAATATGCAATACTGTGCTTGAGGGGATAACACCTGACACTCGAACTATCCTTGTGTCCATGTGTTATGGTGGTTTGCATTCTTTAGCTGTTGATGACATGTGTGATTTGTTTGAGTCTCTAGCTTGGCATCAATGGCAATTTGATGATTCTAGGGACCATATCGTCACTACTCTTCTTACCCACATGTGTTGTGCTCCTTTTGCCAATCTTTTGACCATGATGTGCGTTCATGCCCCTATTATGATGTCTCTGATGAGTGTCATGCTAGACTTAGTGCCATGATAGAGACAATGCACGAGCAACATACGCACTTTGTTAGTGAGATGAGGGAGTGCGGCTTATTGCATGAGACTGACCCTAATCTAGCCTCCCCTAGACTAGAGGCTAGTCTCTATGAGGATTGCGAGCCTTCCCTTCCCCTAGAGTCAAGTTTTGTTGATGATATACCTTACACTAATCTATAGAAAGTGCTCGACCCTCCCTTGATCTCTTCATCACTTGTTGCTCCGTCCTCTACTAGCACACCCATAGGCACTACAGCCAGTGCTTTGAGCTTACATGCTTCTTCCCTCCCTTTAGCTCAGTGCAAGAAGTTAGAGATGGGTAAGCTGTATAGGGGTGATGTTATTGTTTTAGAGGATGATTTTCCTACTTGGTCAACAGAACCTGTACATCTTGAGAGGCTCTTTTCGAGGAGTTGTGTGACGATAGTTTGGTAGTTGGTGCCGCACTTAGTATTGACCATATCGACCCAATTTACACAGAACCACTTGACGCGACCCTCATTTCATCCCCCCCTTCCCAATGCCCCCTACCAATTGCATGCATTTCACGAGTCCCTAGGCGCTATTAGAGGATATAACCCCTCCTTGGATCGTTATTATGTATACCTAGAGGACTTGCCTAGGAAAGTCATATGGAACACTTCCTTTGATCATGCCTTTGAGTTTTTTATGGCATTTGATAAGTATAAGAGGGCACCGATTTTCTTTGCTATGATATTCTCTGTGTTTTCTTGCTTACATCATTCTGAGATGCATGCATAAGCACAAGATAAGCTCTTGCGAGCTTTGACTGCATCTGAGCTGATAGTTCGAGCCTTGAGAGACAAGGAGTGGCTGATGCTCCTTAAGCTACTGTGGCATAGTTTGGGTATAATCAGTACCCAACCTAGTATAATCGTTCTCACTCTTCCCCCCTTCTTTTTATTTTTTATTTTCTCTCTTTTTGTTTTTATTTAGTTGTGGATTTAGGATTGTACTTTTATGGTGATACTTGGGAATTTGTTGTGCCAGTTGAGGGCTATGATCATGTTTTTGTGTTTTTGTGTTTTGGATGAGTGAGTTAGCTTATGTATATGTACGTTTTGTTTGATTTTGGTTTTTGTGTGTTTTGTAGTGGGTGATGACTCTCGATTCCTAATGAGGATATTGTGAGGTTTAGGTATAGGGGTGGGGTCATTTACCCTTTTATTCTTATTTTTTGTGAAAATTTTTCATTTTTGCGCCAATTTTTCACTTTTTCCTTTTCTTTGCATAGTTTTCCTTTTTGGCTTTTCGGTTCTTGCACTATTTTTACTGACTTTGATCCCGTGTACCTTAGCTATTAGCTTGTACCTAAGTAAGTTGTTCACGATAGACCTTTGTCCCAAGTGTGTCACTCTTGGTCCCAATTCCAACCCCAACAATCTGTTATAGCTATTTAATCCAGTTCTTGTGTACACTTCATCATTATTTTAGGATCTTAGTCTTCTGTGATTGACTCTTCCAATTGTTTTTGATAGGGTTACTTTAATTTTTGTCTGCATTCAAAAAAAAAGAAAAAACAAAAAAAAAGAGGGAAAGAAAAAGAAAAATAAAAAAACCAAAATTTGGAATGACAAGCATTCCTTTGAGACATGCACCATTGGGCGTTACCCTTTAAGGCACGTGCTATTGGGTGTTACCTTTTGAAGTAATAGTACTACTGGAAAAGCTTGCTTCCCTTGTTAATAAGTTAATAATGTAGCATGTGTCAGTCAGGTGGGAACGAGTTTGATTTTGGTAAGCATAAGTCCTAGGATGATGATACACTTACACACCATGCACTAGGATGGATTCTAGGTTTAGATGTACAATGGGGTGAAAAGTTGGTGCTTTGATTGCATGTATGTGGATAGAGAGTCTTGATATGCACACTATGTTTATATACAGGCTAATATCTTTGCTGCATTGGTGACTTGGTTGGTTATCATGCGTACAGTTTTTCCCCTCGTATAGATATTTGTGCCTTATTTGTATATCTATTTTATTTTCTTTGTTTTCCTTTCTCCTTTTCCACTTATTTTTTTTTTCAAAATTTTGTGAGTATATTTTCTACAAACCCTCACGAGACCTTACTCGTCCACTTGGGGGAACCAAGGGGTTCAAAGGGCTCGTTGCATATGCTAAATGTAACCGTGATTCCTACAAAAATGAGTTAGGTTCTTAAGTTAATTTTTTTTTAATTTTGCTCGAGGACGAGCAATGGATAGGTGTCGGCGTGTTTGTTAGGCGATAAATTGTCATATTTTACGTGCCTCTTTCATCCACTTTAGCTCATATAATAACATAATCTTTAGAACTTTTGCTTGTTTTGTTTATGTTTTGTAGGAAATAAGTTCAAATGGAGCAAGTATCACAAAAAAGAGCGAAGATAGACAAAAATAGCGAAAGCGGGCAAAAACGGGATGACGGGAGACTGCACCACCGTGCCACGTGGCACGATGGGGCAGTGCCTCCTGGCGCGGTCGTGCGCCGGCCTCTACTTGCTCGCTCGCCCGATTTTCTATTTAAACCCCTTTTCGGCATTTTTCTTCAGGACCTCCCCGGATCTCCTTTTGAGACTTTTTGGGAGTTTTAGTTTAGGTTTAGCCAATAAAAACCTCGATAGGAGGATTAGATTAGGATTTTAGATTGTAATTCCAAATTCAAGCTTGTGGATTTTCAAGTTCATTCAATGATTCAAGTATAAGTTTTCTCTCTCTATTTTTGTTATCTATGTTCATGTCGTAGTTTACAATCTTTTGTGATGTTTAGTGATTATAGTTTTGAATCTTGGATTGTGATTAGCCTCTTGATGACAGATTGATCATTGTTTGGGCCTTTACCCCTGTTATTTATGCTAGAATCTAATATTTTTCTCTCACACCCACCAAGTGTTCGATGAAATGCTCGAAAGAGTTTTCATCCTTGTTTTGGGGCAACTAACTCATGCTAAGAGGTGAGGTTGATGGTCCAGTGAAGGTAGAGTGAATAGTCAGGATTGGGACATGAAAATAGTTTCAGCCGCTGGTTAGGTCAAAGGTTGTTAATCTTGTAGTCTAATTCACCTAATCCCATGAAAATAGGCGGTTAGAACATTTGGACTAGCCTATTACCCCTTGAGGGAGGGCTTAGATGGACTTTAATTGGGCAACAGATCATCCTTGCGTTACAAGCATAACATGGGAAGGTGAGGGTTTGAATTGATTAGTTAGTCTACCTTAGGTTTAATTACAATTGAAGTCTTCTTTGTTTTGGCAGTTAGTTTCACTTCTATTCACCTATGATTTCACCTAGATTGATGCACTCGAGTGAACTTTGGTAGTTGAAAACACAACTCCCTCTAGATGACACCCCAAGTACTCAACGGTACACCTTGCACTTGGGGTTTATAAATATTAAAACTCTGTTTTCCCTAACACCCTTCCTATTTTGCAACTGTGGATATCTTGAGCTGCATAGTCGATGTATATGCCCACGCAAAAATGTACAAGTGCAGGCATCATATATAGGTACCCTTATGTTATTGATTAGATACCACCTCTACTTGATGACCTGCTTATGTAATGATTATTGTCCCTAAGTCATATTTTTAAAATGTCTTTCTACCTTTAAACATAGTTGAAAATCCCTTATGTATATAATAGCATTACCAGCTGCACATATTTCAAGCAGCAATTCATAGCGGGCTGTAATGACATTTTCGTGAAGACATAGATACTATTCCTTTGGCATAATTCGTTGCCATAGCTAAGGTAATCAATAATGATATCCAATGAAATTGCACTCTACTACAAATAATTATTGACAAAAGTGGAGAGGAAAGAACGACAAACATGTGCCTTGCTTGTGGTGCCCAAAAATTGTTCACCTAGACATAATAACTGACATAGTGATGGAGACAATTATAGAAATAAAAATTCTAGCAAGTACTATGAAAAAGAGTCGTATCATATGTAAAAATGGGGAAGTAGGTTTTTTTTTGGGGTTAGTTGAGCACAATTATTACGAATAAGGTTTATAGAAGCCAAAAAAAGGAAAGCATAATTTGGAGCAAACACAAATATATTGCCTAAAGGTAAATGCTTTAAATCCGCATTCCACAAAAAGAAGTTCCGCCTTGGTTGAGTTATACAGTTTCGAGAAACGGGCTTATGACTAAATGGTACTACTTTAAACAGGTCAGTTCATTTATGTTGTTAAACTATGTTGTCTAAATAATAGTCTCCGAAGCGGAAGTAGAGAAACATTCAAAATGCCAATTGATTGTACTCAACTATTAATCAAGTTGAAAATAATTGTCAAAAATTTATGTTTTCTATTATCGACTATGTGGCCCAAAAAAAAACATGCTAATGGCACGGAATGTAAACAACGTGTAAAAGAGCGGCGACTTGAGCACATAACATAATTTAGTCCCAGTGAATTTATGAAAGCATCAAGGAATGTCGTTTGAAGTCATTTTGATTGACAAATCTAGAGCAAAAGGCTTCAATTTACATTTACTAGCATGTAACCAAAGCAATGTTATTAATTCCACACTAGTTAATGCGTGAGTCTCGGCTTTTAATTTCATAATCTATTGAACTCTTATAATTTCTCAAATTTTCGGCATAGCAAATTTCCTTGCAATAACCTCATAATCATGTATCAATTTCAACCGTTACTTCTAAAGAGATATTCTGAATTGCTTGCACTGCTGACGGTACATAATTAAATAAAATGACGCATTCATGTAATACGATCATAGCAAATATAGGGGGCATTATTTTAACATTATCGTCTCATCAAAAAGAACCTAACAACATCAATGATTGTGTACTGTGTAAATTATTACTTCAATCGTGAAATAAGGAAAATGAATAGAAAAAGGTAATACATTGACCAATTGATTATCATTTGGCTACATACGGTAGCAATAACTAAAGTGGTAACTCAATTGAAATTTAATAGAAAGCCTTACTTTGGTTATCAAAAGGCCTTTCATTTCAAAATAATGTTCAAATTTAAAAATAGAGTTTTTATGTAAATGGATACACTTAATACAACATTATGCACGCTGCTTGCATACTATTAAAATGGAAGACAAAAATAAAACAATTGGCCTTGTCGCTTGAGCTACCACTCAACTTTATCAATATGAATATAGAATTACATATATTTTTTGGCGGCATGAAGGAAGCAGCAAAGGTTAATGTTTCGGGCACTTGTGCACTGTACCATATTTAAGTTGATGGTTTTCAACTTATTTTTATCGTCACGAACACACTATCAAGTTTCGTGATGGTGAATGCGCTCATCCTTGACATGTGACAATTTTACCGGCTAATGCACCCCAGGTTTTGCTTCTATTGTTCACAATTTTTATGGCCTTTATCCCAGTTTCTTTATTTCATATGCAATGAAGAAATAGAAGAATTAGGATGAGGACGTGCCAATAGTCAAGAATGAGGCCTGGCATATGAACCCAAAATACGTGAAGAAGCACAAGGAGGTGAAGAATGGAGAATTTATGGTCAAGTAGACTATTCACTGCAACAATGAAAACCATGAATACCCATGTAGCATGCCGCAGTTGGCGTTCAACGTGATCGAGCTCGTCCTTACCTTACTAGTGCACTAAGTTATAGAATGATGGCACGTGCTCCGGTGGCAAATGGCGCCAGAGTGGCATTCCTGCAAACTACGCCTCTATAAAAACATCCTTTTCCCCATTTGTATATTTTAGTAGATTTTAGATTAGATTCCGCAATAGCGTAGAGTTCTTAGGAGTAGTTTAGAGCGAGATTTGATTATTGTGCTCTTTAGTTAATCAAGTTTTAGTTTCATGTAATTTACTGTCCTACCTTCCTTTCTGCTCTCATTGGCATTTGAGTTAATGCCTCACTCTACTATTGGCTTGATTTTTTGTTCTTAGATCTACTTGCACATTTCTAGCTTAATGTTGAAAGTTGATGCTTTTCATATTAGTCTTCCTTTCGTTTGATTTTACACTATTAGTTTCTTCTTTCAAAACATGCCAATCTCTACTCTTCGTCTCTATTTCTTTTTAAGGTTTCATATTATATTATTTAGGTGTGAAATTTTATGAACTTATGGGTTTTTCATTTAGCAATGTTGATTAGTGAAAAGGTAATAGGAGACAGACCGCCATTTCACTTATGCGACTCATATCTTAGAAAACCAACCCGCGTCATTTGATTAATGCTAGAAGGTGCTCTTCTCTTTCCTTTAATTCTGTATATGCTTGATGCTTTATTAATTAATTGACAGTTATAGCCATGTTTTGTGTTAGTTGTGTAAATTATGTTTTGAATTTTTGCTTATTGGTTTCAATTAGTTATTGTTAGAGTGGGATTATGGTTTAATTGGTTTAATTATCCTTCTTCCACCATTTTTGCATCTTTGATTCAAATAAATATGAACTAGTAATCTTTAAGTGACATTAGCTCATCTCATTAGTTCGGCAAAAACCCTCAAGCACACGTATATAGCATTATGCTTGTAGCGCACTTAATTTTTCTCGTCACTTAATTCAAAAATTGACTCCAGCTATGCAAGGATTTTTCATTTCAAAAGAATGTTAAAATTTAAAAATCCAAATTCGACATAAATTGATGTGCGTGATTCAATATTATGCGAGCTTCTTACATGCGTTTCTAAAATTATTACAAAAATGAAACTAATGACCTTATCTTGTTGGTTACCACCCAACTTGGCCTACAAGGATATGGAATTACACATTTTTTCTAGAAGCATGAAGGGGACTCGTAGGGGGATGCATTGCATACTTCTAACAATTAGTGTATCCATTCTCAAAATTTGATATTTTCACAACCCAACCAATGTTTTGTTTGCTTTATTCATAGGTATTTAGTTTTTATTATAGTTTATTGATTTCATATGTGATTAAAAAATTAGCGAAATTAGGGATTGGATGTGTTAAAAGATGACAACATGGCTAGGCACATGAACCCAAAGTGTATGGGAAGCACAAATAGATGAGGAATGAAGCACATATGATCAACTTGGCCATGGAGCATGCATGAGTTACTTAGCTCAGTGGAGCCATGAAGCACAGGGGAGGAAATGCTCAACATGACCATGTTTATCCTTCCGCTGTCGCTGCATTGTGTTCTATAAGGATGGCAAGGGCTGCCTGTGGAACACGGCATGGGCATGCGACCCTACCATATTACACCTCTATGAACACCCCGTTGTTCCCTATTTGTATATTGAAGGAGGTTTTAGCTAAGATTTAGGGATAATGTTGAGGCCACATGATAGTTTAGGGTGAGATTGATTATTGAGGATGAATTTCAAGTTCGTCAGGTCTTAATTTCATGCAATTCGCTATCTTACTCATTCTTCTCTTATCAGTTACATTTAAGTTTGTACTTCCCTCTATTCTTAGCTTGATTCTTCATGCTTATATCTACTTGTTCTTCTCTAGCTTAATGCTGAAAATTGATGATTTTCATATCATTCATCCTTTTCGTTTGATTTCATACTCTCAATTTCTTCTTTCATGTACACAAATCTCTAACTCTTTCTTGCTGTTTCCTTTTAGAGCATCAAAAAAAAAATGAATGTTCACGGAATAATGGAGTCTTCATTAAGCATCATAAATTAGTGAAAAAAATATTTGGAGACAAACCATACTTTACTTACAACACTTCAATTTTGGACATCTAACTCACATTTCTTGATTAGTGGTAGATGGTGCCCTTCTCTTTCTCTACGTTCAGTTAGTCGGTTTAGCTTTAATACTTTGGTAGTTATATTTGGTTCTTTGTTCGTTAATTAATAGTTTGAGCCATGTTTTGCCTTAGTTTTGTTAACTATGCTTTTAATTTTTATTAAGTAGTTTCGATAAAGCATCCAAAGAGTAGAACTAAGGGCTAATTAGTTTAATTATCCATCTTTGATTCTATGAACAGAGTCAATATAAGCTAGCTACTATTTGAGTGGCCTATGTTTGCCTATCTCTGTGGAGAAAGCCTTAAGCAGTGGGCTGTGGTAATATGCTTGCAATGCTCTTAATTTTCCCCAACACAACGGTGCTTGTGTATGGAATTTTCATGATGCTCTATATTTATAGGTTGTGCTTATATTTCGTGAACAAGAGTGGTGTTTTTAAATATGGAAAACGCTATCATTGAGAACAAGATATTGTCATTTTTTTAATATTTAATTTAGATTTACACCACCAACATTATTGTTTCGCCACTTTTCTCGATTTTTAAAAATTTCGTAAAATTAAATTATCAAGAGATTTTCTTGGCTTTGTTGTTTCATGCCGAAAAAGTATTGGACTAGAGTGGGAGACGTGAAGGTGATAATATGGCATAGATGATGGAAGAAAGGGTGCTCAATTTATTTCTTTTAAAATGTTTCATATCATCTTCCAAATTCAGCTAATCCATGTATAGGATAGATGTAAATGATTCTATCGAGCCAATGCTAAGACTTCCTTTGCCCTTCTTATTTTTAAAGAGAGCACAACATGAGCTGAATGATTGATAACTATGCCAGAGACAAACCATAAAGTGTAGAAGTCATATAAAGTACTCTTGTTGCATTCACCAAGCAGTGCCTCTACTTAACTCGCTTGTGCAATGCTCCTTCCTCCGATGTCATATTAAAAATATGTATTTCACCCTTAAAGTATGCCAAACAATATTTTCCACACATAGTAGATAACAACTTCTCGAATTTGATGTAATATCGAAAACCTGTAATGTCTCTTGTTTAAAGAAAAAGGTGTTATCATTTTGGCATAATCAATAGTCATAAACAAGCAAGCAATGAACGTATTCAATGTAGCCACACTGCACTGCAAATACTTATCTACAAATGTGGAATAAAGGGAATGAAAAACGTTTGCCTTTGTTATGGTTCCCTGAACAATTTCACCCAAACATTGTAACCCACTTAACAATTATGACAATTGAATAAAAATGTGGTGGATTGGCACTATATGATAGCTCGTAGTGTCTTGTAATGTAGATTTTGATATGGTAACCTATAGAAATATACAATACATTTCCCTTCTCTTTCTCTCCCATTTCTTGGCTAGGTATTTTCAACGCTTTTTACAATAAAGCTGACCATGTACCTTGGCAAACGAACATCCCACGCCTAGCTATGGCCTTGTATTTGCGGCACACTTCATTTTTTTTTTTTAAACAAAACAGTACATGTGAATGGAATTTATGGGATATGCTATATCTATGAATTGCACTCATATTTCATGAATAGCAATCACGTATGTAAGCATAAAAGATTTCATAATTGAGAATATGATTTCGTCTGGCTAGAATCATTGAAAAGATTGTAATCATTGTGATTCTTAAGACATTATACCCAAAAGAGACATTGCTCATCTCTATAAAATATGGGGTGGATTTAATGATTTTGTCATCTCTACTATCAAAATTTAGCTTGTGCAAAAACACTACTTCTTTCACACACTGTGCAGAAAGTTTTTTCATTTGACAATCGCTATGAAAACAACCATCACACCAATTGTCCTTATGGTAGCACTCCTTATATTTAGCGGTGAGTACTAACATCAATTTTATAATATGAAAATATGATTAAATCTTTAAGGTTTTAAATACATGTATGTTGCTTAAGTATTGTAGTCCAAAAATATCATTTATAATTTCATATGAATGGTTGGCATACTTATGATTTATGTACCCAATGAAAAACCAAGTACATGTACGAGCTCCAAAGTAACTACAACGCAGTCCCTTACTGATCATCTCAAGCCACAATGAGGACCACAATGCTTTCCCAATGCTAATTGTAACGAAGAACATTGTCAACAATCTTGTAGTCCTATAAAAGGCGCATGTGTTGGCGCTCAGTGTTGTTGTCATTTTTAAAAGAATGTGGTTTCATAGTACTAGATAAAATTTCAAATAATTTTTGTCCCTTTCTATTGCTGGTTTTGCTTTGTCCTTCCAGGCTAGACATCTATATAGGAGACTTGGGATGTCAAAATGGTATTATGAAAATGATGGTAATGTTGGAGCTTTCAATTAATTTCCTGGAAAAGTTTTGTTATCAACTATCGAATTTGGTTGGTCTATTTATATGAGCCTCATGTGACTTTATCAAACCAATTCTATAGTCCCCTTTGCCCCTCCTATTTTGCAACTGTGGATATCTTGAGCTGAATAATCGATGTATATGTGCAGGCAAAATCGTACAAGCATAGACGTCATATATAAGTACCCTTATGCTGTTGATTAGATACCACCTCTACTTGATGACCTGCTTACATAATACTCGTTACCCCTAAGTCATATTTTTAAAATGTCTTTCTATCTCTAAACATAGTTGAAAATCCCTTGTGTATATAATGGCATTACTAGCTGCACATATTTCGAGCAATTCATGGCGAGCTGTAATGACATTTTCGTGAAGAAATAGATACTATTCCTTTGGCCTAATCTGTTGCCATAGTTAAGGTGATCAATAATGATATCCAATGGAATTGTACTCTACTACAAATAATTATTGACGAAAGAGGAGAGGAAACAACGACAAACATGTGCCTTGCTTGTGGTGCAAAAAAATTGTTCACCTAGACATAATAACTGACATGGTGATGGAGACAATTATAGAAATAAAATTTCTGGCAAGCACTATGAAAAAGAGTCGTACCATGTGCAAAAATGGGGAAGTAGGTTTATTTTTTCCAATTAGTTGTGCACAGTTATTACGATTAAGGTTTATAGAAGCCAAAAAAAGAAAAGGATAATTTGGAACAAACACAAACATATTGCCTAAAGGTGAATGCTTTAAATCCGCGTTCCACGAAAAGAAGTTCTGCCTTGTTTGAGTTATAGAGTTTCGAGAAACAGGCTTATGACTAAATGACACTACTTCTAAGACATCAGTTCATTTATGTTGTTAAAATATGTTGTCTAAATAATAGTCTTCGAAGCGGAAGTAGAGAAACATTCAAAAAGGCAATTGATTGTACTCAAGTATTAATCAAGTTGGAAATAATTGTCCAAAATTTATGTTTTCCATTATCAACTATCTGGCAGAAAACAAAACATAGTAATGGCACGGAATGTAAACAAAGTGTAAAAGAGTGGCAACTTGAGTGCATAATATAATTTAGTCTAAGTGAATTAATAAAAGTATCAAGGAATGTTGTTTGAAGTCATTTTGACCGACAAATCTAAAGCAAAAGGTTTCAATTTACATTTATTAGCATGTAACCAAAGCAATGTTATTAATTCTACACTAGTTAATACGTGAGTCTCGGCTCTGAATTTCGTAATCTATTGAACTCTTATAATTTCTCAAATTTTCGCCAAAGCAAATTTCCTTGCAATAACCTCATAATCATGTATGAATTGCAACCTTTACTTCTAAAGAGATATTTTGAATTGCTTGCATCGATGACGATACATAATTAAATAAAATGACACATTCATGTAACACAATCATAGCAAATATAGGGAACATTATTTTAACACTATCGTGCCATCAGAAAGAACCTAACAATATCAATGATTGTGTATTGTGCAAATTATTACTTCAATCATGAAATAAAGAAAATGAATAGAAAAAGATAATACATTGACCAATTGATTATCATTTGGCTATATATGGCAGCAATAACTAAATTGGTAACTCAATTGAATTTAATGGAAACCCTTTCGTTATCAAAAGACTTTTCATTTCAAAAGAATGTTCAAATTTCAAAATAGAGTTTTTATGTAAATGGATGCACTTAATACAACATTATGCATGCTGCTTGCATGCTATTAAAATGGAAGACAAAAATAAAACAATTGGCCTTGTCGCTTGAGTACCGTTCAACTTTGTCAGTATGAATATGGAATTACATATATTTTTCGGTAGCATGAAGGAAGCAGCAAAGGTTAATGTTTTGGGCACTTGTGCACTGTACCATATTTAAGTTTATGGTTTTCAACTTATTTTTATCATCACAAACACACTATCTAGTTTCGTGATGGTGAATGCGCTCATCCTTGACATATGATAGTTTTACTGGCCGATGCACCCTAGGTTTTGCTTCTATTGTTCACAATTTTTATGGCCTTAATCCAAGTTTCTTTATTTCATATGGAATGAAGAAATGGAAGAATTAGGATGCGAGGTGCCAAAAGTCAGGAATGAGGCCTGGCACATGAACCCAAAATATGTGAAGGAGCACAAGGAGGTGAAGAATGGAGAATTTATGGCGAAGTAGACTATTTAGTGCAACAATGGTATCCATGAATACCCATGTAGAATGCCACAGTTGGCATTCAACGTGATCGAGCTCATCCTTACCGTGCGAGTGCATTAAGTTATGGAATGATGGCACGTGCTCTGGTGGCATATGGCGTCACAGTGGCAGTCCTACAAACTACGCCTCTATAAAAACATCCTTCTCCCCATTTGTATATTTTAGTAGATTTTAGATTAGATTTGGCGATAGTGTAGAGTTCTTAGGAGTGGTTTAGAGTGAGATTTGATTATTGTGGTTTCACTTTAGTTAATTGAGTTTTAATTTTATGTAATTTACTCCCTCACCTTCCTTTCTGCACTCATTGGCATTTGAGTTAATGCTTCACTCTACTTTTGGCTTATTTTTTGTATCTATTGGCTCATTTCTAGCTTAATGTTTAAAGTTGATACTTTCCATATTAATCTTCCTTTCGTTTGATTTTATACTATTAGTTTCTGCTTTTGAAACATGCCAATCTCTAACTCTTCATCTCTACTTCCTTTTAAGGTTTCGTATTACATTATTTAGGTGTGAAATTTTATGAACTTATGGGTTTTTTGTTTAGGAGTATTGATTAGTGAAAAGGTAATACAAAAAAGACCACCATTTCACTTATGCTGCTCATATCTTAGAAAACCACCCTAAGTCATTTGATTAATGCTAGAAGTTGCTCTTCCCTTTCCTTCCCTTCTATATATATGCTTGATGCTTTATTAGTTAATTAACAGTTATAACCATGTTTTGTGTTAGTTGTGTAAATTATGTTTTTAATTTGTGCTTATTGGTTTCAATTAGGTATCATTAGAGTGGGATTATGGTTCAATTAGTTTAATTATCCTTCTTCCACCGTGTTTGCATCTTTGATTCAAATAAATATGAACTAGTAGCCTTTGAGCGACATTAGTTCATCTCATTCGTTCGACAAAAACCCTTAAGCACACGTATATAGCTTTATGCTTGTAGTTCCCTTAATTTTTCTCTTCACTTAATTCAAAAATTGACTCCAGCTATAAAAGGATTTTTCATTTCAAAGAATGCTAAAATTTAAAAATCCAAATTCGACGTAAAAAGATGTGCCTAATTCAATATTACATGAGCTTCTTGCATGCGTTTTTAAAATTATTACAAAAATAAAACCAACGACCTTATCTCGTTGGCTACCACCCAACTTGGCCTATAAGGATATGGAATTACACATTTTTTCTAGAAGCATGAAGGGGACTCACCGGGGAATGCATTGCACAATTCTGACAATTAGTGTATTCATTCTCAAAATTTGACATTTTCATAACCCAACCAATGTTTTATTTGCTTTATTCACAGTTATTTAGTTTTTATTATGGTTTATTGATTTCATATGCGATAAAAAATTAGCGAAATTAGGGATTGGATGTGTTAAAATTTGGGAACAAGGCGGGGCACATGAACCCAAAGTGTATGGAAAGCACAAGTAGATAAGGAATGAAGCACATATGATCAACTTGGCCATGGAACGTGCATGAGTTACTTAACTTAGTGGAGCCATGAAGCACAAGGAAGGAAATCTCAACATGACCATGTTTATCCACCCGCTATAACTGCATTGTGTTCTATAAGAATGGCAAGGGCTGCCTGTGGAACACGGCATGGGCATGCAACCCATGAATATTACACCTCCATGAACACCCCGTTGTTCCCTATTTGTGTATTGAAGGAGGTTTTAGCTAAGATTTAGGGATAATGTTGAGTTCATATGATAGTTTGAGATTGATTTTTGAGGATGAATTTCAAGTTCAACAGGTCTTAATTTCATCCAATTCGCTATCTTACACGTTCTTCTCTTATCAGTCACATTTAAGTTTGTACTTCCCTCTATTTTTAGCTTGATTCTTTATGATTATATTTACTTGCTCTTCTCCAGCTTAATGCTGACAATTGATGATTTTCATATCATTCATCCTTTTTGTTTGATTTTATACTCTCAATTCCTTCTTTCATATATGCAAATCTCTAACTCTTTCTTGCTGTTTCCTTTTAGAGCATCAAAAAAATTGAAAGTTTGCGGAATAATGGATTCTTCTTTTAAGCGTCATAGATTAGCGAAAAAAATATTTGGAGACAAACCACACTTTTCTTACAACACTTCAATTTTGGACATCTAACTTACTGTTAGCAGAAAAACAGAGTTTTAATATTTATAAACCCCAAGTGCAAGGTGTATCGTTGAGTACTTGGGGTGTCGTCCGCAGGGAATTGTGTTTTCAACTACCAGAGCTAACTAAAGCGTCTCAAGCTAGGCAGGATCGAAGGGTGAAAAGGGGGAACTAAACTACGTTATAAACACAGAAACAAACGACTTGGAGTTGTGATTTTACCAATGGATAAACTAACTAACCAAGATGAGTCCTAACCTACCCAAACCACACTACGAACTAGAGATGGTCGGTTGCATCATCAAAGACCACCCAAGCCCTCTCTCAAGGGTCATGAGCTAGTCTAACTCGCGTAACCACCTACTTTCGTGGGGTTAGTCGAATTAGACCACAAAACTAGCAACCCCAGACCTAGCTCGATTCGGATACTACTTTCGTGTCCCGAACTCGGCCATTCCCTCTCCCACACTAGCCAATTGACCTCACCTCTCAGCATAAGTCAATCGCCCAAAAATATGGATGAAAACCCTCTCAGGCATTTCATCGAACACTTGGCGGGCGTGAAGGAAAACTCTAGGTTCTAGGCATAGATTGGGTATGGTTAGGCCAATTACAAGATTAATTAGCCATCCAGAGGCTAATCACAATCCAAGCCAACACAATCTACCAACTAAACATCAAAAAACGAATGAAAACCTAAACTAACAAATAAGAACATGAACATGAAGAACGAAACAAAGGCAATGAAATAAAACGAATCTAAACAGCTAAATAACATGAATTAACGACAAAAACTAAACATATAAACCAAACAAAGCAATTACAAGAATTAAAACAACAAAATATAAATAAGAACAACGATGAAATAAAAAGAGAAAGAAGAGGGAAACTTATGCTTGAATTGATTGTAGAACTTGAAATCCATAAGCTTGAATCCCAAAATACCAACTACAATCCTAATCTAATCCTCCTATTGGGGTTTTTATTGGATAAATCTAACCTAAACTAACCTAGAAAAGTAGAAGAGAGAGCCCCCGAACAACGTCGAGAAAAGAGGATTAAATAGAAGACAAGGCGGGCCGCGAATAACCGAAGGAAACCAGGGGAGGCACGACCGTGCCTAGGTGGCACGGCTGCACCGTGCCACGTGGCACGGGGTGGCCGTGCCACCTTGCTGGCCGGCTGCCCCGGCTGGCTCCCGTTTTTCCGCCTTTTCGCCTGTTTTGATCCTTTTCTGCCCTTTTTCGCGACATTTGCTTGGTTCAACTTATTGCCTGCAAGAATAAACAAAACAAGTAAAAATCTCAAAGAATATTTAATAAAACAAGAAAAAACTCTAAAGATTATGTTATTATACGAGCTAAGATTAGGTGAAAAGGGCATGTAAAATGCGACAAATTATCGCCTAACAAATACCCCCACACCTATCTTTTGCTCGTCCTCGAGCAAAACAAAAGAAAACTAATCTAGAAACCTAACTCACTTTCGCAGGAATTGCGATTGCATTTAGCATATGCAATAAGCCCTTTAAACCCCTTGGTTACCCCAAGTGGACGAGTAAGGTCTCGTGAGGGTTTGCAGAAGATATACCCACAAAATCTCAAAAAAAAGAAAAAACAAAGAAAAGAGAAACAAAAAATCGAAAAATAAAAGTAGCAAAACACAATATATATATAGGGATAAACTGTACACAATCGAATCAACCAAAACCATCTAGTAGCTCAAATATCAGTCTGTACACAGGCATTATATGCATTTCACGACACATCATCCCCAAAGAATGGCATCCAGACATAAGCTTTTCACCCCACGACGCATGAGAATATTGAATCCATCCTGGTGCCTAGTGTGCAAGTGTATCATCACCCTGAAACTAAGCCTACCAAAACCAAACTCGATCCCACGCAATTGACACAAGCTACCTTTTTGATTGGCTAGCATGGAAAGCAGGCTTCCCCAGTAGCAGTATTGCCTCAAAGGGTAACACCCAGTAGCGCATGCCTCAAAGGGGTACTTGTCATTTCCAACTCTTTTCTTCCCCACTTTCTTTTCTTTCCATTATTATTTTTTTCAATACAAACTCATGTTACGCCTCAAAGGGATACACCCAGTAGCGCTTGAATTTGTTTGTTTTTGCTTTTGTTTTGGAAAAAGAAAGGGGGGTGCCAGCACATATAAAGGGAACTGTGCAGTAGACAATGGGAGAGTCGATCGTGGAAGACTAAGAATTCAGGATGATGACAATACATGAATTCAGGACTGGATTGCAAAATTATGATGGACTGTTGGGGTTAGAACTGAGGTCTAAAACGACAGATTGGGGATGAATATCTATCATACACATTATACTTATATACGAGCTAACAGTCAAGGTATCAGGGATCAAGGCTGATCAAAATAGTACAAAACTCCCCTAAATGCAAAAAGAAAAGAAAAATTTGTACAAAAAGGAGAAAAAATGAAAAAGTTATACAAAAATGAAAAATTTTCACAAAAATAAGAAGAAAAATGGGGGTCAATGGGAGATGACCCCACCCCCACACCTAAATCTCACAATGTCCTCATTGGGAGTCGTGAGTCATCACCAACACACAAAAATAAAGAAAACAAAATCAAACATAAGAAAAACAAAAGATGACAAAAATATACACAAGCTAACACACTCTCCCAAAAACACAATCTCACCCAAAACAGCAACACAATCACACATATATACAAACTAACACCACCAAAAACAAATATGGACAAATCCAATGATACCACCAAGTATAACACAATAAAAATCCACAAAAACACAAAAATGGTGATCATAGCCAACAACGGCTCAACAACATCCAAATTTCACCACCAGATGATCACCAACAAAAACACAATCCTAATATTCACAACTAAACAAAAACAAGAAGAAAGAAAAGAAAAATAAAAAGAAGGGGGGAGAAGAGTGAGAACGAGTATACCAGGTCAGGTACTGAATGTACCTGAACTACACCTCGCTAGGACGAGGTTGGGGAAACGCGAGGAGCATCAACCACTCCTCGGCGGCGTTCAGGACGCGCATCACGAACTCAGATGCCGTCAACGCTCGCAGAAGTTTATCAAACACCTGAGCCTGCAACTCAGATGAGTGTAAGTAAAAGCACTTAAACAGGAATGCAGAAATAATAGTAAGTGCTCTCCTAAATTTATTGAATGCCTTTGAAAAATCAGTAAAGAAATCAAATGCAGTGGTTAACATGATTTTCGCAGGCATGCTCCCTAGGTGCAAGCTATAAGGATCAAGGAAGGGGTCATACCCTTTGAAGGTACCTAGGGAGTCCATATAGTCTATCTCATTCCCCTCAAGCATATCATGACATGCAACGAGTGATAAATTATGGTGCTCAGGGGAAGAGGAGGGTGGTGAACCTGAAGGGGGAACATGGGGTGTATCAAGGTGGCCAGGAGATACATTCTCAACAAGGTCATGACTAGCGGGCATAGTAACCACAACATCCCCATAAGACCTCCCTACAGGAGCCGCATCAGAATCATGCACCTCAATAAGATCATTGTCTGAATCATAACAAACATCATCCTCATCAACACTCGCGTTAACAGTAAAGGTCTCACCTACCTCGAACTCCGTCGACTGAGTTAAAGGGAGAGGTGGATTAGGCAAGGTCATGTTAAACGTAGTGTTGTCCCTAAGGGCACTGGATGAGGGTGGAGCAATAAGGGATGGAGCAGTTAGGGAAGGGTCAAGTACTGCCTCTAGTCCGGATTCTAGGGGAGTAAAAGACGCACCATCATCACACAAACAAGCATCATGTTTAGGAGAACTAAACCTAAGGTTGGCCTTATGTGATAGGTCAAACTCCCGCATTTTATTTTCAAACTCAGCTTGTTGCTTTTTCATTGTCTCTATCATACTACTAATTCTAGCAAGGCTATCATCAGAAATATAATAAGGACAAGTAGTGTTGTCATGATCAGAACAATGGCAAGTTTCACACAAAGGAGGGGCATAATCAGGGATGCAAGGGACTGGATTGTAAGAATTAGCACAGCTAATATCAAATTCATAAGTATCCTGAGCCAGCCAATTAAGAAAATCCCATGCTTCTTCAACATTTCTAGCATAAAAATCCCAATGCTCAAAAAGAGCACGGGTCTCACAATTCACACCCTCATCGACAACATGCAATATTTCCCATTTCCCACATGAACATCCATAAGAAGCACATTGAGCAAGATAAGCATGTAAGCGATCCCAATAACGGTAAAATAATTCTTGCTCACATTGGGGAAAATAGAAAATTGCCATTGGAAATTTTTTTTTTTTTGAATTTTGTTTTTTTTTTTTTCCGAAATGGCCTAGTCTCGAATGCCTAAGTAAGCTCTAATATTGGAAAGCGCCAATTCCCCGGCAACGGCGCCAAAAACTTGTTGCAGAAAAACAGAGTTTTAATATTTATAAACCCCAAGTGCAAGGTGTATCGTTGAGTACTTGGGGTGTCGTCCGCAGGGAATTGTGTTTTCAACTACCAGAGCTAATTAAAGCGTCTCAAGCTAGGCAGGATCGAAGGGTGAAAAGGGGGAACTAAACTACGTTATAAACACAGAAACAAACGACTTGGAGTTGTGATTTTACCAATGGATAAACTAACTAACCAAGATGAGTCCTAACCTACCCAAACCACACTACGAACTAGAGATGGTCGGTTGCATCATCAAAGACCACCCAAGCCCTCTCTCAAGGGTCATGAGCTAGTCTAACTCGCGTAACCACCTACTTTCGTGGGGTTAGTCGAATTAGATCACAAAACTAGCAACCCCAGACCTAGCTCGATTCGGATACTACTTTCGTGTCCCGAACTCGGCCATTCCCTCTCCCACACTAGCCAATTGACCTCACCTCTCAGCATAAGTCAATCGCCCAAAAATATGGATGAAAACCCTCTCAGGCATTTCATCGAACACTTGGCGGGCGTGAAGGAAAACTCTAGGTTCTAGGCATAGATTGGGTATGGTTAGGCCAATTACAAGATTAATTAGCCATCCAGAGGCTAATCACAATCCAAGCCAACACAATCTACCAACTAAACATCAAAAACGAATGAAAACCTAAACTAACAAATAAGAACATGAACATGAAGAACGAAACAAAGGCAATGAAATAAAACGAATCTAAACAGCTAAATAACATGAATTAACGACAAAAACTAAACATATAACCCAAACAAAGCAATTACAAGAATTAAAACAACAAAATATAAATAAGAACAACGATGAAATAAAAAGAGAAAGAAGAGGGAAACTTATGCTTGAATTGATTGTAGAACTTGAAATCCATAAGCTTGAATCCCAAAATACCAACTACAATCCTAATCTAATCCTCCTATTGGGGTTTTTATTGGATAAATCTAACCTAAACTAACCTAGAAAAGTAGAAGAGAGAGCCCCCGAACAACGTCGAGAAAAGAGGATTAAATAGAAGACAAGGCGGGCCGCGAATAACCGAAGGAAACCAGGGGAGGCACGACCGTGCCTAGGTGGCACGACCGCACCGTGCCACGTGGCACGGCCGTGCCACGTGGCACGGGGTGGCCGTGCCACCTTGCTGGCCGGCTGCCCCGGCTGGCTCCCGTTTTTCCGCCTTTTCGCCTGTTTTGATCTTTTTCTGCCCTTTTTCGCAACATTTGCTTGGTTCAACTTATTGCCTGCAAGAATAAACAAAACAAGTAAAAATCTCAAAGAATATTTAATAAAACAAGAAAAAACTCTAAAGATTATGTTATTATACGAGCTAAGATTAGGTGAAAAGGGCATGTAAAATGCGACAAATTATCGCCTAACACTTACATTTCTTGATTAGTGATAGATGGTGCCCTTCTCTTTCTTTACCTTCAGTTAGTCACTTTAGCTTTAATGCCTTGGTAGTTATATTTGGTTCTTTGTTCATTAGTTAGTAGTTAGAGCCATGTTTTGACTTAGTTTTGTTAACTGTGCTTTTAATTTTTATTAAGTGGTTTCGATAAAGCATCCAAAGAGTAGAAATAAGGGCTAATTAATTTAATTATACATCTTTGATTCTATGAACAAAGTCAATATAAGCTAGCTACTATTTGAGCGGCCTATGTTCTCCTATCCCTGTGGAGAAACTCTTAAGCAGTGGGCTGTGGTAATATGCTTGCAATGCACTTAATTTTCCCTTACACAATGGTGCATGTGTATGGAATTTCCATGATGCTCTATATTTATAGGTTGCGCTCATATTTCGTGAACAAGAGTGGTGTTTTTTAAATTTGGAAAATGCTATCATTGAGAACAAGATATTGCCATTTTTTTGTTATTTAATTTAGATTTACTCCACCAACATTATTGTTTCAACACTTTCCTCGATTTTAAAATTTTCATAAAATTAAATTATCAAGAGATCTTCTCGGCTTTGTTGTTTCATGCCTGAACAGTATCGGGGGAGAGTGGGAGACGTGAAGGTGATAATATGGCATAGATGATTGAAGAAAGAGTGCTCAATTTATTTCTTTTAAAATGTTTCATATCATCTTCCAGATTCAGCTAATCCATATACATGATAGATGTAAATGATTCTATTGAGACAAGGCTATGACTTCCTTTGCCCTTCCTAATTTTGAAGTGAGTATAACATGAGCCGAATGATTGATAACTATGGTTGAGACAAACCATAAAATGTAGAAGTCATGTAAAGTACTCTTGTTGTACTCACCAGGCAGTGCCTCTACTTAACAGACCGCTTGTACAATGCTCCTTCCTCTGATGTCATATTAAAAATATATATTTCACCCTTAAAGTATGTCAAACAATATCTTCCAGACATGGTGGATAACAGCTTCTTCAATTTGATGTAATACCAAAAACCTATAATGCCACTTGTCTGAAGAAAAAGGTGCTATCATTTTAGCATAACCAATAGTCATAAACAACAAATGCGGAATAAAGGGAACGAAAAATGTGTGCCTTTGTTATGGTTCCCTAAACAATTTCACTCAAACATTATAACCCACTTAACAATTGTGACAATTGAATATAAATGTGGCGAATTGGCACTATATGATAGCTCATAGCATGTTGTGATATAGATTTGATAAGGCAACCTATAGAAATATACAATACATTTCCCTTCTCTTTCTCTGCCATTTCTTGGCTAGGTAGTTTCAACGCATTTTACAATTAACCTAATCATGTACCTCTACAAACGACCATCCCAGGCCCAGCTACGACCGTGTATTTGTGGCACACTTCATTTTTTTAGCAAAACAGTACATGTGAATGGAATTTACGGGATACTCTATATCTATGAATTGCACTCATATTTCATGAATAGCAATCGTGCATGTAAACATAAAAGATGCCATAATTGAGAATATGATCTTGTCTAGCCAGAATCATTGAAAACATTGTAATTATTGTGATTCTTAAGACATTATACCTAAAAAAGACGCTGCTCATTTCTATAAAATAAGGGATGGGATTTAACGATTTTGTCATCTCTACTATCGAAATTTAGCTTGTGCAAAACCACTACTTCTTTCACACACTTTGCAGAAATCTTTTTCATTTGACAATCGCTATGAAAACAACTGTCACACCAATTGTCCTTATGGTAGCACTCCTTATATTTAGCGGTGAGTACTAACATCAATTTTATAATATAAAAACATGATTAAATCTTTAAGCTTTTAAATACATGTATGTTGCTTAAGTATTGTAGTCCAAAAATATCATTTATAATTTCATATGAATGGTTGACATACTTGCGATTTATGTACCCAATGAAAAACCAGGTACATGTACGAGCTCCAAAGTAACAACAACGCAGTCCCTTTCTGATCATCTCAAGCCACAAAGAGGACCACAATGCTTTTCCAGTGCTAATTGTAATGAAGAACATTGTCAACAATCTTGTAGCCCTATAAAAGGCGCATGTGTTGGCGCTCAGTGTTGTTGTCATTTTTAAAAGAATGTGGTTTCATAGTACTAGATAAAATTTCAAATAATTTTTGTCCCTTTCTATTGTTACTATCTAATTTGCTCGATTTACATTATAAGTTGTCTTTTTTTAATTAGTTTTGAAATTATCTTTAAAAAATTAAAAAGTTTTGCTTTTGCTTTGTCCTTCTAGGCTAGACATCTATATAGGAGGACTTGGGATGTCAAAATGGTATTATTAAATCGATCGTAATGTTGGAGCCTTTAATTAAGTTCCTGGAAAAGTCTTGTTATCAACTATCGAAACTTGTTGGTCTGTTTATATGACAACCGCATATGACTTTATCAAACCAATTCTATGGTCCCCTTTGCCCTTCCTATTGTGCAACTGTGGATATCTTCAGCTGAATCATCGATGTATATGCTCAGGCAGAATCGTACAAGTGTAGACGTCATATATAAGTACCCTTATGCTATTGATTAGATACCACCTCTACTTGATGACCTACTTATGTAATACTCGTTGCCCCTGAGTCATATTTTTAAAATGTCTTTCAACCTTTAAAAATAGTTAAAAATGCCTTGTGTATATAATAGCATTACTAGTTGCACATATTTCAAACAATTCATGGCAGGCTGTAATGACATTTTCGTGAAGAAATAGATACTATTCCTTTAGCATAATCCATTGTCATAGTTAAGGTGATCAATAATATATCCAATGGAATTGCACTCTACTACAAATAATTATTCATGAAAGTGGAGAGGAAAGAATGACAAACATGTGCCTTGCTTGTGGTGCTTAAAAATTGTTCACCTTGACATAATAACTGACATAGTGATGGAGATAATTATAGAAAGAAAGTTTCCAGCAAGCACTATGAAAAAGAGTCGTACCATATGCAAAAATGGGGATGTAGGTTTTCTTTCCAGGTTAGTTGTGCACAATTATTACGATTAAGGTTTATACAAGCCAAAAAAAGGAAAGAACAATTTGGAACAAGCACAAATATATTGCCTAAAGGTGAATGCTTTAAATCCGTATTCCACAAAAAGAAGTTCCGCCTTGGTTAAGCTATGGAATTTCGAGAAACGGACTTATGACTAAATGGCACTACTTAAAAGAGGTTAGCTCGTTTATGCTTTTAAAATATGTTGTCTAAATAATAGTCTTCGAAGCGGAAGTTGAGAAACAATCAAAATGCTAATTGATTGTACTCAACTATTAATCAAGTTGAAAATAATTGTCAAAAATTTATGTTTTCTATTATTGACTATCTGGCCGGAAAAAAAACATAGTAATGGCACAGAATGTAAACAACATGTAAAAGAGTGACGACTTCAGTGCATAGCATGATTTAGTCCCAGTGAATTTAGGAAAGCATCAATGAATGTCGTTTGAAATCATTTTGATTGACAAATCTAAAGCAAAAGGTTTCAATTTACATTTACTACCATGTAACCAAAGCAATGTTATTAATTCCACACTAGTTAATACGTGAGTCTCATCACTAAATTTCATGATCTATTGAACTCTTATAATTTCTCAAATTTTTGCCAAATCAATTTTCCTTGCAATAACCTCATAATCGTGTATGAATTGCAACCTTTACTTCTAAAGAGATATTCTGAATTGCTTGCATCGATGACGGTACATAATTAAATAAAATTACGCATTCATGAAATACAATCATAGCAAATATAGGGGAACATTATTTTAACACTATCGTGTCATCAAAAAGAACCTAATAACATCAATGATTATATACTGTGCAAATTATTATTTCAATTGTGAAATAAAGAAAATGAATAGAGAAAGATAATACATTGAACAATTGATTATCATTTGGCTACATATGGTAGCAATAACTAAATTGGTAGTTCAATTGAAATTTAATGGAAACCCTTATTTTGGTTGTCAAAAGACCTTTCATTTCAAAAGAACATTCAAATTTAAAAATAGAGTTTTTATGTAAATGAATGCACTTAATACAACATTATGCGTGCTGCTTGCATGCTATTAAAATGGAAGACAAAAATAAAACAATTGGCCTTGTCGCTTGAGCTACCACTCGACTTTATCAGTATGAATATAGAATTACATATATTTTTTTGGCGGCATGAAGGAAGCAGCAAAGGTTAATGTTTTGGGGACTTGTGCAGGGTACCGTATCTAAGTTGATGGTTTTTAGCTAATTTTTATTGTCACAAACAAACTGTCTAGTTTTGTGAAGGTGAATGCCCCCATCCTTAACATTGACAGTTTTATTGGCCAATGCACCCAAGGTTTTGCTTCTATTGTTCACAATTTTCTATGGCCTTTATCCCAGTTTCTTTATTTCATATGGAATGAAGAAATTGAAGAATTAGGATGCGGGCGTGCCAAAAGTCAAGAATGAGGCCCGACACATGAACCCAAAATACGTGAAGAAGCACAAGGAGGGGAAGAATGGGGAATTTATAGTCAAGTAGGCTATTTAGTTTAACAATGGTAACCATGAATACCCATGGAGCATGCCGCAGTTGGCATTCAACATGATTGAGCTCATCCTTACCTTTCTAGTGCATTAGGTTATGGAATGATAGCATGTGCTCCCATGGCATATGGCGCCATAGTGGCATTCCTGCAAACTACACCTCTATAAAAACATCCTTCTCCCCATTTGTATATTTTAGTAGATTTTAGATTAGATTTAACGATGGTGTAGAGTTCTTAGGAGTAGTTTCGAGTGAGATTTGATTGTTGTGGTTGCACTTTAGTTAATCGAGTTTTAATTTCATACAATTTACTCTCTCACCTTCCTTTCTGCTCTCATTGGCATTTGAGTTAATGCTTCATCTACTTTTGGCTTGATATTTTGTTCTTGGATCTATTTGCTCGTTTCCAGCTTAATGTTAAAAGTTGATGCTTTTTATATTAATCTTCCCCTCGTTTGATATTATACTATTAGTTTCTTCTTTCGAAACATGCCAATCTCTAACTCTTCATGTCTATTTCTTTTTAAGGTTTCGTATTACATTATTCAAGTGCAAAATTTTATAAACTTATGCATTTTTCATTTAGGAGTGTTGATTAGTGAAAAGGTATAATCAGTACCCAACCTAGTATAATCGTTCTCACTCTTCCCCCCTTCTTTTTATTTTTTATTTTCTCTCTTTTTGTTTTTATCTAGTTGTGGATATTAGGATTGTACTTTTGTGGTGATACTTGGGAATTTGTTGTGCCAGTTGAGGGCTATGATCACGTTTTTGTGTTTTTGTGTTTTGGATGAGTGAGTTAGCTTATGTATATGTACGTTTTGTTGATTTTGGTTTTTGTGTGTTTTGTGGTTGGTGATGACTCTCGACTCCTAATGAGGACATTGTGAGGTTTAGGTGTAGGGGTGGGGTCATTTACCCTTTTATTCTTATTTTTTGTGAAAATTTTTCATTTTTGTGCCAATTTTTCACTTTTTCCTTTTCTTTGCATAGTTTTTCTTTTTGGCTTTTGGGTTCTTGTACTATTTTTACTGACTTTGATCCCTTGTGCCTTAGCTATTAGCTTGTACCTAAGTAAGTTGTTCACGATAGATCTTTGTCCCAAGTGTGTCACTCTTGGTGCCAATTCTAACCCCAACAATCTGTTATAGCTATGTAATCCAGTCCTTGTGTATACTTCATCATTATTTTAGGATCTTAGTCTTCTGTGATTGACTCTTCCAATTGTTTTTGATAGGGTTACTTTAATTTTTGTCTGCATTCAAAAAAAAAGAAAAAACAAAAAAAAAAGAAAAAAGAAAAAACCAAAATTTGGAATGACAAGTATCCCTTTAAGACATGCACCACTGGGCGTTACCCTTTAAGGCAAGTGTTATTGGGTGTTACCCTTTAAAATAATAGTACTACTGGAAAAGCTTGCTTCCCTTGTTAATCAGTTAATAATGTAGCATGTGTCAGTCAGGTGGGAATGAGTTTGATTTTGGTAAGCTTAAGTCCTAGGATGATGATACACTTACACACCATGCACTAGGATGGATTCTAGGTTTAGATGTACAATGGGGTGAAAAGTTGGTGCTTTGATGTCATGTATGTGGATAGAGAGTCTTGATATGTACACTATGTTTATATACAGGCTAATATCTTTGCTGCATTGGTGACTTGGTTGGTTATCATGCGTACAGTTTTTCCCCTCGTATAGATATTTGTGCCTTATTTGTATATCTATTTTATTTTCTTTGTTTTCCTTTCTCCTTTTCCACATATTTTTTTTAAAGATTTTGTAGGTATATTTTCTACAAACCCTCACGAGACCTTACTCGTCCACTTGGGGGAACCAAGGGGTTCAAAGGGCTCGTTGCATATGCTAAATGTAACCGTGATTCCTACGAAAGTGAGTTAGGTTCTTAAGTTAATTTTTCTTTTATTTTGCTCGAGGACGAGCAAAGGATAGGCGTGGACGTATTTGTTAGGCTACAAATTGTCGTATTTTACGTGCCTCTTTCATCCACTTTAGCTCATATAATAACTTAATCTTTAGGACTTTTACTTGTTTGGTTTATGTTTCGTAGGAAATAAGTTCAAATGGAGCAAGTACCACGAAAAGGAGCGAAGATAGACAAAAACAGCGAAAGCGGGCAAAAACAGGACGACGGGAGACCGCACCACCGTGCCACGTGGCACGATGGGGCAGTGCCTCCTGGCGCAGTCGTGCGCCGGCCTCCACTCGCTCGCTCGCCCGATTTTTGATTTAAACCCCTTTTTGGCATTTTTCTTCGGGACCTCCCCGGATCTCCTTTGGAGCCTTTTTGGGAGTTTTAGTTTAGGTTTAGCCAATAAAAACCTCGATAGGAGGATTAGATTAGGATTTTAGATTGTAATTCCATATTCAAGCTTGTGGAGTTTCAAGTTCATTCAATGATTCGAGCATAAGTTTTCTCTCTCTATTTTTGTTACCTATGTTCATGTCTTAGATTACAATCTTTTGTGATGTTTAGTGATTATAGTTTTGAATCTTGGATTGTGATTAGCCTCTTGATGACAGATTGATCATTGTTTGGGCCTTTACCCCTCTTATTTATGCTAGAATCTAATATTTTTCTCTCACACCCACCAAGTGTTCGATGAAATGCTCGAAAGAGTTTTCATCCTTGTTTTGCGGCAATTAACTTATACTTAGAGGTGAGGTTGATTGTCCAGTGTGGATAGAGTGAATAGTTCGAATTGGGACATGAAAATAGTTTCAGTCGCTGGCTAGGTCAAAGGTTGTTAATCTTGTATTCTAATTCACCTAATCCCATGAAAATAGGCGGTTTGAACATTTGGACTAGCCAATTACCCCTTGAGGGAGGGTTAGATGGACTTTAATTGGGCAACAGTTCATCCTTGCATTACAAGCATAACATGGGAAGGTGAGGGTTTGAATTGATTAGTTAGTCTACCTTAGGTTTAATTACAATTGAAGTCTTCTTTGTTCTGGCAGTTAGTTTTACTTCTATTCACCTTTGATTTCACCTAGATTGATACGCTCGAGTGAACTTTGGTAGTTGAAAACACAACTCCCTCTAGACGAGACCCCAAGTACTCAACGGTACACCTTGCACTTGGGGTTTATAAATATTAAAACTCTGTTTTCCCTAGCGCCCTTCCTATTTTGCAACGGTGGATATCTTGAGCTGCATAGTCGATGTATATGCTCATGCAAAAATGTACAAGTGTAGACATCATACATAGGTACCCTTATGTTATTGATTAGATACCACCTCTACTTGATTACCTACTTATGTAATACTCGTTGCCCCTAAGTCATATTTTTAAAATGTCTTTCTATCTTTAAACATAGTTGAAAATCCCTTGTGTATATAATAGCATTACCAGCTGCACATATTTTAAGCAATTCATAGTGGGCTATAATGACATTTTCGTGATGAAATAGATACTATTCCTTTGGCAAAATTCGTTGCCATAGCTAAGGTGATCAATAATGATATCCAATGAAATTGCGCTCTACTACAAATAATTATTGACAAAAGTGGAGAGGAAAGAATGACAAACATGTGCCTTGCTTGTGGTGCCCAAAAATTGTTCACCTAGACATAACTGACATAGTGATGGAGACAATTATAGAAATAAAAATTCTAGCAAGCACTATGAAAGAGTCGTACCATATGCAAAAATGGGGAAGTAGGTTTTTTTTTTTGGGGTTAGTTGAGCACAATTATTACGAATAAGGTTTATAGAAGCCAAAAAAAGGAAAGGATAATTTGGAACAAACACAAATATATTGCCTAAAGGTAAATGCTTTAAATTCGGATTCCACGAAGAGAAGTTCCGCCTTGGTTGAGTTATGGAGTTTCGAGAAACGGGCTTATGACTAAATGGTACTACTTTAAACAGGTCAGTTCATTTATGTTGTTAAAATATGTTGTCTAAATAATAGTCTCCGAAGCGGAAGTAGAGAAACATTCAAGATGCCAATTGATTGTACTCAACTATTAATCAAGTTGAAAATAATTGTCAAAAATTTATGTTTTCTATTATCGATTGTGTGGCAAAAAAAAAAACATACTAATGGCACGGAATGTAAACAACGTGTAAAAGAGCGGTGACTTGGGTGCATAACATAATTTAGTCCCAGTGAATTTATGAAAGCATCAAGGAATGTCGTTTGAAGCCATTTTGATTGACAAATCTAAAGCGAAAGGCTTCAATTTACATTTACTAGCATGTAACCAAAGCAATGTTATTAATTCCACAATAGTTAATGCGTGAGTCTCGGCTTTTAATTTCATAATCTATTGAACTCTTATAATTTCTCAAATTTCCGGCAAAGCAAATTTCCTTGCAATAACCTCATAATCATGTATCAATTTCAACCGTTACTTCTAAAGAGATATTCTGAATTGCTTGCATCGATGACGGTACATAATTAAATAAAATGACGCATTCATGTAATACGATCATAGCAAATACAGGGGGCATTATTTTAACATTATCGTCTCATCAAAAAGAACCTAACAACATCAATGATTGTGTACTGTGTAAATTATTACTTCAATCGTGAAATAAAGAAAATGAATAGAAAACGATAATGCATTGACCAATTGATTATCATTTGGCTACATACGGTAGCAATAACTAAAGTGGTAACTCAATTGAAATTTAATAGAAACCCTTACTTTGGTTATCAAAAGGCCTTTCATTTCAAAATAATGTTCAAATTTCAAAATAGAGTTTTTATGTAAATGGATACACTTAATACAACATTATGCACGCTGCTTGCATGCTATTAAAATGGAAGACAAAAATAAAACAATTGGCCTTGTCACTTGAGCTACCACTCAACTTTATCAATATGAATATAGAATTACATATATTTTTTGGCGGCATGAAGGAAGCGGCAAAGGTTAATGTTTCGGGCTCTTGTGCACTGTACCCTATTTAAGTTGATGGTTTTCAACTTATTTTTATCGTCACGAACACACTGTCAAGTTTCGTGATGGTGAATGCGCTCATCCTTGACATGTGACAATTTTACCGGCTAATGCACCGCAGGTTTTGCTTCCATTGTTCACAATTTTTATGGCCTTTATCCCAGTTTCTTTATTTCATATGCAATGAAGAAATAGAAGAATTAGGATGCAGACGTGCCAATAGTCAAGAATGAGGCCTGGCAAATGAACCCAAAATACGTGAAGAAGCATAAGGGGGTGAAGAATGGAGAATTTATGGTCAAGTAGACTATTTACTGCAACAATGGAAACCATGAATACCCACGTAGCATGCCGCAGTTCGCGTTCAACATGATCGAGCTCGTCCTTACCTTACTAGTGCACTAAGTTATTGAATGATGGCACATGGTCCGGTGGCAAATGGCGCCAGAGGGGCATTCCTGCAAAGTACGCCTCTATAAAAACATCCTTTTCCCCATTTGTATATTTTAGTAGATTTTAGATTAGATTTAGCAATAGCATAGAGTTCTTAGGAGTAGTTTAGAGTGAGATTTGATTATTGTGGTTGCTCTTTAGTTAATCGAGTTTTAATTTCATGCAATTTACTGTCCTACCTTCCTTTCTGCTCTCATTGGCATTTGAGTTAATGCTTCACTCTACTATTGGCTTGATTTTTTGTTCTTAGATCTACTTGCACATTTCTAGCTCAATGTTGAAAGTTGATACTTTTCATATTAATCTTCCTTTCGTTTGATTTTATACTATTAATTTCTTCTTTCGAAACATGCCAATCTCTATTCTTCATCTCTATTTCTTTTTAAGGTTTCATATTATATTATTTAGGTGTGAAATTTTATGAACTTATGGGTTTTTCATTTAGCAGTGTTGATTAGTGAAAAGGTAATAGGAGACAGACCGCCATTTCACTTATACGACTCATATCTTAGACAACCAACCCACGTCATTTGATTAATGCTAGAAGGTGCTCTTCTCTTTCCTTCAATTCTGTATATACTTGATCCTTTATTAGTTAATTGACAGTTATAGCCATGTTTTGTGTTAGTTGTGTTTTGAATTTTTGCTTTTTGGTTTCTATTAGTTATTGTTAGAGTGGGATTATGGTTTAATTAGTTTAATTATCCTTCTTCCACCGTTTTTGCATCTTTGATTCAAATAAATATGAGCTAGTAATCTTTGAGTGACATTAGCTCATCTCATTAGTTCGGCAAAAACCCTCAAGCACACATATATAGCTTTAGCGCACTTAATTTTTCTCGTCACTTAAGTCCAAAATTGACTCCAGCTATAAAAGGATTTTTCATTTCAGAAGAATGTTAAAATTTAAAAGTCCAAATTCGACATAAATTGATGTGCTTGATTCAATATTATGTGAGCTTCTTACATGCGTTTCTAAAATTATTACAAAAATAAAACTAATGACCTCATCTCGTTGGTTACCACCCAACTTGGCCTATAAGGATATGGAATTACACATTTTTTCTAGAAGCATGAAGGGGACTCGCAAGGGGATGCATTGCATACTTCTAACAATTAGTGTATCCATTCTCAAAATTTGACATTTTCACAACCCAACCAATGTTTTGTTTGCTTTATTCATAGGTATTTAGTTTTTTTTATAGTTTATTGATTTCATATGTGATAAAAAATTGGTGAAATTAGGGATTGGATGTGTTAAAAGATGAGAACATGGCTAGGCACATGAACCCAAAGTGCATGGAAAGCACAATAGATGAGGAATGAAGCACATATGATCAACTTGGCCATGGAGCATGCATAAGTCACTTAGCTCAGTGGAGCCATGAAGCACAGGGGAGGAAATGCTCAACATGACCATGTTTATCCTTCCGCTATAGCTGCATTGTGTTCTATAAGGATGGCAAGGGCTGCCTGTGGAACACGGCATGGGCATGCGACCCTTCCATATTACACCTCTATGAACACCCCGTTGTTCCCTATTTGTGTATTGAAGGAGGTTTCAGCTAAGATTTAGGGATAATGTTGAGGTCACATGATAGTTTAGGGTGAGATTGATTATTGAGGATGAATTTCAAGTTCATCAGGTCTTAATTTCATGCAATTCGCTATCTTACCCATCTTTCTCTTATCAGTTACGTTTAAGTTTGTACTTCCCTCTATTCCTAGCTTGATTCTTCATGCTTATATCTACTTATTCTTCTCTAGCTTAATGCTGACAATTGATGATTTTCATATCATTCATCCTTTTCGTTTGATTTCATGCTCTCAATTTCTTCTTTCATATACACAAATCTCTAACTCTTTCTTGCTGTTTCCTTTTAGAGCATCAAAAAAAATTGAAAGTTCACGGAGTAATGGATTCTTCGTTAAGCATCATAGATTAGTGAAAAAAAATATTTGGAGACAAACCATACTTTACTTACAACACTTTAATTTTGGACATCTAACTCACATTTCTTGATTAGTAGTAGATGGTGCCCTTCTCTTTCTCTACCTTCAGTTAGTCGGTTTAGCTTTAATACTTTGGTAGTTATATTTGGTTCTTTGTTCGTTAATTAATAGTTAGAGCCATGTTTTGGCTTAGTTTTGTTAACTATGCTTTTAATTTTTATCAAGTAGTTTCGACAAAGCATCCAAAGAGTAGAACTAAGGGCTAATTAGTTTAATTATCCATCTTTGATTCTATGAATAGAGTCAATATAAGCTCGCTACTATTTGAGTGGCCTATGTTCGCCTATCTCTGTGGAGAAAGCCTTAAGCAGTGGGCTGTGGTAATATGCTTGCAATGCTCTTAATTTTCCCCAACACAACGGTGCTTGTGTATGGAATTTTCATGATGCTCTATATTTATAGGTTGTGCTTATATTTCGTGAACAAGAGTGGTGTTTTTAAATATGGAAAACGCTATCATTGAGAACAAGATATTGTCATTTTTTTATTATTTAATTTAGATTTACACCACCAACATTATTGTTTCGCCACTTTTCTTGATTTTTAAAAATTTCGTAAAATTAAATTATCAAGAGATTTTCTTGGCTTCGTTGTTTCATGTCGAAAAAGTATTGGACTAGAGTGGGAGACGTGAAGGAGATAATATGGCATAGATGATTGAAGAAAGAGTGCTCACTTTATTTCTTTTAAAATGTTTTGTATCATCTTCCAAATTCAGCTAATCCATGTCCAGGATAGATGTAAATGATTCTATCGAGCCAATGCTAAGACTTCCTTTGCCCTTCTTATTTTTAAAGAGAGCACAACATGAGCTGAATGATTGATAACTATGCTAGAGACAAACCATAAAGTGTAGAAGTCATATAAATTACTCTTGTTGCATTCACCAAGCAGTGCCTCTACTTAACAGATCGCTTGTGCAATGCTCCTTCCTCCGATGTCATATTAAAAATATGTATTTCACCCTTAAAGTATGTCAAACAATAGTTTCCACACATAGTAGATAACAACTTCTTGAATTTGATGTAATATTGAAAACCTGTAATGTCACTTGTTTGAAGAAAAAGGTGTTATCATTTTGGCATAATCAATAGTCATAAACAAGCAAGCAATGAACGTATTCAATGTAGCCACACTGCACTACAAATACTTATCTACAAATCCGGAATAAAGGGAATGAAAAATGTGTGCCTTTGTTATGGTTCCCTAAACAATTTCACCCAAACATTGTAATCCACTTAACAATTGTGACCATTGAATAAAAATGTGGTGGATCGGCACTATATGATAGCTCATAGTGTCTTGTGATGTAGATTTTGAAATGGTAACCTATAGAAATATACAATACATTTCCCTTCTCTTTCTCACCCATTTCTTGGCTAGGTATTTTCAACGCTTTTTACAATTAAGCTGACCATGTACCTTGGCAAACGACCATCCCACGCCTAGCTATGGCCTTGTATTTGCAGCACACTTCATTTTTTTTTTTTTTTAAACAAAACAGTACATGTGAATCGAATTTATGGGATTTGCTATATCTATGAATTGCACTCATATTTCATGAATAGTAATTGCGTATGTAAGCATAAAAGATTTCATAATTGAGAATATGATTTTGTCTGGCTAGAATCATTGAAAAGATTGTAATCATTGTGATTCTTAAGACATTATACCCAAAAGAGACATTGCTCATTTCTATAAAATATGGGATGGATTTAATGATTTTGTCATCTCTACTATCAAAATTTAGCTTGTGCAAAAACACTACTTCTTTCACACACTTTGCAGAAATTTTTTTCATTTGACAATCGCTATGAAAACAACCATCACACCCATTGTCCTTATGGTAGCACTCCTTATATTTAGCGGTGAGTACTAACATCAATTTTATAATATGAAAATATGATTAAATCTTTAAGGTTTTAAATACATGTATGTTGCTTAAGTATTGTAGTCCAAAAATATCATTTATAATTTCATATGAATGGTTGACATACTTGTGATTTATGTACCCAATGAAAAACCAAGTACACGTATGAGCTCCAAAGTAACTACAACGCAGACCCTTACTGATCATCTCAAGCCACAATGAGGACCACAATGCTTTCCTAGTGCTAATTGTAACGAAGAACATTGTCAACAATCTTGTAGCCCTATAAAAGGCGCATGTGTTGGCGCTCAGTGTTGTTGTCATTTTTAAAAGAATGTGGTTTCATGGTACTAGATAAAATTTCAAATAATTTTTGTCCATTTCTATTGTTGGTCTTGCTTTCTCCTTCCAGGCTAGACATCTATATAGGAGGACTTGGGATGTCAAAATGGTATTATGAAAATGATGGTAATGTTGGAGCGTTTAATTAATTTCCTGGAAAAGTTTTGTTATCAACTATCGAATTTGGTTGGTCTGTTTATATGACAGGCGCATGTGACTTTATCAAACCAATTCTATAGTCCCCTTTGCCCCTCCTATTTTACAACTGTGGATATCTTGAGCTGAATAATCGATGTATATGCACAGGCAAAATCGTACAAGCGTAGACGTCATATATAAGTACCCTTATGCTGTTGATTAGATTCCACCTCTACTTGATGACTTGTTTACGTAATACTCGTTACCCCTAGGTCATATTTTTAAAATGTCTTTCTATCTCTAAACATAGTTGAAAATCCCTTGTGTATATAATGGCATTACTAGCTGCACATATTTCGAGCAATTCATGGCGAGCTGTAATGACATTTTTGTGAAGAAATAGATACTATTCCTTTGGCCTAATCTGTTGCCATAGTTAAGGTGATCAATAAGGATATCCAATGGAATTGTACTCTACTACAAATAATTATTGACAAAAGAGGAGAGGAAACAACGACAAACATGTGCCTTGCTTGTGGTGCAAAAAAATTGTTCACCTAGACATAATAACTGACATGGTGATGGAGACAATTATAGAAATAAAATTTCTGGCAAGCACTATGAAAAAGAGTCGTACCATGTGCAAAAATGGGGAAGTAGGTTTATTTTTTCCAGTTAGTTGTGCACAGTTATTATGATTAAGGTTTATAGAAGCCAAAAAAAGAAAAGGATAATTTGGAACAAACACAAACATATTGCCTAAAGGTGAATGCTTTAAATCCGCGTTCCACGAAAAGAAGTTCTGCCTTGTTTGAGTTATGGAGTTTCGAGAAACAGGCTTATGACTAAATGGCACTACTTCTAAGACGTAAGTTCATTTATGTTGTTAAAATATGTTGTCTAAACAATAGTCTCCGAAGCGGAAGTAAAGAAACATTCAAAATGGCAATTGATTGTACTCAAGTATTAATCAAGTTGAAAATAATGGTCAAAAATTTATGTTTTCCATTAACTATCTGGTAAAAAAAAAAACATAGTAATGGCACGGAATGTAAACAAAGTGTAAAAGAGTGGCAACTTGAGTGCATAATATAATTTAGTCCCAGTAAATTTATAAAAGTGTCAAGGAATGTTGTTTGAAGTCATTTTGACCGACAAATCTACAGCAAAATGTTTCAATTTACATTTACTAGCATGTAACCAAAGCAATGTTATTAATTCTACACTAGTTAATACGTGAGTCTTGGCTCTGAATTTCATGATCTATTGAACTCTTATAATTTCTCAAATTTTCGCTAAAGCAAATTTCCTTGCAATAACCTCATAATCATGTATGAATTGCAACCTTTACTTCTAAAGAGATATTTTGAATTGCTTGCATTGATGAGGATACATAATTAAATAAAATGACGTATTCATGTAATACAGTCATAGCAAATATAGGGAACATTATTTTAACACTATCGTGCCATCAGAAAGAACCTAACAATATCAATGATTGTGTATTGTGCAAATTATTACTTCAATCGTGAAGCAAAAGAAAATGAATAGAAACAGATAATACATTGAGCAATTGATTATCATTTGGCTACATATGGCAGCAATAACTAGATTGGTAACTCAATTGAATTTAATGGAAACCCTTACTTTGGTTATCAAAAGACTTTTCATTTCAAAAGAATGTTCAAATTTCAAAATAGAGTTTTTATGCAAATGGATGCACTTAATACAACATTATGCATGCTGCTTGCATGCTATTAAAATGGAAGATAAAAATAAAACAATTGGCCTTGTCACTTGAGCTACCATTGAACTTTATCAGTATGAATATAGAATCACATATATTTTTCGGTAGCACGAAGGAAGCAGCAAAGGTTAATGTTTTTGGCACTTGTGCACTGCACCATATTTAAGTTTATGGTTTTCAACTTATTTTTATCGTCACAAACACACTATCTAGTTTCGTGATGGTGAATGCACTCATCCTTGACATATGATAGTTTTACTGGCCGATGCACCCTAGGTTTTGCTTCTATTGTTCACAATTTTTATGGCCTTAATCCAAGTTTCTTTATTTCATGTGGAATGAAGAAATAGAAGAATTAGGACGCGAGGTGCCAAAAGTCAAGAATGAGGCCTGGCACACGAACCCAAAATACGTGAAGGAGCACAAGGAGGTGAAGAATGGAGAATTTATAGTTAAGTAGACTATTTAGTGCAACAATGGTAACCATGAATACCCATGTAGCATGCCACAGTTGGCATTCAACGTGATCGAGCTCATCCTTACCGTGCGAGTGCATTAAGTTATGGAATGATGGCACGTGCTCCGGTGGCATATGGCGTCGCGGTGGCAGTCCTACAAGCTACGCCTCTATAAAAACATCCTTCTCCCCATTTGTATATTTTAGTATATTTTAGATTAGATTTAGCGATAGTGTAGAGTTCTTAGGAGTGGTTTAGAGTGAGATTTGATTATTGTGGTTGCACTTTAGTTAATTGAGTTTTAATTTCATGCAATTTACTCCCTCACCTTCCTTTCTGCTCTCATTGGCATTTGAGCTAATGCTTCACTCTACTTTTGGCTTATTTTTTGCATCTACTGGCTCATTTCTAGCTTAATGTTGAAAGTTGATACTTTCCATATTAATCTTCCTTTCGTTTGATTTTATACTATTAGTTTCTTCTTTTGAAACATGCTAATCTCTAACTCTCCACCTCTACTTCCTTTTAAGGTTTCGTATTACATTATTTAGGTGTGAAATTTTATGAACTTATGGGTTTTTTGTTTAGGAGTATTGATTAGTGAAAAGGTAATACAAGAAAGACCACCATTTCACTTATGCTGCTCATATCTTAGAAAACCACCCTACGTCCTTTGATTAATGCTAGAAGTTGCTCTTCTCTTTCCTTCCCTTCTATATATATGCTCGATGCTTTATTAGTTAATTAACAGTTATAACCATGTTTTGTGTTAGTTGTGTAAATTATGTTTTTAATTTGTGCTTATTGGTTTCAATTAGGTATCGTTAGAGTGGGATTATGGTTCAATTAGTTTAATTATCCTTCTTCCACCGTGTTTGCATCTTTGATTGAAATAAATATGAACTAGTAGCCTTTGAGCGACATTAGTTCATCTCATTCATTCGACAAAAACCCTTAAGCACACGTATATAGCTTTATGCTTGTAGTTCCCTTAATTTTTCTCTTCACTTAATTCAAAAATTAACTCCAGCTATAAAAGGATTTTCCATTTCAAAGAATGCTAAAATTTAAAAATCCAAATTCGACGTAAAAAGATGTGCCTAATTCAATATTACATGAGCTTCTTGCATGCGTTTTTAAAATTATTACAAAAATAAAACCAACGACCTTATCTCGTTGGCCACCACCCAACTTGGCCTATAAGGATATGGAATTACACATTTTTTCTAGAAGCATGAAGGGGACTCACCGGGGAATGCATTGCATAATTCTGACAATTAGTGTATTCATTCTCAAAATTTGACATTTTCATAACCCAACCAATGTTTTACTTGCTTTATTCATAGTTATTTAGTTTTTATTATGGTTTATTGATTTTATATGCGATAAAAATTGGCAAAATTAGGGATTGGATGTATTAAAATTTGGGAACAAGGTGGGGCACATGAACCCAAAGTGTATGGAAAGCACAAGTAGATAAGGAATGAAGCACATATGATCAACTTGGCCATAGAGCGTGCATGAGTTACTTAACTTAGTGGAGCCATGAAGCACAGGGAAGGAAATCTCAACATGACCATGTTTATCCACCCGCTATAACTGCATTGTGTTCTATAAGGATGGCAAGGGCTGCCTGTGGAACACGGCATGGGCATGCAACCCATGAATATTACACCTCCATGAACACCCCGTTGTTCCCTATTTGTGTATTGAAGGAGGTTTTAGCTAAGATTTAGGGATAATGTTGAGTTCATATGATAGTTTGAGATTGATTTTTGAGGATGAATTTCAAGTTCAACAGGTCTTAATTTCATCCAATTCGCTATCTTACCCGTTCTTCTCTTATCAGTTACATTTAAGTTTGTACTTCCCTCTATTTTTAGCTTGATTCTTTATGATTATATCTACTTGCTCTTCTCCAGCTTAATGCTGACAATTGATGATTTTCATATCATTCATCCTTTTCGTTTGACTTTATACTCTCAATTCCTTCTTTCATATATGCAAATCTCTAACTCTTTCTTGCTGTTTCCTTTTAGAGCATCAAAAAAATTGAAAGTTCGCTGAATAATAGATTCTTCGTTAAAGCGTCATAGATTAGCGAAAAAAAATATTTGGAGACAAACCACACTTTTCTTACAACACTTCAATTTTGGATATCTAACTTACATTTCTTGATTAGTGATAGATGGTGCCCTTCTCTTTCTTTACCTTCAGTTAGTCAGTTTAGCTTTAATGCCTTGGCAGTTATATTTGGTTCTTTGTTCATTAGTTAGTAGTTAGAGCCATGTTTTGACTTAGTTTTGTTAACTATGCTTTTAATTTTCATTAAGTGGTTTCGATAAAGCATCCAAAGAGTAGAAATAAGGGCTAATTAATTTAATTATACATTTTTGATTCTATGAACAAAGTCAATATAAGCTAGCTACTATTTAAGCAACCTATGTTCTCCTATCCCTGTGGAGAAACTCTTAAGCAGTGGGCTGTGGTAATATGCATGCAATGCACTTAATTTTCCCTTACACAATGGTGCATGCGTATGGAATTTCCATGATGCTCTACATTTATAGGTTGCGCTCATATTTCGTGAACAAGAGTGGTGTTTTTTAAATTTGGAAAATGCTATCATTGAGAACAAGATATTGCCATTTTTTTGTTATTTAATTTAGATTTACTCCACCAACATTATTGTTTCAACACTTTCCTCCATTTTAAAATTTTCATAAAATTAAATTATCAAGAGATCTTCTTGGCTTTGTTGTTTCATGCCTGAATAGTATCAAGGGAGAGTGGGAGACATGGAGGTGATAATATGGCATAGATGATTGAAGAAAGAGTGCTCAATTTATTTCTTTTAAAATGTTTCATATCATCTTCCAAATTCAGCTAATCCATATACATGATAGATATAAATGATTCTATTGAGACAAGGCTATGACTTCCTTTGCCCTTCCTAATTTTGAAGTGAGTATAACATGAGCCGAATGATTGATAACTATGGTTGAGACAAACCATAAAATGTAGAAGTCATGTAAAGTACTCTTGTTGTACTCACCAGGCAGTGCCTCTACTTAACAGACCGCTTGTACAATGCTCCTTCCTCTGATGTCATATTAAAAATATATATTTCACCCTTAAAGTATGTCAAACAATATCTTCCAGACATGGTGGATAACAGCTTCTTCAATTTGATGTAATACCAAAAACCTATAATGCCACTTGTCTGAAGAAAAAGGTGCTATCATTTTGGCATAACCAATAGTCATAAACAACAAATGCGGAATAAAGGGAACGAAAAATGTGTGCCTTTGTTATGGTTCCCTAAACAATTTCACTCAAACATTGTAACCCACTTAACAATTGTGACAATTGAATATAAATGTGGCGAATTGGCACTATATGATAGCTCATAGCATGTTGTGATATAGATTTGATAAGGTAACCTACAGAAATATACAATACATTTCCCTTCTCTTTCACTCCCATTTCTTGGCTAGGTAGTTTCAACGCATTTTACAATTAACCTAACCATGTACCTCTACAAACGACCATCCCAGGCCCAGCTACGACCATGCATTTGTGGCATACTTCATTTTTTTAGCAAAACAGTACATGTGAATGGAATTTATAGGATACTCTATATCTATGAATTGCACTCATATTTCATGAATAGCAATCGTGCATGTAAACATAAAAGATGCCATAATTGAGAATATGATCTTGTCTAGCCAGAATCATTGAAAAGATTGTAATTATTGTGATTCTTAAGACATTATACCTAAAAAAGACGTTGCTCATTTCTATAAAATAAGGGATTGGATTTAACGATTTTGTCATCTCTACTATCGAAATTTAGCTTGTGCAAAACCACTACTTCTTTCACACACTTTGCAGAAATCTTTTTCATTTGACAATCGCTATGAAAACAACTGTCACACCAATTGTCCTTATGGTAGCACTCCTTATATTTAGCGGTGAGTACTAACATCAATTTTATAATATAAAAACATGATTAAATCTTTAAGCTTTTAAATACATGTATGTTGCTTAAGTATTGTAGTCCAAAAATATCATTTATAATTTCATATGAATGGTTGACATACTTGCGATTTATGTACCCAATGAAAAACCAGGTACATGTACGAGCTCCAAAGTAACAACAACGCAGTCCCTTTCTGATCATCTCAAGCCACAAAGAGGACCACAATGCTTTTCCAGTGCTAATTGTAATGAAGAACATTGTCAACAATCTTGTAGCCCTATAAAAGGTGCATGTGTTGGCACTCAGTGTTGTTGTCATTTTTAAAAGAATGTGGTTTCATAGTACTAGATAAAATTTCAAATAATTTTTGTCCCTTTCTATTGTTACTATCTAATTTGCTCCATTTACATTATAAGTTGTCTTTTTTTAATTAGTTTTGAAATTATCTTTAAAAAATTAAAAAGTTTTGCTTTTGCTTTGTCCTTCTAGGCTAGACATCTATATAGGAGGACTTGGGATGTCAAAATGGTATTATTAAATCGATCGTAATGTTGGAGCCTTTAATTAATTTCCTGGAAAAGTTTTGTTATCAACTATCGAAACTTGTTGGTCTGTTTATATGACAACCGCATATGACTTTATCAAACCAATTCTATGGTCCCCTTTGCCCTTCCTATTTTGCAACTGTGGATATCTTCAGCTAAATAATCGATGTATATGCTCAGGCAGAATCGTACAAGTGTAGACGTCATATATAAGTACCCTTATGCTATTGATTAGATACCACCTCTACTTGATGACCTACTTATGTAATACTCGTTGCCCCTGAATCATATTTTTAAAATGTCTTTCAACCTTCAAAAATAGTTAAAAATGCCTTGTGTATATAATAGCATTACTAGTTGCACATATTTTAAACAATTCATAGCAGGCTGTAATGACATTTTCGTGAAGAAATAGATACTATTCCTTTAGCATAATCCATTGTCATAGTTAAGGTGATCAATAATGATATCCAATGGAATTGCACTCTACTACAAATAATTATTGATGAAAGTGGAGAGGAAAGAACGACAAACATGCGCCTTGCTTGTGGTGCTTAAAAATTGTTCACCTAGACATAATAACTGACCTAGTGATGGAGATAATTATAGAAAGAAAGTTTCTATCAAGCACTATGAAAAAGAGTCGTACCATATGCAAAAATGGGGATGTAGGTTTTCTTTCCGGGTTAGTTGTGCACAATTATTACGATTAAGGTTTACACAAGCCAAAAAAAGGAAAGAACAATTTAGAACAAGCACAAATATATTGCCTAAAGGTGAATGCTTTAAATCCGTATTCCACAAAAAGAAGTTCCGCCTTGGTTAAGCTATGGAATTTCGAGAAATGGACTTATGACTAAATGGCATTACTTAAAAGAGATTAGCTCGTTTATGCTTTTAAAATATGTTGTCTAAATAATAGTCTTCGAAGCAGAAGTTGAGAAACAATCAAAATGCTAATTGATTGTACTCAACTATTAATCAAGTTGAAAATAATTGTCAAAAATTTATGTTTTCTATTATTGACTATCTGGCCGAAAAAAAACATAGTAATGGCACAGAATGTAAACAACGTGTAAAAGAGTGACGACTTCAGTGCATAGCATGATTTAGTCCCAGTGAATTTAGGAAAGCATCAAGGAATGTCGTTTGAAATCATTTTGATTGACAAATCTAAAGCAAAAGGTTTCAATTTACATTTACTAGCATGTAACCAAAGCAATGTTATTAATTCCACACTAGTTAATACGTGAGTCTCGGCTCTAAATTTCATGATCTATTGAACTCTTATAATTTCTCAAATTTTTGCCAAATCAATTTTCCTTGCAATAACCTCATAATCGTGTATGAATTGCAACCTTTACTTCTAAAGAGATATTCTGAATTGCTTGCATCGATGACGGTACATAATTAAATGAAATTATGCATTCATGTAATACAATCATAGCAAATATAGGGGAACATTATTTTAACACTATCGTGTCATCAAAAAGAACCTAATAACATCAATGATTATATACTGTGCAAATTATTATTTCAATTGTGAAATAAAGAAAATGAATAGAGAAAGATAATACATTGAACAATTGATTATCATTTGGCTACATATGGTAGCAATAACTAAATTGGTAGTTCAATTGAAATTTAATGGAAACCCTTATTTTGGTTGTCAAAAGACCTTTCATTTCAAAAGAATATTCAAATTTAAAAATTGAGTTTTTATGTAAATGAATGCACTTAATACAACATTATGCGTGCGGCTTGCATGCTATTAAAATGGAAGACAAAAATAAAACAATTGGCCCTGTCGCTTGAGCTACCACTCAACTTTATCAGTATGAATATAGAATTACATATATTTTTTTGGCAGCATGAAGGAAGCAGCAAAGGTTAATGCTTTGGGGACTTGTGCAGGGTACCATATCTAAGTTGGTGGTTTTTAGCTTATTTTTATTGTCACAAACAAACTATCTAGTTTTGTGAAGGTGAATGCCCCCATCCTTAACATTGACAGTTTTATTGGCCAATGCACCCCAGGTTTTGCTTCTATTGTTCAAAATTTTCTATGGCCTTTATCCCAGTTTCTTTATTTCATATGGAATGAAGAAATTGAAGAATTAGGATGCGGGCGTGCCAAAAGTCAAGAATGAGGCTCGGCACATGAACCCAAAATACGTGAAGAAGCACAAGGAGGGGAAGAATGGGGAATTTATGGTCAAGTAGACTATTTAGTTCAACAATGGTAACCATGAATACCCATGGAGCATGCCACAGTTGGCATTCAACGTGATTAAGCTCGTCCTTACCTTTCTAGTGCATTAGGTTATGGAATGATAGCATGTGCTCCCGTGGCATATGGCGCCATAGTGGCATTCCTGCAAACTACACCTCTATAAAAACATCCTTCTCCCCATTTGTATATTTTAGTAGAATTTAGATTAGATTTAACGATGGTGTAGAGTTCTTAGGAGTAGTTTCGAGTGAGATTTGATTGTTGTGGTTGCACTTTAGTTAATCGAGTTTTAATTTCATGCAATTTACTCTCCCACCTTCCTTTCTGCTCTCATTGGCATTTGAGCTAATGCTTCATCTACTTTTGGCTTGATATTTTGTTCTTGGATCTATTTGCTCGTTTCCAGCTTAATGTTAAAAGTTGATACTTTTTATATTAATCTTCCCTTCGTTTGATATTATACTATTAGTTTCTTCTTTCGAAACATGCCAATCTCTAACTCTTCATGTCTATTTCTTTTTAAGGTTTCGTATTACATTATTCAAGTGCAAAATTTTATAAACTTATGCATTTTTCATTTAGGAGTGTTGATTAGTGAAAAGGTATAATCAGTACCCAACCTAGTATAATCGTTCTCACTCTTCATCCCTTCTTTTTATTTTTTATTATCTCTCTTTTTGTTTTTATCTAGTTGTGGATATCAGGATTGTACTTTTGTGGTGATACTTGGGAATTTGTTATGCCAGTTGAGGGCTATGATCACATTTTTGTGTTTTTGTGTTTTGGATGAGTGAGTTAGCTTATGTATATGTACGTCTTGTTTGATTTTGGTTTTTGTGTGCTTTGTGCTTGGTGATGACTCTCGACTCCTAATGAGGACATTGTGAGGTTTAGGTGTAGGGGTGGGGTCATTTACCCTTTTATTCTTATTTTTTGTGAAAATTTTTCATTTTTGTGCCAATTTTTCACTTTTTCCTTTTCTTTGCATAGTTTTTCTTTTTGGCTTTTGGGTTCTTGTACTACTTTTACTGACTTTGATCCCTTGTGCCTTAGCTATTAGCTTGTACCTAAGTAAGTTGTTCACGATAGATCTTTGTCCCAAGTGTGTCACTCTTGGTGCCAATTCTAACCCCAACAATCTGTTATAGCTTTGTAATCCAGTCCTTGTGTATACTTCATCATTATTTTAGGATCTTAGTCTTCCGTGATTGACTCTTCCAATTGTTTTTGATAGGGTTACTTTGATTTTTGTCTGCATTCAAAAAAAAAAGAAAAAAAAAAGAGGAAAAAAAAGAAAAATAAAAAAACCAAAATTTGGAATGACAGGTATCCCATTGAGACATGCACCACTAGGCGTTACCCTTTAAGGCTCGTGTTATTGGGTGTTACCCTTTAAAGTAATAGTACTACTGGAAAAGCTTGCTTCCCTTGTTAATCAGTTAATAATGTAGTCAGTCAGGTGGGAATGAGTTTGATTTTGGTAAGCTTAAGTCCTAGGATGATGATATACTTACACACCATGCACTAGGATGGATTCTAGGTTTAGATGTACAATGTGGTGAAAAGTTGGTGCTTTGATGTCATGTATGTGGATAGAGAGTCTTGATATGTACACTATGTTTATATACATGCTAATATCTTTGCTGCATTGGTGACTTGGTTGGTTATCATGCATACAGTTTTTCCCCTCGTATAGATATTTGTGCCTTATTTGTATATCTATTTTATTTTCTTTGTTTTCCTTTCTCCTTTTCCACATATTTTTTTTTAAGATTTTGTAGGTATATTTTCTACAAACCCTCACGAGACCTTACTCGTCCACTTGGGGGAACCAAGGGGTTCAAAGGGCTCGTTGCATATGCTAAATGTAACCGTGATTCCTACGAAAGTGAGTTAGGTTCTTAAGTTAATTTTTCTTTTATTTTGCTCGAGGACGAGCAAAGGATAGGCGTGGACGTATTTGTTAGGCTACAAAGTGTCGTATTTTACGTGCCTCTTTCATCCACTTTAGCTCATATAATAACTTAATCTTTAGGACTTTTACTTGTTTGGTTTATGTTTCGTAGGAAATAAGTTCAAATGGAGCAAGTACCACGAAAAGGAGCGAAGATAGACAAAAACAGCGAAAGCGGGCAAAAACAGGACGACGGGAGACCGCACCACCGTGCCACGTGGCACGATGGGGCAGTGCCTCCTGGCGCAGTCGTGCGCCGGCCTCCACTCGCTCGCTCGCCCGATTTTTGATTTAAACCCCTTTTTGGCATTTTTCTTCGGGACCTCCCCGGATCTCCTTTGGAGCCTTTTTGGGAGTTTTAGTTTAGGTTTAGCCAATAAAAACCTCGATAGGAGGATTAGATTAGGATTTTAGATTGTAATTCCATATTCAAGCTTGTGGAGTTTCAAGTTCATTCAATGATTCGAGCATAAGTTTTCTCTCTCTATTTTTGTTACCTATGTTCATGTCTTAGATTACAATCTTTTGTGATGTTTAGTGATTATAGTTTTGAATCTTGGATTGTGATTAGCCTCTTGATGACAGATTGATCATTGTTTGGGCCTTTACCCCTCTTATTTATGCTAGAATCTAATATTTTTCTCTCACACCCACCACGTGTTCGATGAAATGCTCGAAAGAGTTTTCATCCTTGTTTTGGGGCAATTAACTTTTGCTGAGAGGTGAGGTTGATTGTCCAGTGTGGGTAGAGTGAATAGTCGGGATTAGGACATGAAAATAGTTTCAGTTGCTGGCTAGGTCAAAGGTTGTTAATCTTGTAGTCTAATTCATCTAATCCCATGAAAATAGGCGGTTAGAACATTTGGACTAGCCTATTACCCCTTAAAGGAGGGCTTAGATGGACTTTAATTGGGCAGCAGATCATCCTTGCGTTACAAGCATAACGTGGGAAGGTGAGGGCTTGAATTGATTAGTTAGTCTACCTTAGGTTTAATTACAATTGAAGTCTTCTTTGTTCTGGCAGTTAGTTTTACTTCTATTTACCTTTGATTTCACCTAGATTGTTACGCTCGAGTGAACTTTGGTAGTTGAAAACACAACTCCCTCTAGACGACACCCCAAGTACTCAACGGTACACCTTGCACTTAGGGTTTATAAATATTAAAACTCTGTTTTCCCTAGCGCCCTTCCTATTTTGCAACTGTGGATATCTTGAGCTGCATAGTTAATGTATATGCTCACGCAAAAATGTACAAGTGTAGACATCATATATAGGTACCCTTATGTTATTGATTAGATACCACCTCTACTTGATGACCTGCTTATGTAATACTCGTTGCCCCTAAGTCATATTTTTAAAATGTCTTTCTATCTTTAAACATAGATGAAAATCCCTTGTGTGTATAATAGCATTACCAGCTGCACATATTTCAAGCAATTCACAGCGGGCTATAATGACATGTTCGTGAAGAAATAGATACTATTCCTTTGGCATAATTCGTTGCCATAGCTAAGGTGATCGATAATGATATCCAATGAAATTGCACTCTACTACAAATAATTATTGACAAAAGTGCAGAGGAAAGAACGACAAACATGTGCCTTGCTTGTGGTGCCCAAAAATTGTTCACCTAGACATAACTGACATAGTGATGGAGACAATTATAGAAATAAAAACTCTAGCAAGCACTATGAAAAAGAGTCGTGCCATATGCAAAAATGGGGAAGTAGGTTTTTTTTTTTTTTGGGGTTAGTTGAGCACAATTTTTATGAATAAGGTTTATAGAAGCCAAAAAAAGGAAACGATAATTTGGAACAAACACAAATATATTGCCTAAAGGTAAATGCTTTAAATCCACATTCCACAAAAAGAAGTTCCGCCTTGGTTGAGTTATGGAGTTTCGACTTATGACTAAATGGTACTACTTTAAACAGGTCAGTTCATTTATGTTGTTAAAATACGTTGTCTAAATAATAGTCTTCGAAGCGGAAGCAGAGAAACATTCAAAATGCCAATTGATTGTACTCAACTATTAATCAAGTTGAAAATAATTGTCAAAAATTTATGTTTTCTATTATCGACTATGTGGCCCCAAAAAAAAAACATGCTAATGGCACGGAATGTAAACAACGTGTAAAAGAGCGGCGACTTGAGTACATAACATAATTTAGTCCCAATGAATTTATGAAAGCATCAAGGAATGTCATTTGAAGCCATTTTGATTGACAAATCTAAAGCAAAAGGCTTCAATTTACATTTACTAGCATGTAACCAAAGCAATGTTATTAATTCCACACTAGTTAATGCGTGAGTCTCGGCTTTTAATTTCATAATCTATTGAACTCTTATAATTTCTCAAATTTTCGGCAAAGCAAATTTCCTCGCAATAACCTCATAATCATGTTTCAATTTCAACCGTTACTTCTAAAGAGATATTCTGAATTGCTTGCATCGATGACGGTACATAATTAAATAAAATGACGCATTCATGTAATACGATCATAGCAAATATGGGGGGCATTATTTTAACATTATCGTCTCATCAAAAAGAACCTAACAACATCAATGATTGTGTACTGTGTGAATTATTACTTCAATCGTGAAATAAAGAAAATGAATAGAAAAAGATAATACATTGAGCAATTGATTATCATTTGGCTACATACGGTAGCAATAACTAAAGTGGTAACTCAATTGAAATTTAATAGAAACCCTTACTTTGGTTATCAAAAGGCCTTTCATTTCAAAATAATGTTCAAATTTCAAAATAGAGTTTTTATGTAAATGGATACACTTAATACAACATTATGCACACTACTTGCATACTATTAAAATGGAAGACAAAAATAAAACAATTGGCCTTGTCGCTTGAGCTACCACTCAACTTTATCAATATGAATATAGAATTACATATATTTTTTGGCGGCATGAAGGAAGCGGCAAAGGTTAATGTTTCGGGCACTTGTGCACTGTACGATATTTAAGTTGATGGTTTTCAACTTATTTTTATCGTCACGAACACACTATCAAGTTTCGTGATGGTGAATGCGCTCATCCTTGACATGTGACAATTTTACCGGGTAATGCACCCCAGGTTTTGCTTCCATTGTTCACAATTCTTATGGCCTTTATCCCAGTTTCTTTATTTCATATGCAATGAAGAAATAGAAGAATTAGGATGCGGACGTGCCAATAGTCAAGAATGAGGCCTGGCACATGAACCCAAAATACGTGAAGAAGCACAAGGAGGTAAAGAATGGAGAATTTATGGTCAAGTAGACTATTTACTGCAACAATGGAAACCATGAATACCCACATAGCATGCCGCAGTTGGCGTTCAACGTGATCGAGCTCGTCCTTATCTTACTAGTGCACTAAGTTATGGAATGATGGCACGTGCTCCGGTGGCAAATGGCGCCAGAGTGGTATTCCCGCAAAGTACGCTTCTATAAAAACATCCTTTTCCCCATTTGTATATTTTAGTAGATTTTAGATTAGATTTAGCAATAGCATAGAGTTCTTAGGAGTAGTTTAGAGTGAGATTTGATTATTGTGGTTGCTCTATAGTTAATCGAGTTTTAATTTCATGCAATTTACTGTCCTACCATCCTTTCTGCTCTCATTAGCATTTGAGTTAATGCTTCACTCTACTATTAGCTTGATTTTTTGTTCTTAGATCTACTTGCACATTTCTAGCTTAATGTTGAAAGTTGATACTTTTCATATTAATCTTCCTTTCGTTTGATTTTATACTATTAGTTTCTTCTTTCGAAGTATGCCAATCTCTATTCTTCATCTCTATTTCTTTTTAAGGTTTCATATTATATTATTTAGGTGTGAAATTTCATGAACTTATGGGTTTTTCATTTAGCAGTGTTGATTAGTGAAAAGGTAATAGGAGACAGACCGCCATTTCACTTATACGACTCATATCTGAGAAAACCAACCCGCGTCATTTGACTAATGCTAGAAGGTGCACTTCTCTTTCCTTCAATTCTGTATATGCTTGATGCTTTATTAGTTAATTGACAGTTATAGCCATGTTTTGTGTCAGTTGTGCAAATTATGTTTTGAATTTTTGCTTATGGGTTTCTATTAGTTATTCTTAGAGTGGGATTATGGTTTAATTAGTTTAATTATCCTTCTTCCACCGTTTTTGCATCTTTGATTCAAATAAATATGAACTAGTAATCTTTGAGTGACATTAGCTCATCTCATTAGTTCGGCAAAAACCCTCAAGCACACGTATATAGCTTTATGCTTGTAGCGCACTTAATTTTTCTCGACACTTAATTCAAAAATTGACTCCAGCTATAAAAGGATTTTTCATTTCAGAAGAATGTTAAAATTTAAAAATCCAAATTCGACATAAATTGATGTGCTTGATTCAATATTATGTGAGCTTCTTACATGCGTTTCTAAAATTATTACAAAAATAAAACTAATGACCTCATCTCGTTGGTTATCACCTAACTTGGCCTATAAGGATATGGAATTACATATTTTTTCTAGAAGCATGAAGGGGACTCGCAAGGGGATGCATTGCATATTTCTAACAATTAGTGTATCCATTCTCAAAAGTTGACATTTTCACAACGCAACCAATGTTTTGTTTGCTTTATTCATAGGTATTTAGTTTTTATTATAGTTTATTGATTTCATATGTGATAAAAAATTGGCGAAATTAAGGATTGGATGTGTTAAAAGATGAGAACATGGCTGGGCACATGAACCCAAAGTGCATGGAAAGCACAAATAGATGAGGAATGAAGCACATATGATCAACTTGGCCATGGAGCATGCATGAGTCACTTAGCTCAGTGGAGCCATGAAGCACAGGGGAGGAAATGCTCAACATGACCATGTTTATCCTTCCGCTATAGCTGCATTGTGTTCTATAAGGATGGCAAGGGCTGCCTGTGGAACACGGCATGGGCATGCGACCCTTCCATATTACACCTCTATGAACACCCCGTTGTTCCCTATTTGTGTATTAAAGGAGGTTTTAGCTAAGATTTAGGGATAATGTTGAGGTCACATGATAGTTTAGGGTGAGATTGATTATTGAGGATGAATTTCAAGTTCATCAGGTCTTAATTTCATGCAATTCGCTATCTTACCCATTCTTCTCTTATCAGTTACATTTAAGTTTGTACTTCCCTCTATTCCTAGCTTGATTCTTCATGCTTATATCTACTTGTTCTTCTCTAGCTTAATGCTGACAATTGATGATTTTCATATCATTCATCCTTTTCGTTTGATTTCATGCTCTCAATTTCTTCTTTCATATACACAAATCTCTAACTCTTTCTTGTAGTTTCCTTTTAGAGCATTAAAAAAAATTGAAAGTTCACGGAGTAATGGATTCTTCGTTAAGCATCATAGATTAGTGAAAAAAATATTTGGAGACAAACCATACTTTACTTACAACACTTCAATTTTGGACATCTAACTCACATTTCTTGATTAGTGGTAGATGGTGCCCTTCTCTTTCTCTACCTTCAGTTAGTCAGTTTAGCTTTAATACTTTGGTAGTTATATTTGGTTCTTTGTTCGTTAATTAATAGTTAGAGCCATGTTTTGGCTTAGTTTTGTTAACTATGCTTTTAATTTTTATTAAGTAGTTTCGATAAAGCATCCAAAGAGTAGAACTAAGGGCTAATTAGTTTAATTATCCATCTTTGATTCTATGAATAGAGTCAATATAAGCTAGCTACTATTTGAGTGGCCTATGTTCGCCTATCTCTGTGGAGAAAGCCTTAAGCAGTGGGCTGTGGTAATATGCTTGCAATGCTCTTAATTTTCCCCAACACAACGGTGCTTGTGTATGGAATTTTCATGATGCTCTACATTTATAGGTTGTGCTTATATTTCGTGAGCAAGAGTGGTGTTTTTAAATATGGAAAACGCTATCATTGAGAACAAGATATTGTCATTTTTTTATTATTTAATTTAGATTTACACCACCAACATTATTGTTTCGCCACTTTTCTTGATTTTTAAAAATTTCGTAAAATTAAATTATCAAGAGATTTTCTTGGCTTCGTTGTTTCATGTCGAAAAAGTATTGGACTAGAGTGGGAGACGTGAAGGAGATAATATGGCATAGATGATTGAAGAAAGAGTGCTCAATTTATTTCTTTTAAAATGTTTTGTATCATCTTTCAAATTCAGCTAATCCATGTACAGGATAGATGTAAATGATTCTATCGAGCCAATGCTAAGACTTCCTTTGCCCTTCTTATTTTTAAAGAGAGCACAACTTGAGCTGAATGATTGATAACTATGCTAGAGACAAACCATAAAGTGTAGAAGTCATATAAAGTACTCTTGTTGCATTCACCAAGCACTGCCTCTACTTAACAGATCGCTTGTGCAATGCTCCTTCCTCCGATGTCATATTAAAAATATGTATTTCACCCTTAAAGTATGTCAAACAATATTTTCCACACATAGTAGATAACAACTTCTTGAATTTGATGTAATATCGAAAACCTGTAATGTCACTTGTTTGAAGAAAAAGTTGTTATCATTTTGGCATAATCAATAGTCATAAACAAGCAAGCAATGAACGTATTCAATGTAGCCACACTGCACTACAAATACTTATCTACAAATGCGGAATAAAGGGAATGAAAAACGTGTGCCTTTGTTATGGTTCCCTAAACAATTTCACCCAAACATTGTAATCCACTTAACAATTGTGACAATTGAATAAAAATGTGGTGGATCGGCACTATATGATAGCTTATAGGGTCTTGTAATGTTGATTTTGATATGGTAACCTATAGAAATATACAATACATTTCCCTTCTCTTTCTCTCCCATTTCCTGGCTTGGTATTTTCAATGCTTTTTACAATTAAGCTGACCATGTACCTTGGCAAACGACCATCCCACGCCTAGCTATGGCCTTGTATTTGCGGCACACTTCATTTTTTTTTTAACAAAACAGTACATGTGAATGGAATTTATGGGATATGCTATATCTATGAATTGCACTCATATTTCATGAATAGAAATCGAGTATGTAAGCATAAAAGATTTCATAATTGAGAATATGATTTTGTCTGGCCAGAATCATTGAAAAGATTGTAATCATCGTGATTCTTAAGACATTATACCCAAAAGAGACAGTACTCATGTCTATAAAATATGGGATGGATTTAATGATTTTGTCATCTCTACTATCAAAATTTAGCGTGTGCAAAAACACTACTTCTTTCACACACTTTGCGAAAATTTTTTTCATTTGACAATGGCTATGAAAACAACCATCACACCAATTGTCCTTATGGTAGCACTCCTTATATTTAGCAGTGAGCGCTAACATCAATTTTATAATATGAAAATATGATTAAATCTTTAAGGTTTTAAATACATGTATGCTGCTTGAGTATTGTAGTCCAAAAATATCATTTATAATTTCATATGAATGGTTGACATACTTGTGATTTATGTACCCAATGAAAAACCAGGTACATGCACGAGCTCCAAAGTAACTACAACGCAGTCCCTTACTGATCATCGCAAGCCACAATGAGGACCACAATGCTTTCCCAGTGCTAATTGTAACGAAGAACATTGTCAGCAATCTTGTTGCCCTATAAAAGGCGCATGTGTTGGCGCTCAGTGTTGTTATCATTTTTAAAAGAATGTGGTTTCATGGTACTAGATAAAATTTCAAATAATTTTTGTTCGTTTCTATTGTTGGTTTTGCTTTGTCCTTCCAGGCTAGACATCTATATAGGAGGACTTGGGATGTCAAAATGGTATTATGAAAATGATGGTAATGTTGGAGCTTTCAATTAATTTCCTGGAAAAGTTTTGTTATCAACTATCGAATTTGGTTGGTCTGTTTATATGAAAGTCGCATGTGACTTTATCAAACCAATTCTATAGTCCCCTTTGCCCCTCCTATTTTGCAACTGTGGATATCTTGAGCTGAATAATCGACGTATATGCGCAGGCAAAATTGTACAAGCGTAGACGTGATATATAAGTACCCTTATGCTGTTGATTAGATTCCACCTCTACTTGATGACCTGCTTATGTAATACTCATCGCCCCTAAGTCATATTTTTAAAATGTCTTTCTATCTCTAAACATAGTTGAAAATCCCTTGTGTATATAATAGCATTACTAGCTGCACATATTTCGAGCAATTCATGGCGAGCTATAATGACATTTTCGTGAAGAAATAGATACTATTCCTTTGGCCTAATCTGTTGCCATAGTTAAGGTGATCAATAATGATATCTAATGGAACTGTACTCTACTATAAATAATTATTGACAAAAGAGGAGAGGAAACAACGACAAACATGTGCCTTGCTTGTGGTGTAAAAAAATTATTCACCTAGACATAATAACTGACATGGTGATGGAGACAATTATAGAAATAAAATTGTTGAAAATAATTATCAAAAATTTATGTTTTCCATTATCAACTATTTGGCCAAAAAAAAAAAAAAACATAGTAATGGCACGGAATGTAAACAAAGTGTAAAAGAGTGGCAACTTGAGTGCATAATATAATTTAGTCCCAGTGAATTTATAAAAGTATCAAGGAATGTTGTTTGAAGTCATTTTGACCGACAAATCTAAAGTAAAAGGTTTCAATTTACATTTACTAGCATGTAACCAAAGCAGTGTTATTAATTCTACACTAGTTAATACGTGAGTCTCAGCTCTGAATTTCGTGATCTATTGAACTCTTATAATTTCTCAAATTTTCGCCAAAGCAAATTTCCTTACAATAACCTCATAATCATGTATGAATTGCAACCTTTACTTCTAAAGAGATATTTTAAATTGCTTGCATCGATGATGACACATAATTAAATAAAATGACGCATTCATATAATACAGTCATAGCAAATATAGGGAACATTATTTTAACACTATCGTGCCATCAGAAAGAACCTAACAATATCAATGATTGTGTATTGTGCAAATCATTACTTCAATCGTGAAATAAAGAAAATGAATAGAAAAAGAAAATACATTGACCAATTGATTATCATTTGGCTACATATGGCAGCAATAACTAAATTGGTAACTCAATTGAATTTAATGGAAACCCTTACTTTGGTTATCAAAAGACTTTTCATTTCAAAAGAATGTTCAAATTTCAAAATAGAGTTTTTATGTAAATGGATTCACTTTATACAATATTATGCATGCTGCTTGCATGCTATTAAAATGGAAGACAAAAATAAAACAATTGGCCTTGTCGCTTGAGCTCCCATTCAACTTTATCAGTATGAATATAGAATTACATATATTTTTCGGTAGCATGAAGGAAGCAGCAAAAGTTAATGTTTTGGGCACTTGTGCACTGTACCATATTTAAGTTTATGGTTTTCAACTTATTTTTATCGTCACAAACACACTATCTAGTTTCGTGATGGTGAATGCGCTCATCCTTGACATATGATAGTTTTACTGGCCGATGCACCCTAGGTTTTGCTTCTATTGTTCACAATTTTTATGGCCTTAATCCAAGTTTCTTTATTTCATGTGGAATGAAGAAATAGAAGAATTAGGACGCGAGGTGCCAAAAGTCAAGAATGAGGCCTGGCACATGAACCCAAAATATGTGAAGGAGCACAAGGAGGTGAAGAATGGAGAATTTGCGGTCAAGTAGACTATTTAGTGCAACAATGGTAACCATGAATACTCATGTAGCATGCCACCGTTGGCATTCAACGTGATCGAGCTCATCCTTACCGTGCGAGTGCATTAAGTTATGGAAGGATGGCATGTGCTCCGGTGGCATATGGCGTCGCAGTGGCAGTCCTCCAAACTACACCTCTATAAAAACATCTTCTCCCCATTTGTATATTTTAGTAGATTTTAGATTAGATTTAGCGATAGTGTAGAGTTCTTAGGAGTGGTTTAGAGTGAGATTTGATTATTGTGGTTGCACTTTAGTTAATTGAGTTTTAATTTCATGCAATTTACTCCCTCACCTTCCTTTCTGCTCTCATTGGCATTTGAGTTAATGCTTCACTCTACTTTTGGCTTATTTTTTGTATCTACTGGCTCATTTCTAGCTTAATGTTGAAAGTTGATACTTTCCATATTAATCTTCCTTTCGTTTGATTTTATACTATTAGTTTCTTCTTTTGAAACATGCCAATCCCTAACTCTTCATCTCTACTTCTTTTTAAGGTTTCGTATTACATTATTTAGGTGTGAAATTTTATGAACTTATGGGTTTTTTGTTTAGGAGTATTGATTAGTGAAAAGGTAATACAAGAAAGACCACCATTTCACTTATGCTGCTCATATCTTAGAAAACCACCCTACGTCATTTGATTAATGCTAGAAGTTGCTCTTCTCTTTCCTTCCCTTCTATATATATGCTTGATGCTTTGTTAGTTAATTAATAGTTATAACCATGTTTTGTGTTAGTTGTGTAAATTATGTTTTTAATTTGTGCTTATTGGTTTCAATTAGGTATCGTTAGAGTGGGATTATGGTTCAATTAGTTTAATTATCCTTCTTCCACCGTGTTTGCATCTTTGATTCAAATAAATACGAACTAGTAGCCTTTGAGCGACATTAGTTCTTCTCATTCGTTCGACAAAAACCCTTAAGCACACGTATATAGCTTTATGCTTGTAGTTCCCTTAATTTTTCTCTTCACTTAATTCAAAAATTGACTCCAGCTATAAAAGGATTTTTCATTTCCAAGAATGCTAAAATTTAAAAATCCAAATTCGACGTAAAAAGATGTGTCTAATTCAATATTACATGAGCTTCTTACATGCATTTTTAAAATTATTGCAAAAATAAAACCAATGACCTTATCTCGTTGGCTACCACCCAACTTGGCCTATAAGGATATGGAATTACACATTTTTTCTAGAAGCATGAAGGGGACTCACCGGGGAATGCATTGCATAATTCTGACAATTAGTGTATTCATTCTCAAAATTTGATATTTTCACAACCCAACCAATGTTTTATTTGCTTTATTCACAGTTATTTAGTTTTTATTATGGTTTATTGATTTCATATGCGATAAAAAATTGGCGAAATTAGGGATTGGAGGTATTAAAATTTGGGAACAACGCGGGGCACATGAACCCAAAGTGTATGGAAAGCACAAGTAGATAAGGAATGAAGCACATATGATCAACTTGGCCATGGAGCGTGCATGAGTTACTTAACTTAGTGGAGCCATGAAGCACAGGGGAGGAAATCTCAACATGACCATGTTTATCCGCCCGCTATAGCAGCATTGTGTTCTATAAGGATGGCAAGGGCTGCCTGTGGAACACGGCATGGGCATGCAACCCATGAATATTACACCTCTATGAACACCCCGTTGTTCCCTATTTGTGTAGTGAAGGAGGTTCTAGCTAAGATTTAGGGATAATGTTGAGTTCATATGATAGTTTGAGATTGATTTTTGAGGATGAATTTCAAGTTCAACAGGTCTTAATTTCATCCAATTCGCTATCTTACCCGTTCTTCTCTTATCAGTTACATTTAAGTTTGTACTTCCCTTTATTTTTAGCTTGATTCTTTATGATTATATCTACTTGCTCTTCTCCAGCTTAATGCTGACAATTGATGATTTTCATATCATTCATTCTTTTCGTTTGATTTTATACTCTCAATTTCTTCTTTCATATACGCAAATCTCTAACTCTTTCTTGTTGTTTCCTTTTAGAGCATCAAAAAAATTGAAAGTTCACGGAATAATGGATTCTTCGTTAAAGCGTCATAGATTAGCGAAAAAAATATTTGAAGACAAACCACACTTTACTTACAACACTTCAATTTTGGACATCTAACTTACATTTCTTGATTGGTGATAGATGGTGCCCTTCTCTTTCTTTACCTTCAGTTAGTCAGTTTAGCTATAACGCTTTGGTAGTTATATTTGGTTCTTTGTTCATTAGTTAGTAGTTAGAGCCATGTTTCGACTTAGTTTTGTTAACTATGATTTTTATTTTTATTAAGTGGTTTCGATAAAGCATCCAAAGAGTAGAAATAAGGGCTAATTAGGCTAATTATACATCTTTGATTCTATGAACAGAGTCAATATAAGCTAGCTACTATTTGAGGGGCGTATGATCGCCTATCTCTGTGGAGAAACTCTTAAGCAGTGGGCTATGGTAATATGCTTGCAATGCACTTAATTTTCCCTAACACAATGGTGCATGTGTATGGAATTTCCATGATGCTCTATATTTATAGGTTGCGCTCATATTTCGTGAACAAGAGTGGTGTTTCTTAAATTTGGAAAATGCTATCATTGAGAACAAGATATTGCTATTTTTTTGTTATTTAATTTAGATTTACTCGACCAACATTATTGTTTCACCACTTTCCTCGATTTTAAAATTTTCATAAAATTAAATTATCAAGAGATCTTCTTGGCTTTGTTGTTTCATGCTTGAACAGTATCGGGGGAGAGTGGGAGACGTGGAGGTGATAATATGGCATAGATGATTGAAGAAAGAGTACTCAATTTATTTCATTTAAAATGTTTCATATCATCTTCCAAATTCAGCTAATCCATATACATGATAGATGTAAATGATTCTATTGAGACAAGGCTAAGACTTCCTTTGCCCTTCTTAATTTTGAAGTGAGCATAACATGAGCTGAATGATTGATAACTATGGTTGAGACAAACCATAAAATGTAGAAGTCATATAAAGTACTCTTGTTGTATTCACCAGGCAGTGACTCTACTTAACAGACCGCCTGTACAATGCTCCTTCCTCTGATGTCATATTAAAAATATATATTTCACCCTTAAAGTATGTCAAACAATATCTTCCAGACATGGTGGATAACAGCTTCTTTAATTTGATGTAATACCAAAAACCTATAATGCTACTTGTCTAAAGAAAAAGGTGCTATCATTTTGGCATAATCAATAGTCATAAACAACAAATGCAGAATAAAGGGAACAAAAAATGTGCGCCTTTGTTATGGTTCCCTAAACAATTTCACTCAAACATTGTAACCCACTTAACAATTGTGCCAATTTAATATAAATGTGGCTTATTGGCACTATATGATAGCTCATAGTATCGTGTAATATCGATTTGATAAGGCAACCTATAGAAATATACAATACATTTCCCTTCTCTTTCTCTCCCATTTCTTGGCTAGGTATTTTCAATGCATTTTACAATTAACCTAACCATGTACCTCTACAAACGACCATCCCAGGCCCAGCTACGACCGTGTATTTGTGGCACACTTCGTTTTTTTAGCAAAACAGTACATGTGAATGGAATTTATGGGATACTCTATATCTATGAATTGCACTCATATTTCAGGAATAGCAAGCATGCATGTAAACATAAAAGATGCCATAATTGAGAATATGATCTTGTCTAGCCAAAATCATTGAAAAGATTGTAATTCTTGTGATTCTTAAGACATTATACCTAAAAAAGACGTTGCTCATTTCTATAAAATAAGGGATTGGATTTAACGATTTTGTCATCTCTACTATCGAAATTTAGCTTGTGCAAAAACACTACTTCTTTCACATACTTTGCAGAAATCTTTTTCATTTGACAATCGCTATAAAAACAACTATCATACCAATTGTCCTTATGGTAGCACTCCTTATATTTAGCGGTGAGTACTAACATCAATTTTATAATATGAAAACATGATTAAATCTTTAAGCTTTTAAATACATGTGTGTTGCTTAAGCATTGTAGTCCAAAAATATCATTTATAATTTCAAATGAATGGTTGACATACTTACGATATATGTACCCAATGAAAAACCAGGTACATGTACGAGCTCCAAAGTAACTACAACGCAGTCCCTTACTGATCATCTCAAGCCACAAAGAGGACCACAATGCTTTCCCAGTGCTAATTGCAACGAAGAACATTGTCAACAATCTTGTAGCCCTATAAAAGGCGCATGTGTTGGCGCTCAGTGTTGTTGTCATTTTTAAAAGAATGTGGTTTCATAGTACTAGATAAAATTTCAAATAATTTTTGTCCCTTTCTATTGTTACTATCTAATTTGCTCCATTTACATTATAAGTTGTCTTTTTTTAATTAGTTTTGAAATTATCTTTAAAAAATTAAAAAGTTTTGCTTTTGCTTTGTCCTTCTAGGCTAGACATCTATATAGGAGGACTTGGAATGTCAAAATGGTATTATTAAATCGATCGTAATGTTGGAGCCTTCAATTAATTTCCTGGAAAAGTTTTGTTATCAACTATCGAAATTTGTCGGTCTGTTTATATGACAACCGCATATGACTTTATCAAACCAATTCTATGGTCCCCTTTGCCCTTCCTATTTTGCAACTGTGGATATCTTCAGCTGAATAATCGATGTATATGCTCAGGTAGAATCGTACAAGTGTAGACGTCATATATAAGTACCCTTATGCTATTGATTAGATACCACCTCTACTTGATGACTTACTTATGTAATACTCATTGCCCCTGAGTCATATTTTTAAAATGTCTTTCAACCTTCAAAAATAGTTAAAAATGCCTTGTGTATATAATAGCATTACTAGTTGCACATATTTCAAACAATTCATATCGGGCTGTAATGACATTTTCGTGAAGAAATAGATACTATTCCTTTGGCATAATCCATTATCATAGTTAAGCTGATCAATAATGATATCCAATAAAATTGCACTCTACTACAAATAATTATTGACTAAAGTGGACAGGAAAGAACGACAAACATGTGCCTTGCTTGTGGTGCCTAAAAATTGTTCACCTAGACATAATAACTGACATAGTGATGGAGATAATTATAGAAAGAAAGTTTTCAGCAGGCACTATGAAAAAGAGTCATACCATATGCAAAAATGGGGATGTAGGTTTTCTTTCCGGGTTAGTTGTGCGCAATTATTACGATTAAGGTTTATACAAGCCAAAAAAAGGAAAGAACAATTTGCAACAAGCACAAATATATTGCCTAAAGGTGAATGCTTTAAATCCGTATTCCACAAAAAGAAGTTCCGCCTTGGTTAAGCTATGGAATTTCGAGAAACGGACTTACGACTAAATGGCACTACTTAAAAGAGGTTAGCTCGTTTATGCTTTTAAAATATGTTGTCTAAATAATAGTCTTCGAAGCGGAAGTTGAGAAACAACCAAAATGCTAATTGATTGTACTCAACTATTAATCAAGTTGAAAATAATTGTCAAAAATTTATGTTTTCTATTATTGACTATCTGGCCAAAAAAAAAAAAACATAGTAATGGCACAGAATGTAAACAACGTGTAAAAGAGTGGCGACTTCAGTGCATAGCATGATTTAGTCCCAGTGAATTTAGGAAAGCATCAAGGAATGTCATTTGAAATCATTTTGATTGACAAATCTAAAGCAAAAGGTTTCAATTTACATTTACTAGCATGTAACCAAAGCAATGTTATTAATTCCACACTAGTTAATACGTGAGTCTCGGCTCTAAATTTCATGATCTATTGAACTCTTACAATTTCTCAAATTTTCGCCAAAGCAATTTTCCTTACAATAACCTCATAATCATGTATGAATTGCAACCTTTAGTTCTAAAGAGATATTCTGAATTGCTTGCATCGATGACGGTACATAATTAAATAAAATTACGCATTCATGTAATACAATCATAGCAAATATAGGGGAACATTATTTTAACACTGTCGTGTCATCAAAAAGAACCTAATAACATCAATGATTATATACTGTGCAAATTATTATTTCAATTGTGAAATAAAGAAAATGAATAGAGAAAGATAATAAATTGAACAATTGATTATCATTTGGCTACATATGGTAGCAATAACTAAATTGGTAGTTCAATTGAAATTTAATGGAAACCCTTATTTTGGTTGTCAAAAGACCTTTCATTTCAAAAGAATATTCAAATTTAAAAATAGAGTTTTTATGTAAATGGATGCACTTAATACAACATTATGCATGCTGCTTGCATGCTATTAAAATGGAAGACAAAAGTAAAACAATTGGCCTTGTCGCTTGAGCTACCACTCAACTTTACCAGTATGAATATAGAATTACATATATTTTTTTGGCCGCATGAAGGAAGCAGCAAAGGTTAATGTTTTGGGGACTTGTGCAGGGTACCGTATCTAAGTTGATGGTTTTTAGCTTATTTTTATTGTCACAAACAAACTATCTAGTTTTGTGAAGGTGAATGCCCCCATCCTTGACATTGACAGTTTTATTGGCCAGTGCACCCCAGGTTTTGCTTCTATTGTTCACAATTTCTATGGCCCTTATCCCAGTTTCTTTATTTCATATGGAATGAAGAAATTGAAGAATTAGGATGCGGGCGTGCCAAAAGTCAAGAATGAGGCCCGGCACATGAACCCGAAATACGTGAAGAAGCACAAGGAGGGGAAGAATGGGGAATTTATGGTCAAGTAGACTATTTAGTTCAACAATGGTAACCATGAATACCCATGGAGCATGCCGCAGTTGGCATTCAACGTGATTGAGCTCGTCCTTACCTTTCTAGTGCATTAGGTTATGGAATGATAGCATGTGCTCCCGTGGCATATGGCGCCATAGCGGCATTCCTGCAAACTACACCTCTATAAAAACATCCTTCTCCCCATTTGTATATTTTAGTAGATTTTAGATTAGATTTAACGATGGTGTAGAGTTCTTAGGAGTAGTTTCGAGTGAGATTTGATTGTTGTGGTTGCACTTTAGTTAATCGAGTTTTAATTTCATGCAATTTACTCTCCCACCTTCCTTTCTGCTCTCATTGGCATTTGAGTTAATGCTTCATCTACTTTTGGCTTGATATTTTGTTCTTGGATCTATTTGCTCGTTTCTAGCTTAATGTTAAAAGTTGATACTTTTTATATTAATCTTCCCTTCGTTTGATATTATACTATTAGTTTCTTCTTTCGAAACATGCCAATCTCTAACTCTTCATGTCTATTCCTTTTTAAGGTTTCGTATTACATTATTCAAGTGCGAAATTTTATAAACTTATGCATTTTTCATTTAGGAGTGTTGATTAGTGAAAAGGTATAATCAGTACCCAACCTAGTATAATCGTTCTCACTCTTCCCCCCTTCTTTTTATTTTTTATTTTCTCTCTTTTTGTTTTTATTTAGTTGTAGATATTAGGATTGTACTTTTGTGGTGATACTTGGGAATTTGTTGTGCCAGTTGAGGGCTATGATCACGTTTTTGTGATTTTGTGTTTTGGATGAGTGAGTTAGCTTATGTATATGTACGTTTTGTTTGATTTTGGTTTTTGTGTGTTTTGTGGTTGGTGATGACTCTCGACTCCTAATGAGGACATTGTGAGGTTTAGGTGTAGGGGTGGGGTCATTTACCCTTTTATTCTTATTTTTTGTGAAAATTTTTCATTTTTGTGCCAATTTTTCACTTTTTCCTTTTCTTTGCATCGTTTTTCTTTTTGGCTTTTGGGTTCTTGTACTATTGTTACTGACTTTGAACCCTTGTACCTTAGCTATTAGCTTGTACCTAAGTAAGTTGTTCACGATAGATCTTTGTCCCAAGTGTGTCACTCTTGGTCCCAATTCTAACCCCAACAATCTGTTATAGCTATGTAATCCAGTTCTTGTGTATACTTCATCATCATTTTAGGATCTTAGTCTTCCGTGATTAACTCTTCCAATTGTTTATGATAGGGTTACTTTAATTTTTGTCTGCATTCAAAAAAAAAAGAAAAAACAAAAAAAGAGAAAAATAAAGAAAAATGAAAAAACCAAAATTTGGAATGACAGGTATCCCTTTGAGACATGCACCACTGGGCGTTACCCTTTAAGACACGTGTTATTGGGTGTTACCCTTTAAAGTAATTGTACTACTGGAAAAGCTTGCTTCCCTTGTTAATAAGTTAATAATGTAGCATGTGTCAGTCAGGTGGGAACGAGTTTGATTTTGGCGAGCTTAAGTCCTAGGATGATGATACACTTACACACCATGCACTAGGATGGATTCTAGGTTTAGATGTACAATGGGGTGAAAAGTTGGTGCTTTGATATCATGTATGTGGATAGAGAGTCTTGATATGTACACTATGTTTATATACAGGCTAATATCTTTGCTGCATTGGTGACTTGGTTGGTTATCATGTGTATAGTTTTTCGCCTCGTATAGATATTTGTGCCTTATTTGTATATCTATTTTATTTTCTTTGTTTTCCTTTCTCCTTTTCCACATATTTTTTTTTAAAGATTTTCTGGGTATATTTTTTACAAACCCTCACGAGACCTTACTCGTCCACTTGGGGGAACCAAGGGGTTCAAAGGGCTCGTTGCATATGCTAAATGTAACCGTGATTCCTACGAAAGTGAGTTAGGTTCTTAAGTTAATTTTTCTTTTATTTTGCTCGAGGATGAGCAAAGGATAGGTGTGGGCGTATTTGTTAGGCTATAAATTGTCGTATTTTACGTGCCTCTTTCATCCACTTTAGCTCTTATAATAACTTAATCTTTAGGACTTTTACTTGTTTTGTTTATGTTTTGTAGGAAATAAGTTCAAATGGAGCAAGTACCACGAAAAGGAGAGAAGATAGACAAAAACAGCGAAAGCGGGCAAAAACGGGACGACGGGAGACCGCACCACCGTGCCACGTGCCACGATGGGGCAGTGCCTCCTGGCGCAGTCGTGTGCCGGCCTCCACTCGCTCGCTCGCCCAATTTTCTAATTAAACCCCTTTTTGGCATTTTTCTTCGGGACCTCCCCGGATCTCCTTTGGAGCCTTTTTGGGAGTTTTAGTTTAGGTTTGGCCAATAAAAACCTCGATAGGAGGATTAGATTAGGATTTTAGATTGTAATTCCAGATTCAAGCTTGTGGAGTTTCAAGTTCATTCAATGATTCAAGCATAAGTTTTCTCTCTCTATTTTTGTTATCTATGTTCATGTCTTAGTTTACAATCTTTTGTGATGTTTAGTGATTATAGTTTTGAATCTTGGATTGTGATTAGCCACTTGATGACAAATTGATCATTGTTTGGGCCTTTACCCCTCTTATTTAGGCTAGAATCTAATATTTTTCTCTTACACCCACCAAGTGTTCGATGAAATGCTCTAAAGAGTTTTCATCCTTATTTTGGGGCAATTAACTTATGCTGAGAGATGAGGTTGATTGTCCAGTGTGAGTAGAGTGAATAGTAAGGATTGGGACATGAAAATAGTTTCAGTCGCTGGTTGTTGCAGAAAAACAGAGTTTTAATATTTGTAAACCCCAAGTACAAGGTGTATCGTTGAGTACTTGGGGTGTCGTCCGCAGGGAATTGTGTTTCCAACTACCAGGGCTAACTAAAGCGTCTCAAGCTAGGCAGGATCGAAGGGTGAGAAGGGAAAACTAAACTACGCTACAAATACAGAAACAAGCGACTTGGAATTGTGATTTTACTAATGAGTGAACCAACTAACCAATACGAGTCCTAACCCACCCGAGCTACACTATGAACAAGAGATGGTCGGTTGCACCATCAAAGACCACCCAAGCCCTCTCTCAAGGGTCATGAGCTAGTCTAATTCGAGTAACCCCCTACTTTCGTGGGGTTAGTCGAATTAGACCACAAAACTAGCAACCCCGGACCTAGCCCGATTCGGATACTACTTTCGTGTCCCGAACTCAGCCATTCCCTCTCCCACACTAGCAAATTGACCTCACCTCTCAGCATAAGTCAATCGCCCAAAAATATGGATGAAAGCCCTCCCAGGCATTTCATCGAACACTTGGCAGGCGTGAAGGAAAACTCTAGGTTCTAGGCATAGATTGGATATGGTCAGGCCTAGTACAAGATTAATTAGCCATCAAGAGGCTAATCACAACTCAAGCCAACACAATCTACTAACTGAACATCAAAAACGAATCAAAACCTAAACTACCAAACAAGTGCAAGAGCACGAAGAACAAAGCAAAGGAAATGAAATAAAGTGAATTCAAACAAGTAAATGACATAAATTAACAATGAAATTAAACATATAAATCAAACAAAACAAATACAAGAACCAAAATCAACAAAACATAATTAACAAGAACATAAAAACTAGAGAGATAAAAGAGAAGAAAACTTAGTCTTGAATTGATGAAGAACTTGAAATCCAAAGGTTGAATCCAATGTTACAATCTTCAATCCTAAACTAATCTCCCTTATAAAATCTACTCCTAAACTACTCTAGAAATCGCCCGTACACGCCCTGCGAAAAGACCCCCAACGACCCCCTGCAAACTTAAATAGAAAAACCAAGGCCCGACGAACTGGGGGGCGGCACGACCGTGCCACGTGGCACGGCCCCACCGTGCCACATTGCTGGCACGGTGGCCGTCTCCCTCGGTTTTGCGCCACTTTGCTGGTTTTCGTCGGTTTTCGCTGTTTTGTCCCGTCTTCGTCCCTTTTTGTGACGTTTGCTTCATTTGGAGTTATTTCCTACAAAACATAAATAAAACAAGGTAAAATCCTATAAAATAAAGTTATTATACGAGCAAAAAGTGAGTGAAAGAGGCGCGTAAAATGGGTAAATTTATCGTTCAACACACCCCCACACCTATCTTTTGCTCATCCTCGAGCAAAATAAAAGAAAAACTAAAGTAAACAACTAACTCACTTTCGTAGGAATCACGGTTGCATTTAGCGTATGCAACAAGCCCTTTAAACCCCTTGGTTACCCCAAGTGGACGAGTAAGGTCTCGTGAGGGTTTGCAGAAGATATGCCCACAAAATCTCAAGAAGGAAAAACAAAGAAAAGAGAAACAAAAATCGAAAAATAAAAATGGCAAAACACAATATATACAACAGGGTGAACTGTACACGTTCGGATCAACCAAAACCACCTAGTAGCTCAAGTATCAGTCTGTACACAAGTATTGTATGCATTTTAGGACACATCATCCCAAAGAATGGCATCCAGACATGAGCTTTTCACCCCACGACGCATGAAAATAGTGAATCCATCCTGGTGCCTATGTACAAGTGTATCATCACCCTAAAACTAAGCCTACCAAAACCAAACTCAATCCCACGCAGCTGACACAAGCTACCTTTTCGAATGGCTAGCATGGAAAGCAAGCTTCCCCAGTAGCAGTATTGCCTCAAAGGGTAACACCCAGTAGCGCATGCCTCAAAGGGGTACTTGTCATTTTCAACTCTTTTCTTCCCCACTTTCTTTTCTTTCCATTATTATTTTTTTTCATTACAAACTCATGTCACGCCTCAAAGGGATGCACCCAGTAGCGCTTGAATTTGTTTGTTTTTGCTTTTGTTTTGGAAAAAGGGGGTGCCAGCACATATAAAGGGAACTGCGCAATAGACAGTGGGAGAGTCGATCATGGAAGACTAAGAATGAAGGATGATGACAATACATGAATCAGGACTGGATTGCAAAATCACGATGGACTGTTGGGGTTAGAAGTGAGGTCTAAAACGACAGACTGAGGATGAATATCCATCATGCACATTATACTTATATACAAGCTAACAGTCAAGGTATCAGGGATCAAGGCTGATCGAAATAGTACAAAACTCCCTCAAATGCAAAAAGAAAAGAAAAATTTATACAAAAAGGAGAAAAAATCGAAAAATTTAGATAACAATGAAAAATTTTCACGAAAATAAGAAGAAAAAGGGAGATGACCCCACCCCCACACCTAAATCTCACAATGTTCTCGTTGGGAGCCGTGAGTCATCACCAACACACAAAAATAAAGAAAACAAAATCAAACACAAGAAAAACAAAAGACGACAAAAATATACACAAGCTAACACACTCTCCCAAAAACACAATCTCACCCAAAACAACAACACGATCACACATATATACAAACTGACACCACTAAAAACAAATATGGACCAATCCAACAACACCACCAATCACTACACAATAAAAAATCCACAAAAATACAAAAATGGTGATCATAGCCAACAACGGCTCAACAACATTCAAATTTCACCACAAGATGATCACCAACAAAAAACACAATCCTAATATTCACAACTAAACAAAAACAAAAAAGAAAGAAAAGAAAAATAAAAAGAAGGGGGGAAGAGAAGAGTGAGAATGATTATACCAGGTCGGGTACTGAATGTACCCGAACTATTCCATGACGACTTAAGGAGCATCAGCCACTCCTTGCCGCTCAAGATGCGAGTCGTCAACTCAGATGCAGTCAAAGCTCTTAGGAGCTTATCATGCATTGCTGCATGCAGCTCAGAATGGCGTGAGTAAGAGAACACTGGTAAAGATGGAGCAAACAGAGTTAGTGCCCTCTTAAACTCACCAAACACCTGTGAGAAATCAGCAGAATAATCGAACGCAATAATCAATATGATTTCTCCAGGCATGCCCTCTAGGTACAGACGATAAGGATCAAGGAAGGGGTCATACCCTCGAAAAGCACCTAGGGACTCAGAACAGTCAACCACATTCCCCTCGAGCACCACAAGAGAATCGATCGGTGAGAGGTCACAATACTGAGGGGAAGGGGAGGGTAGTGAACATGAAGAAGCATGAGAAAAATCAAGGGGGTTGAGGGATACATGGTCAGTAAGATCAGGACTAGATGAAACTGTAGCCACAGCATCCACACAGGACTCCCCCTCGAGAATCTCGTCGAGATCATGCACTTCACTAAAAGTACCGTCTGACTCAAGACAGAAATCATCCCCACCGATACAAGCACCAACACAAAATGTCACACCTACCTCGAACTCCGTCGACTGAGCTAAAGGTAAAGGTGGATCAAGATAGGTCATAGTGTTGTCCTTAAAGGTGCTAGGTAGGGATGGAGCAACAAGAGGTAGAGTAGGTAAGGGAGGGTCGAGCACATCCTCTAGTCCGGACTCTAGAGGAGGAAAAGACGCACCATCATCACACAGATTGACATCAAGTCTAGGAGCACTAGAACTAGGGTCAGTCTCGGGTGATAGGTCATACTCCCGCAGTTTATTAACAAACTCAGCAAACTCAACTTGTTACTTGTTCATGGCCTCTATCATACTAGAAATTCTAGCAAAACTATCAGCAGAAATACGATAGGGACAAGAAACACTGTCATGGTCAGAACAATAGCAGATCTCACATGCAAGAGGTGTATAATTAGGAGCGCAGGGAGATGGGGTGGATGAAGTAAATTGACTAGTCTCAAATTCATAAGTATCCCTAGCCAACCACTCAAGTAATTCCCAAGCTTCATCAATATTTCGAGCACAGAAATCCCAATGCTCCAAAAGAGCACGGGTCTCACAATTCGCACCCTCATCAACAACATGCAATATTTCTCATTTCCCATACAAACATCCACAAGAAGTACATTGAGCAAGATAAGCATGTAAACGATCCCAATAACGGTAAAATAATTCTTGCTCACATTGGGGAAAATGGAAAATTGCCATTAGAATTTTTTTTTTGAATTTTTTTTTCCGAAATAAAAAGCCTAGTCTCGAATGCCTAAGTAAGCTCTAATATTGGAAAGCGCCAAGTCCCCGGCAACGGCGCCAAAAACTTGTTGCAGAAAAATAGAGTTTTAATATTTGTAAACCCCAAGTGCAAGGTGTATCGTTGAGTACTTGGGGTGTCGTCCGCAGGGAATTGTGTTTCCAACTACCAGGGCTAACTAAAGCGTCTCAAGCTAGGCAGGATCGAAGGGTGAGAAGGGAAAACTAAACTACGCTACAAATACAGAAACAAGCGACTTGGAATTGTGATTTTACTAATGAGTGAACCAACTAACCAATGCGAGTCCTAACCCACCCGGGCTACACTATGACCAAGAGATGGTCAGTTGCACCATCAAAGACCACCCAAGCCCTCTCTCAAGGGTCATGAGCTAGTCTAATTCGAGTAACCACCTACTTTCGTGGGGTTAGTTGAATTAGACTACAAAACTAGCAACCCCGGACCTAGCCCGATTCGGATACTACTTTCGTGTCCCGAACTCGGCCATTCCCTCTCCCACACTAGCAAATTGACCTCACCTCTCAGCATAAGTCAATCGCCCAAAAATATGGATGAAAGCCCTCTCAGGCATTTCATCGAACACTTGGCGGGCGTGAAGGAAAACTCTAGGTTCTAGGCATAGATTGGGTATGGTTAGGCCAAGTACAAGATTAATTAGCCATCAAGAGGCTAATCACAACTCAAGCCAACACAATCTACCAACTAAACATCAAAAACGAATCAAAACCTAAACTACCAAACAAGTGCAAGAACACGAAGAACAAAGCAAAGGAAATGAAATAAAGTGAATTCAAACAAGTAAATGACATAAATTAACAATGAAATTAAACATATAAATCAAACAAAACAAATACAAGAATCAAAATCAACAAAACATAATTAACAAGAACATAAAAACTAGAGAGATAAAAGAGAAGAAAACTTAGTCTTGAATTGATGAAGAACTTGAAATCCAAAGGTTGAATCCAATGTTACAATCTTCAATCCTAAACTAATCTCCCTTATTAACTAAAATCTATCCTAAACTACTCTAGAAATCGCCAGAGACACGCCCCAAGCGAAGCCCGTACGACCCTCTGCGCGACCCCCTGCAAAAACGCCCGAACGAAGCTTAAATAGAAAAACCGAGGCCCGACGAACTGGGGGGCGGCACGACCGTGCCAGGTGGCACGGTCAGGCCGTGCCATGTGGCACGGCCCCACCGTGCCACATTGCTGGCACGATGGCCGTCTCCCCCGGTTTTGCCCCACTTTGCCGGTTTTCGTCAGTTTTCGCTATTTTGTCCCGTCTTCGTCCCTTTTTGCGACGTTTGCTTAATTTGGAGTTATTTCCTACAAAACATAAATAAAACAAGGTAAAATCCTATAAAATAAAGTTATTATACGAGCAAAAAGTGGGTGAAAGAGGCGCGTAAAATGGGTAAATTTATCGTTCAACACTGGCTAGGTCAAAAGTTGTTAATCTTGTAGTCTAATTCACCTAATCCCATGAAAATAGGCGGTTAGAACATTTGGACTAGCCTATTACCCCTTGAGGGAGGGCTTAGATGGACTTTAATTGGGCAATAGATCATCCTTGCGTTACAAGCATAACATGGGAAGGTGAGGGTTTAAATTGATTAGTTAGTCTACCTTAGGTTTAATTACAATTGAAGTCTTCTTTGTTCTGGCAGTTAGTTTTACTTCTATTCACCTTTGATTTCACCTAGATTGATACGCTCGAGTGAACTTTGGTAGTTGAAAACACAACTCCCTCTAGACAACACCCTAAGTACTCAACGGTACACCTTGCACTTGGGGTTTATAAATATTAAAACTCTGGTTTCCCTAACGCCATTCCTATTTTGCAACTGTGGATATCTTGAGCTGCATAGTCGATGTATATGCTCACGCAAAAATGTACAAGTGTAGACATCATATATAGGTACCCTTATGTTATTGATTAGATACCACCTCTACTTGATGACCTGCTTATGTAATACTCAATGCCCTTAAGGCATATTTTTAAAATGTCTTTCTGTCTTTAAACATAGTTGAAAATCCCTTGTGTATATAATAGCATTACCAGCTGCACATATTTTAAGCAATTCATAGCGGGCTATAATGACATTTTTGTGAAGAAATAGATACTATTCCTTTGGCATAATTCGTTGCCATAGCTAAGGTGATCAATAATTAAATCCAATGAAATTGCACTCTACTACAAATAATTATTGACAAAAGTGGAGAGGAAAGAACGACAAAGATGTGCCTTGCTTGTGGTGCCCAAAAATTGTTCACCTAGACATAATAACTGATATAGTGATGGAGACAATTATAGAAATAAAAATTCCAGCAAGCACTATGAAAAAGAGTCGTACCATATGCAAAAATGGGGAAGTAGGTTTTTTTTTGGGGTTAGTTGAGCACAATTATTACGAATAGGGTTTATAGAAGCCAAAAAAAGGAAAGGATAATTTGGAACAAACACAAATATATTGCCTAAAGGTAAATGCTTTAAATCCGCATTCCACGAAAAGAAGTTCCGCCTTGGTTGAATTATGGAGTTTCTAGAAACGGGCTTATGACTAAACGGTACTACTTTAAACAGGTCAGTTCATTTATGTTGTTAAAATATGTTGTCTAAATAATAGTCTTCGAAGTGGAAGTAGAGAAACATTCAAGATGCCAATTGATTGTACTCAACTGTTAATCAAGTTGAAAATAATTGTCAAAAATTTATGTTTTCTATTATCGACTATGTGGCCAAACAAAAACATGCTAGTGGCACGGAATGTAAACAACGTGTAAAAGAGCGGCGACTTGAGTACATAACATAATTTAGTCCCAGTGAATTTATGAAAGCATCAAGGAATGTCGTTTGAAGTCATTTTGATTGACAAATCTAAAGCAAAAGGCTTCAATTTACATTTACTAGCATGTAACCAAAGCAATGTTATTAATTCCACACTAGTTAATGCGTGAGTCTCGGCTTTTAATTTCATAATCTATTGAACTCTTATAATTTCTCAAATTTCCGGCAAAGCAAATTTCCTTACAATAACCTCATAATCATGTACTAATTTCAACCGTTACTTCTAAAGAGATATTCTGAATTGCTTGCATCGATGACGATACATAATTAAATAAAATCATGCATTCATGTAATACGATCATAGCAAATATAGGGGGCATTATTTTAACATTATCGTCTCATCAAAAAGAACCTAACAACATCAATGGTTGTGTACTGTGTAAATTATTACTTCAATCGTGAAATAAAGAAAATGAATAGAAAAGGATAATACATTGACCAATTGATTGTCATTTGGCTACATACCGTAGCAATAACTAAAGTGGTAACTCAATTGAAATTTAGTAGAAACCCTTACTTTGGTTATCAAAAGGCCTTTCATTTCAAAATAATGTTCAAATTTCAAAATAGAGTTTTTATGTAAATGGATACACTTAATACAACATTATACATGCTGCTTGCATACTATTAAAATGGAAGACAAAAATAAAACAATTGGCCTTGTCGCTTGAGCTACCACTCAACTTTGTCAATATGAATATAGAATTACATATATTTTTTGGGGGGCATGAAGGAAGTGGCAAAGGTTAATGTTTCGGGCACTTGTGCACTGTACCATATTTAAGTTGATGGTTTTCAACTTATTTTTATTGTCATGAGCGCACTATCAAGTTTCGTGATGGTGAATGCGCTCATCCTTGACATGTGATAATTTTACCGGCTAATGCACCCCAAGTTTTGCTTCTATTGTTCACAATTTTTATAGCCTTTATCCCAGTTTCTTTATTTCATATGCAATGAAGAAATAGAAGAATTAGGATGCGGACATGCCAATAGTCAAGAATGAGGCCTGGCACATGAACCCAAAATACGTGAAGAAGCACAAAGAGGTGAAGAATGGAGAATTTATGGTCAAGTAGACTATTTACTACAACAATGGAAACCATGAATACCCACGTAGCATGCCGTAGTTGGCGTTCAACGTGATCGAGCTCATCCTTACCTTACTAGGGCACTAAGTTATGGAATGATGGCAGGTGCTCCGGTGGCAAATGGCGCCAGAGTGGCATTCCTGCAAAGTACGCCTCTATAAAAACATCCTCTTCCCCATTTGTATATTTTAGTAGATTTTAGATTAGATTTAGCAATAGCATAGAGTTCTTAGGAGTAGTTTAGAGTGAGATTTGATTATTGTGGTTGCTCTTTAGTTAATCGAGTTTTAATTTCATGCAATTTACTGTCCTACCTTCCTTTCTGCTCTCATTGGCATTTGAGTTAATGCTTCACTCCACTATTGGCTTGATTTTTTGTTCTTAGATCTACTTGCACATTTCTAGCTTAATGTTGAAAGTTGATACTTTTCATATTAATCTTCCTTTCGTTTGGTTTTATACTATTAGTTTCTTCTTTCGAAACATGCCAATCCCTATTCTTCATCTCTATTTCTTTTTAAGGTTTCATATTATATTATTTAGGCGTGAAATTTTATTAACTTTTGGGTTTTTCATTTAGCAGTGTTGATTAGTGAAAAGGTAATAGGAGACAGACCGCCATTTCACTTATACGACTCATATCTTAGAAAACCAACCCGCGTCATTTGATTAGTGCTAGAAGGTGCTCTTCTCTTTCCTTCAATTCTGTACATGCTTGATGCTTTATTAGTTAATTGACAGTTATAGCCATGTTTTGTGTTAGTTGTGTAAATTATGTTTTGAATTTTTGCTTATTGGTTTCTATTAGTTATTGTTAGAGTGGGATTATGGTTTAATTACTTTAATTATCCTTCTTCCACCGTTTTTGCATCTTTGATTCAAATAAATATGAACTAGTAATCTTTGAGTGACATTAGCTCATCTCATTAGTTCAGCAAAAACCCTCAAGCACACGTATATAGCTTTATGCTTGTAGCGCACTTAATTTTTCTTGTCACTTAATTCAAAATTGACTCCAGCTATAAAAGGATTTTTCATTTCAGAAGAATGTTAAAATTTAAAAATCCAAATTCGACATAAATTGATGTGCTTGATTCAATATTATGTGAGCTTCTTACATGCGTTTCTAAAATTATTACAAAAATAAAACTAATGACCTCATCTCATTGGTTACCACCCAACTTGGCCTATAAGGATATGGAATTACACATTTTTTCTAGAAGCATGAAGGGGACTCGCAAGGGGATGTATTGCATACTTCTAACAATTAGTGCATCCCTTCTCAAAATTTGACATTTTCACAACCCAACTAATGTTTTGTTTGCTTTATTCATAGGCATTTAGTTTTTATTATAGTTTAATGATTTCATATGTGATAAAAAATTGGCGAAATTAGGGATTGGATGTGTTAAAAGATGAGAACATGGCTGGGCACATGTACCCAAAGTGTATGGAAAGCACAAATAGATGAGGAATGAAGCACATATGATCAACTTGGCCATGGAGCATACATGAGTTACTTAGCTCAGTGGAGCCATGAAGCACAGGGGAGGAAATGCTCAACATGACCATGTTTATCCTTCCACTATAGATGCATTGTGTTCTATAAGGATGGCAAGGGCTGCCTATGGAACATGGCATGGGCATGCGACCCTTCCATATTACACCTCTATGAACACCCTGTTGTTCCCTATTTGTGTATTAAAGGAGGTTTTAGCTAAGATTTAGGGATAATGTTGAGGTCACATGATAGTTTAGGGTAAGATTGATTATTGAGGATGAATTTCAAGTTCATCAGGTCCTAATTTCATGCAATTCGCTATCTTACCCATTCTTCTCTTATCAGTTACATTTAAGTTTGTACTTCCCTCTATTCCTAGCTTGATTCTTCATGCTTATATCTACTTGTTCTTCTCTAGCTTAATGCTGACAATTGATGATTTTCATATCATTCATCCTTTTCCTTTGATTTCATGCTCTCAATTTCTTCTTTCATATACACAAATCTCTAACTCTTTCTTGCTGTTTCCTTTTAGAGCATCAAAAAAAATTGAAAGTTCACGGAGTAATGGATTCTTCGTTAAGCATCATAGATTAGTGAAAAAAATATTTGGAGACAAACCATACTTTACTTACAACACTTCAATTTTGGACATCTAACTCACATTTCTTGATTAGTGGTAGATGGTGCCCTTCTCTTTCTCTACCTTCAGTTAGTGGGTTTAGCTTTAATACTTTGGTAGTTATATTTGGTTCTTTGTTCGTTAATTAATAGTTAGAGCCATGTTTTGGCTTAGTTTTGTTAACTATGCTTTTAATTTTTATTAAGTAGTTTCGATAAAGCATCCAAAGAGTAGAACTAAGGGCTAATTAGTTTAATTATCCATCTTTGATTCTATGAACAGAGTCAATATAAGCTAGCTACTATTTGAGTGGCCTATGTTCGCCTATCTCTGTGGAGAAAGCCTTAAGCAGTGGGCTGTGGTAATATGCTTGCAATGCTCTTAATTTTCCCCAACACAACGGTGCTTGTGTATGGAATTTTCATGATGCTCTATATTTATAGGTTGTGCTTATATTTCGTGAACAAGAGTGGTGTTTTTAAATATGGAAAACGCTATCATTGAGAACAAGATATTGTCATTTTTTTATTATTTAATTTAGATTTACACCACCAACATTATTGTTTCGCCACTTTTCTCGATTTTTAAAAATCTCGTAAAATTAAATTATCAAGAGATTTTCTTGGCTTTGTTGTTTCATGTCGAAAAAGTATTGGACCAGAGTGGGAGACGTAAAGTTGGTAATATGGCATAGATGATTGAACAAAGAGTGCTCAATTTATTTCTTTTAAAATGTTTCGTATCATCTTCCAAATTCAGCTAATCCATGTACAGGATAGATGTAAATGATTCTATCGAGCCAATGCTAAGACTTCCTTTGTCCTTCTTATTTTTAAAGAGAGCACAACATGAGCTGCATGATTGATAACTTTGCTAGAGACAAACCATGAAGTGTAGAAGTCATATAAAGTACTCTTGTTGCATTCACCAAGCAGTGCCTCTACCTAACAGATCGCTTATGCAATGCTCCTTCCTCCGATGTCATATTAAAAATATGTATTTCACCCTTAAAGTATGTCAAACAATATTTTCCACACATAGTAGATAACAACTTCTTGAATTTGATGTAATATCGAAAACCTATAATGTCACTTATTTGAAGAAAAAGGTGTTATCATTTTGGCATAATCAATAGTCATAAACAAGCAAGCAATAAACGTATTCAATGTAGCCACACTGCACTGCAAATACTTATCTACAAATGCGGAATAAAGGGAATGAAAAACCTGTGCCTTTGTTATGGTTCCCTAAACAATTTCACCCAAACATTGTAACCCACTTAACAATTGTGACAATTGAATAAAAATGTGGTGGATCGGCACTATATGATAGCTCATAGTGTCTTGTAATGTAGATTTTGAAATGGTAACCTATAGAAATATACAATACATTTCCCTTCTCTTTCTCTCCCATTTCTTGGCTAGGTATTTTCAACGCTTTTTACAATTAAGCTGACCATGTACCTTGGCAAACGACCATCCCACGCCTAGCTATGGCCGTGTATTTGTGGCACACTTCATTTTTTTTTTTTTTAACAAAACAGTACATGTGAATGGAATTTATGGGATATGCTATATCTATGAATTGCACTCATATTTCATGAATAGCAATCACGTATGTAAGCATAAAAGATTTCATAATTGCGAATATGATTTTGTCTGGCCAGAATCATTGAAAAGATTGTAATCATTGTGATTCTTAAGACATTATACCCAAAAGAGACATTGCTCATTTCTATAAAATATGGGATTGATTTAATGATTTTGTCATCTCTACTATCAAAATTTAGCTTGTGCAAAAACACTACTTCTTTCACATACTTTGCAGAAATTTTTTTCATTTGACAATCGCTATGAAAACAACCATCACACCAATTGTCCTTATGGTAGCACTCCTTATATTTAGCGGTGAGTACTAACATCAATTTTATAATATGAAAATATGATTAAATCTTTAAGGTTTTAAATACATGTATGTTGCTTAAGTATTGTAGTCCAAAAATATCATTTATAATTTCATATGAATGGTTGACATACTTGTGATTTATGTACCCAATGAAAAACCAAGTACATGTACGAGCTCCAAAGTAACTACAACACAGTCCCTTACTGATCATCTCAAGCCACAATGAGGACCACAATGCTTTCCCAGTGCTAATTGCAACGAAGAACATTGTCAACAATCTTGTAGCCCTATAAAAGGCGCATGTGTTGGCGCTCAGTGTTGTTGTCATTTTTAAAAGAATGTGGTCTCATGGTACTAGTTAAAATTTCAAATAATTTTTGTCCATTTCTATTGTTGGTTTTGCTTTGTCCTTCCAGGCTAGACATCTATATAGGAGGACTTGGGATGTCAAAATGGTATTATGAAAATGATGGCAATGTTGGAGCTTTCAATTAATTTTCTGGAAAAGTTTTGTTATCAACTATCGAATTTGGTTGGTCTGTTTATATAACAGCCGCATGTGACTTTATCAAACCAATTCTATAGTCCCCTTTGCCCCTCCTATTTTGCAACTGTGGATATCTTGAGCTGAATAATCGACGTATACGCGTAGGCAAAATCGTACAAGCGTAGACGTCATATATAAGTACCCTTATGCTGTTGATTAGATTCCACCACTACTTGATGACCTGCTTATGTAATACTCGTTGCCCCTAAGTCATATTTTTAAAATGTCTTTCTATCTCTAAACATAGTTGAAAATCCCTTGTGTATATAATAGCATTACTAGCTGCACATATTTCGAGCAATTCATGGCGAGCTGTAATGACATATTCGTGAAGAAATAGATACTATTCCTTTGGCCTAATCTGTTGCCATAGTTAAGGTGATCAATAATGATATCTAATGGAATTGTACTCTACTACAAATAATTATTGACAAAAGAGGAGAGGAAACAACGACAAACATGTGCCTTGCTTGTGGTGCAAAAAAATTGTTCACCTAGACATAATAACTGACATGGTGATGGAGACAATTATAGAAATAAAATTTCTAGCAAGCACTATGAAAAAGAGTCGTAACATGTGCAAAAATGGGGAAGTAGGTTTATTTTTTTCAGTTAGTTGTGCACAGTTATTACGATTAAGGTTTATAGTAGCCAAAAAAAGGAAAGGACAATTTGGAACAAACACAAACATATTGCCTAAAGGTGAATGCTTTAAATCCGCGTTCCACGAAAAGAAGTTCTACCTTGTTTGAGTTATGGAGTTTCGAGAAACAGGCTTATGACTAAATGGCACTACTTCTAAGACGTCATTTCATTTATGTTGTTAAAATAGGTTGTCTAAACAATAGTCTTCGAAGCGGAAGTAGAGAAACATTCAAAATGGCAATTGATTGTACTCAAGTATTAATCAAGTTGAAAATAATTGTCAAAAATTTATGTTTTCCATTATCAACTATCTGGCCAAAAAAAAAAAAAAACATAGTAATGGCACGGAATGTAAACAAAGTGTAAAAGAGTGGCAACTTGAGTGCATAATATAATTTAGTCCCAGTGAATTTATAAGAGTATCAAGGAATGTTGTTTGAAGTCATTTTGACCGACAAATCTAAAGCAAAAGGTTTCAATTTACATGCACTAGCATGTAACCAAAGCAGTGTTATTAATTCTACACTAGTTAATACGTGAGTCTCGGCTCTGAATTTCGTGATCTATTGAACTCTTATAATTTCTCAAATTTTCGCCAAAGCAAATTTCCTTGCAGTAACCTCATAATCATGTATGAATTGCAACCTTTACTTCTAAAGAGATATTTTGAATTGCTTGCATCAATGACGATACATAATTAAATAAAATGACGCATTCATGTCATACAATCATAGCAAATATAGGGAACATTATTTTAACACTATCGTGCCATCAGAAAGAACCTAACAATATCAATGATTGTGTATTGTGCAAATTATTGCTTCAATCGTGAAATAAAGAAAATGAATAGAAAAAGATAATACATTGACCAATTGATTATCATTTGGCTATATATGGCAGCAATAACTAAATTGGTAACTCAATTGAATTTAATGGAAACCCTTACCTTGGTTATCAAAAGACTTTTCATTTCAAAAGAATGTTCAAATTTCAAAATAGAGTTTTTATGTAAATGGATGCACTTAATACAACATTATGCATGCTGCTTGCATGCTATTAAAATGGAAGACAAAAATAAAACAATTGGCCTTGTCGCTTGAGCTACCATTCAACTTTATCAGTATGAATACAGAATCACATATATTTTTCGGTAGCACAAAGGAAGCAGCAAAGGTTAATGTTTTGGGCACTTGTGCACTGTACCATATTTAAGTTTATAGTTTTCAACTTATTTTTATCGTCACAAACACACTATCTAGTTTCGTGATGGTGAATGCGCTCATCCTTGACATATGATAGTTTTACTGGCCGATGCACCCTAGGTTTTGCTTCTATTGTTCACAATTTTTATGGCCTTAATCCAAGTTTCTTTATTTCATGTGGAATGAAGAAATAGAAGAATTAGGACGCGAGGTGCCAAAAGTCAAGAATGAGGCCTGGCACATGAACCCAAAATACGTGAAGGAGCACAAGGAGGTGGAGAATGCAGAATTTATGGTTAAGTAGACTATTTAGTGCATCAATGGTAACCATGAATACCCATGTAGCATGCCACAGTTGGCATTCAACGTGATCGAGCTCATCCTTACCGTGCGAGTGCATTGAGTTATGGAATGATGGCACGTGCTCTGATGGCATATGGCGTCGCGGTGGCAGTCCTACAAACTACGCCTCTATAAAAACATCCTTCTCCCCATTTGTATATTTTAGTAGATTTTAGATTAGATTTAGCGATAGTGTAGAGTTCTTAGGAGTGGCTTAGAGTGAGATTTGATTATTGTGGTTGCGCTTTAGTTAATTGAGTTTTAATTTCATGCAATTTACTCCCTCACCTTCCTTTCTGCTCTCATTGGCATTTGAGCTAATGCTTCACTCTGCTTTTGGCTTATTTTTTGCATCTACTGGCTCATTTCTAGCTTAATGTTGAAAGTTGATACTTTCCATATTAATCTTCTTTTCATTTGATTTTATACTATTAATTTCTTCTTTTGAAACATGCCAATCCCTAACTTTTCATCTCTACTTCCTTTTAAGGTTTCGTATTACATTATTTAGGTGTGAAATTTTATGAACTTATGGGTTTTTTGTTTAGGAGTACTGATTAGTGAAAAGGTAATACAAGAAAGACCACCATTTCACTTATGCTGCTCATATCTTAGAAAACCACCTACGTCATTTGATTAATGCTAGAAGTTGCTCTTCTCTTTCCTTCCCTTCTATATATATGCTTGATGCTTTGCTAGTTAATTAACAGTTATAACCATGTTTTGTGTTAGTTGTGTAAATTATGTTTTTAATTGTGCTTGTTGGTTTCAATTAGGTATCGTTAGAGTGGGATTATGGTTCAATTAGTTTAATTATCCTTCTTCCACCGTGTTTGCATCTTTGATTCAAATAAATATGAACTAGTAGCCTTTGAGCGACGTTAGTTCATCCCATTTGTTCGACAAAAACCCTTAAGCACACGTATATAGCTTTATGCTTGTAATTCCCTTAATTTTTCTCTTCACTTAATTCAAAAATTGACTCCAGCTATAAAAGGATTTTTCATTTCAAAGAATGCTAAAATTTAAAAATCCAAATTTGACGTAAAAAGATGTGCCTAATTCAATATTACATGAGCTTCTTACATGCGTTTTTAAAATTATTACAAAAATAAAACCAATGACCTTATCTCGTTGGCTACCACCCAACTTGGCCTATAAGGATATGGAATTACACATTTTTTCTAGAAGCATGAAGGGGACTCACCGGGGAATGCATTGCATAATTCTGACAATTAGTGTATTCATTCTCAAAATTTGACATTTTCACAACCCAACCAATGTTTTATTTGCTTTATTCACAGTTATTTAGTTTTTATTATGGTTTATTGATTTCATATGCGATAAAAAATTGGCAAAATTAGGGATTGGATGTATTAAAATTTGGGAACAAGGCGGGGCACATGAACCCAAAGTGTATGGAAAGCACAAGTAGATAAGGAATGAAGCACATATGATCAACTTGGCCATGGAGCGTGCATGAGTTACTTAACTTAGTGGGGCCATGAAGCACAGGGGAGGAAATCTCAACATGACCATGTTTATCCGCCCGCTATAGCTGCATTGTGTTCTATAAGGATGGCAAGGGCTGCCTGTGGAACACGGTATGGGCATGCAACCCATGAATATTACACCTCTATGAACACCCCGTTGTTCCCTATTTGTGTATTGAAGGAGGTTTTAGCTAAGATTTAGGGATAATGTTGAGTTCATATGATAGTTTGAGATTGAATTTTGAGGATGAATTTCAAGTTCAACAGGTCTTAATTTCATCGAATTCGCTATCTTACCCGTTCTTCTCTTATCAGTTACATTTAAGTTTGTACTTCCCTCTATTTTTTGCTTGATTCTTTATGATTATATCTACTTGCTCTTCTCTAGCTTAATGCTGACAATTGATGATTTTCATATCATTCATTCTTTTCGTTTGATTTTACACTCTCAATTTCTTCTTTTATATACGCAAATCTCTAACTCCTTCTTACTGTTTCCTTTTAGAGCATCAAAAAAATTGAAAGCTCACGGAATAATGGATTCTTTGTTAAAGCGTCATAGATTAGCGAAAAAAATATTTGGAGACAAACCACACTTTACTTACAACACTTCAAGTTTGGACATCTAACTTACATTTCTTGATTAGTGATAGATGGTGCCCTTCTCTTTCTTTACCTTCAGTTAGTCAGTTTAGCTTTAATGCTTTGGCAGTTATATTTGGTTCTTTGTTCATTAGTTAGTAGTTAGAGCCATGTTTCGACTTAGTTTTGTTAACTACGCTTTTAATTTTTATTAAGTGGTTTCGATAAAGCATCCAAAGAGCAGAAATAAGGGCTAACTAGCTTAATTATACATCTTTGATTCTATGAATAGAGTCAATATAAGCTAGCTACTATTTGAGGGGCCTATGTTCGCCTATCTCTGTGGAGAAACTCTTAAGCAGTGGGCTGTGGTAATATGCTTGCAATGCGCTTAATTTTCCCTAACACAATGGTGCATGTGTATGGAATTTCCATGATGCTCTATATTTATAGGTTGCGCTCATATTTCGTGAACAAGAGTGGTGTTTTTTAAATTTGGAAAATGCTATCATTGAGAACAAGATATTGCCATTTTTTGGTTATTTAATTTAGATTTACTCCACCAACATTATTGTTTCACCACTTTCCTCGATTTTAAAATTTTCATAAAATTAAATTATCAAGAGATCTTCTTGGCTTTGTTGTTTCATGCCTGAACAGTATCGGGGGAGAGTGGGAGACGTGAAGGTGATAATATGGCATAGATGATTGAAGAAAGAGTACTCAATTTATTTCTTTTAAAATGTTTCATATCATCTTCCAAATTCAGCTAATCCATATACATGATAGATGTAAATGATTCTATTGAGACAAGGCTAAGACTTCCTTTGCCCTTCTTATTTTTGAAGTGAGCATAACATAAGCCGAATGATTGATAACAATGGTTGAGACAAACCATAAAATGTAGAAGTCATATAAAGTACTCTTGTTGTATTCACCAGGCAGTGCCTCTACTTAACAGACCGCTTGTACAATGCTCCTTCCTCCGATGTCATATTAAAAATATATATTTCACCCTTAAAGTATGTCAAACAATATCTTCTAGACATGGTGGATAACAGCTTCTTCAATTTGATGTAATACCAAAAACCTATAATGCTACTTGTCTGAAGAAAAAGGTGCTATCATTTTGGCATAATCAATAGTCATAAACAATAAATGCGGAATAAAGGGAACGAAAAATGTGTGCCTTTGTTATGGTTCCCTAAACAATTTCACTCAAACATTGTAACCCACTTAACAATTGTGACAATTGAATATAAATGTGGTGAATCAGCACTATATGATAGCTCATAGTATCTTGTAATATAGATTTGATAAGGCAACCTATAGAAATATACAATACATTTCCCTTCTCTTTCTCTCCCATTTCTTGGCTAGGTATTTTCAACGCATTTTACAATTAACCTAACCATGTACCTCTACAAACGACCATCCCAGGCCGAGCCACGGCCGTGTATTTGTGAAACACTTCATTTTTTTAGCAAAACAGTACATGTGAATGGAATTTATGGGATACTCTATATCTATGAATTGCACTCATAATTCATGAATAGCAATCGTGCATGTAAACATAAAAGATGCCATAATTGAGAATATGATCTTGTCTAGCCAGAATCATTGCAAAGATTGTAATTATTGTGATTCTTAAGACATTATACCTAAAGAGGACGTTGCTCATTTCTATAAAATAAGGGATTGGATTTAACGATTTTATCATCTCTACTATCGAAATTTAGCTTGTGCAAAAACACTACTTCTTTCACACACTTTGCAGAAATCTTTTTCATTTGGCAATCGCTATGAAAACAACTATCACACCAATTGTCCTTATGGTAGCACTCCTTATATTTAGCGGTGAGTACTAACATTAATTTTATAATATAAAAACATGATTAAATCTTTAAGCTTCTAAATACATGTATGTTGCTTAAGTATTGTAGTCCAAAAATATCATTTATAATTTCATATGAATGGTTGACATACTTGTGATTTATGTACCCAATGAAAAACCAGGTACATGTACGAGCTCCAAAGTAACTACAACGCAGTCCCTTACTGATCATCTCAAGCCACAAAGAGGACCACAATGCTTTCCCAGTGCCAATTGTAATGAAGAACATTGTCAACAATCTTGTAGCCCTATAAAAGGCGCATGTGTTGGCACTCAGTGTTGTTGTCATTTTTAAAAGAATGTGGTTTCATAGTACTAGATAAAATTTCAAATAATTTTTGTCCCTTTCTATTGTTACTATCTAATTTGCTCCATTTACATTATAGGTTGTCTTTTTTTAATTAGTTTTGAAATTATCATTAAAAATTAAAAAGTTTTGCTTTTGCTTTGTCCTTCTAGGCTAGACATCTATATAGGAGGACTTGGGATGTCAAAATGGTATTCTTAAATCGATCGTAATGTTGGAGCCTTCAATTAATTTCCTGGAAAAGTTTTGTTATCAACTATCGAAATTTGTTGGTCTGTTTATATGACAACCGCATATGACTTTATCAAACCAATTCTATGGTCCTCTTTGCCCTTCCTATTTTACAACTGTTGATATCTTCAGCTGAATAATCGATGTATATGCTCAGGCGGAATCGTACAAGTGTAGACGTCATATATAAGTACCCTTATGCTATTGATTAGATACCACCTCTACTTGATAACCTACTTACGTAATACTCGTTGCCCCTGAGTCATATTTTTAAAATGTCTTTCAACCTTCAAAAATAGTTAAAAATGCCTTGTGTATATAATAGCATTACTAGTTGCACATATTTCAAACAATTCATAGCGAGCTGTAATGACATTTTCGTGAAGAAATAGATACTATTCCTTTGGCATAATCCATTGTCATAGTTTAGGTGATCAATAATGATATCCAATGGAATTGCACTCTGCTACAAATAATTATTGACGAAAGTGGACAGGAAAGAACGACAAACATGTGCCTTGCTTGTGGTGCCTAAAAATTGTTCACTTAGACATAATAACTGACATAGTGATGGAGATAATTATGGAAAGAAAGTTTCCAGCAAGCACTATGAAAAAGAGTCGTACTATATGCAAAAATGAGGATGTAGGTTTTCTTTCCGGGTTAGTTGTGCACAATTATTACGATTAAGGTTTATAAAAGCCAAAAAAAGGAAAGAACAATTTGGAACAAGCACAAATATATTGCCTAAAGGTGAATGCTTTAAATCCGTATTCTATAAAAAGAAGTTCCGCCTTGGTTAACCTATGGAATTTTGAGAAACGGATTTATGACTAAATGGCACTACTTAAAAGAGGTTAGCTCGTTTGTGCTTTTAAAATATGTTGTCTAAATAATAGTCTTCGAAGCGAAAGTTGAGAAACAATCAAAATGCTAATTGATTGTACTCAACAATTAATCAAGTTGAAAATAATTGTCAAAAATTTATGTTTTCTATTATTGACTATCTGGCCAAAAAAAAAAAAACATAGTAATGGCACAGAATGTAAACAACGTGTAAAAGAGTGGCGACTTCAGTGCATAGCATGATTTAGTCCCAGTGAATTTAGGAAAGCATCAAGGAATGTCGTTTGAAATCATTTTGATTGACAAATCTAAAGCAAAAGGTTTCAATTTACATTTTCTAGCATGTAACCAAAGCAATGTTATTAATTCTATACTAGTTAATACGTGAGTCTCGGCTCTAAATTTCATGATCTATTGAACTCTTATAATTTCTTAAATTTTCGCCAAAGCAATTTTCCTTGCAATAACCTCATAATCATGTATGAATTGCAACCTTTACTTCTAAAGAGATATTCTGAATTGCTTGCATCGACGACGGTACATAATTAAATAAAATTACGCATTCATGTAATACAATCATAGCAAATATAGGGGAACATTATTTTAACACTATCGTGTCATCAAAAAGAACCTAATAACATCAATGATTATATACTGTGCAAATTATTATTTCAATTGTGAAATAAAGAAAATGAATAGAGAAAGATAATACATTGAACAATTGATTATCACTTGGCTACATATGGTAGCAATAACTAAATTGGCAGTTCAATTGAAATTTAATGGAAACTCTTATTTTGGTTGTCAAAAGACCTTTCATTTCAAAAGAATATTCAAATCTAAAAATAGAGTTTTTATGTAAATGGATGCACTTAATACAAAATTATGCATGCTGCTTGCATGCTATTAAAATGGAAGACAAAAATAAAACAATTGGCCTTGTCGCTTGAGCTACCACTCAACTTTATCAGTATGAATATAGAATTACATATATTTTTTTGGCCGCATGAAGGAAGCGGCAAAGGCTAATTTTTTGGGGACTTGTGCAGGGTACCGTATCTAAGTTGATGGTTTTTAGCTTATTTTTATTGTCACAAACAAACTATCTAGTTTTGTGAAGGTGAATGCCCTCATCCTTAACATTGACAGTTTTATTGGCCAATGCACCCCAGGTTTTGCTTCTATTGTTCACAATTTCTATGGCCTTTATCCTAGTTTCTTTATTTCATATGGAATGAGGAAATTGAAGAATTAGGATGCGGGCGTTCCAAAAGTCAAGAATGAGGCCCGGCACATGAACCCAAAATACGTGAAGAAGCACAAGGAGGGGAAGAATGGGGAATTTATGGTCAAGTAGACTATTTAGTTCAACAATGGTAACCATGAATACCCATGTAGCATGCTGCAGTTGGCATTTAACGTGATTGAGCTCGTCCTTACCTTTCTAGTGCATTAGGTTATGGAATGATAGCATGTGCTCCCGTGGCATATGGCGCCATAGTGGCATTCTTGCAAACTACACCTCTATAAAAACATCCTTCTCCCCATTTGTATATTTTAGTAGAATTTAGATTAGATTTAACGATGGTGTAGAGTTCTTAGGAGTAGCTTCGAGTGAGATTTGATTGTTGTGGTTGCACTTTAGTTAATCGAGTTTTAATTTCATGCAATTTACTCTCCCACCTTCCTTTCTGCTCTCATTGGCATTTGAGTTAATACTTCATCTACTTTTGGCTTGATATTTTGTTCTTGGATCTATTTGCTCGTTTCCAGCTTAATGTTAAAAGTTGATGCTTTTTATATTAATCTTCCCTTCGTTTGATATTATACTATTAGTTTCTTCTTTCGAAACATGCCAATCTCTAACTCTTCATGTCTATTTCTTTTTAAGGTTTCGTATTACATTATTCAAGTGCGAAATTTTGTAAACGTATGCATTTTTCATTTAGGAGTGTTGATTAGTGAAAAGGTATAATTAGTATCCAACCTAGTATAATCGTTCTCACTCTTCCCCCCTTCTTTTTATTTTTTGTTTTCTTTCTTTTTGTTTTTATTTAGTTGTGGATATTAGGATTGTACTTTTGTGGTGATACTTGGGAATTTGTTGTGCCAGTTGAGGGCTATGATCACGTTTTTGTGTTTTTGTGTTTTGGATGAGTGAGTTAGCTTATGTATATGTACGTTTTGTTTGATTTTGGTTTTTGTGTGTTTTGTGGTTGGTGATGACTCTCGACTCCTAATGAAGACATTATGAGGTTTAGGTATAGGGGTGGGGTCATTTACCCTTTTATTCTTATTTTTTGTGAAAATTTTTCATTTTTGTGCCAATTTTTCACTTTTTCCTTTTCTTTGCATAGTTTTTCTTTTTGGCTTTTAGGTTCTTGTACTATTTTTACTGACTTTGATCCCTTGTACCTTAGCTATTAGCTTGTACCTAAGTAAGTTGTTCACGATAGATCTTTGTCCCAAGTGTGTCACTCTTGGTCCCAATTCTAACCCCAACAATCTGTTATAGCTATGTAATCCAGTTCTTGTGTATACTTCATCATCATTTTAGGATCTTAGTCTTCCGTGATTAACTCTTCCAATTGTTTATGATAGGGTTACTTTAATTTTTGTCTGCATTCAAAAAAAAAAAAAAAACAAAAAAAAGAGGAAAAAAAAGAAAAATAAAAAAACCAAAATTTGGAGTAACAAGTATCCCTTTGAGACATGCACCACTGGGCGTTACTCTTTAAGGCACGTGCTATTGGGTGTTACCCTTTAAAGTAATAGTACTGCTGGAAAAGCTTGCTTCCCTTGTTAATAAGTTAATAATGTAGCATGTGTCAGTCAGGTGGGAACGAGTTTGATTTTGGTAAGCTTAAGTTCTAGGATGATGATACACTTACACACCATGCACTAGGATGGATTCTAGGTTTAGATGTACAATGGGGTGAAAAGTTGGTGCTTTGATGTCATCTATGTGGATAGAGAGTCTTGATATATACACTATGTTTATATACAGGCTAATATCTTAGCTGCATTGGTGACTTGGTTGGTTATCATGCGTACAGTTTTTCCCCTCGTATAGATATTTGTCCCTTATTTGTATATCTATTTTATTTTCTTTGTTTTCCTTTCTCCTTTTCCACTTAATTTTTTTTTAAGATTTTGTGGGTATATTTTCTACAAACCCTCACGAGACCTTACTCATCCACTTGGGGGAACTAAGGGGTTTAAAGGGCTCGTTGCATATGCTAAATGTAACCGTGATTCCTACAAAAGTGAGTTAGGTTCTTAAGTTAATTTTCCTTTTATTTTGCTCGAGGACAAGCAAAGCTTAGGTGTGGGCATATTTGTTAGGCTATAAATTGTCGTATTTTACGTGCCTCTTTCATCCACTTTAGCTCATATGATAACTTAATCTTTAGGATTTTTACTTGTTTTGTTTATATTTGGTAGGAAATAAGTTCAAATGAAGCAAGTACCACAAAAAGGAGCGAAGATAGACAAAAATAGCGAAAGCGGGCAAAGACGGGATGACGGGAGACCGCACCACCGTGCCACGTGGCACGATGGGGCAGTGCCTCCTAGCGCGGTCGTGCGTCGGCCTCCACTCACTCGCTCGCCCGATTTTCTATTTAAACCCCTTTTCATCATTTTTCTTTGGGACCTCCCCGGATCTCCTTTGGAGACTTTTTGGGAGTTTTAGTTTAGGTTTAGCCAATAAAAACCTCGATAGGAGGATTAGATTAGAATTTTAGATTATAATTCCAGATTCAAGCTTGTGGAGTTTCAAGTTCATTCAATGATTCAAGCATAAGTTTTCTCTCTCTATTTTTGTTATCTATGTTCATGTCTTAGTTTACAATCTTTTGTGATGTTTAGTGATTATAGTTTTGAATCTTGGATTGTGATTAGCCTCTTGATGACAGATTGATCATTGTTTGGGCCTTTACCCCTCTATTTATACTAGAATCTAATATTTTCTCTCACACCCACCAAGTGTTCGATGAAATGCTCGAAAGAGTTTTCATCCTTGTTTTGGACTAGCCTATTACCCCTTATGCTGAGGTTGATTGTCCAGTGTGGGTAGAGTGAATAGTCGGGATTGGGACATGAAAATAGTTTCAGTCACTGGCTAGGTCAAAGGTTGTTAATCTTATAGTCTAATTCACCTAATCCCATGAAAATAGGCGGTTAGAACATTTGGACTAGCCTATTACCCCTTGAGGATGGGCTCAGATGGACTTTAATTGGGCAACAGATCATCCTTGCATTACAAGCATAACATGGGAAGGTGAGGGTTTGAATTGATTAGTTAATCTACCTTAGGTTTAATTACAATTGAAGTCATCTTTGTCTTGGCAGTTAGTTTTACTTCTATTCACCTTTGATTTCACCTAGATTGATACGCTCGAGTGAACTTTGGTAGTTGGAAACACAACTCCCTCTAGACGACACCCTAAGTACTCAACGGTACACCTTACACTTGGGGTTTATAAATGTTAAAACTCTATTTTCCCTAACGCCCTTCCTATTTTGCAACTGTGGATATCTTAAGCTACATAGTCGATGTATATGCTCACGTAAAAATGTACAAGTGTAGACGTCATATATAGGTACCCTTATGTTATTGATTAGATACCACCTCTACTTGATGACCTGCTTATGTAATACTCATTGCCCCTAAGTCATATTTTTAAAATGTCTTTCTGTCTTTAAACATAGTTGAAAATGCCTTGTGTATATAATAGCATTACCAGCTGCACATATTTCAAGCAATTCATAGCGGGCTATAATGACATTTTCGTGAAGAAATAGATACTATTCCTTTGGCATAATTCGTTGCCATAGCTAAGGTGATCAATAATGATATCCAATGAAATTGCACTCTACTACAAATAATTATTGACAAAAGTGGAGAGGAAAGAACGACAAACATGTGCCTTGCTTGTGGTGCCCAAAAATTGTTCACCTAGACATAATAACTGACATAGTGATGGAGACAATTATAGAAATAAAAATTCTAGCAAGCACTATGAAAAAGAGTCGTACCATATGCAAAAATGGGGAAGTAGGTTTTTTTTGGGGTTAGTTGAGCACAATTATTACGAATAAGGTTCATAGAAGCCAAAAAAAGGAAAGGATAATTTGGAACAAACACAAATATATTGCCTAAAGGTAAATGCTTTAAATCCGCATTCCACGAAAAGAAGTTCCGCCTTGGTTGAATTATGGAGTTTCGAGAAATAGGCTTATGACTAAATGGTACTACTTTAAACAGGTCAGTTCATTTAGGTTGTTAAAATATGTTGTCTAAATAATAGTCTCCGAAGTGGAAGTAGAGAAACATTCAAAATGCCAATGGATTGTACTCAACTATTAATCAAGTTGAAAATAATTGTCAAAAATTTGTGTTTTCTATTATCGACTATATGGTCAAAAAAAAAAACACTAATGGCACAGAATGTAAACAACGTGTAAAAGAGCGGCGACTTGAGTAGATAACATAATTTAGTCCCAGTGAATTTATGAAAGCATCAAGGAATGTCATTTGAAGTCATTTTGATTGACAAATCTAAATCAAAAGGCTTCAATTTACATTTGCTAGCATGTAACCAAAGCAATGTTATTAATTCCACACTAGTTAATGCGTGAGTCTCAGCTTTTAATTTCATAATCTATTGAACTCTTATAATTTCTCAAATTTTCGGCAAAGCAAATTTCCTTGCAATAGCCTCATAATCATGTATCAATTTCAACCGTTACTTCTAAAGAGATATTCTGAATTGCTTGCATCGATGACGGTACATAATTAAATAAAATGACGCATTCATGTAATACGATCATAGGAAATATAGGGGGCATTATTTTAACATTATCGTCTCATCAAATAGAACCTAACAACATCAATGATTATGCACTGTGTAAATTATTACTTCAATTGTGAAATAAAGAGAATGAATAGAAAAAGATAATACATTGACCAATTGATTATCATTTGGCTACATACGGTAGCAATAACTAAAGTGGTAACTCAATTGAAATTTAATAGAAACCCTTACTTTGGTTATCAAAAGGCCTTTCATTTCGAAATAATGTTCAAATTTCAAAATAGAGTTTTTATGTAAATGCATACACTTAATACAACATTATGCACGCTGCTTGCATGCTATTAAAATGGAAGACAAAAATAAAACAATTGGCCTTGTCGCTTGAGCTACCACTCAACTTTATCAATATGAATATAGAATTACAAATATTTTTTAGCGGCATGAAGGAAGCGGCAAAGGTTAATGTTTCAGGGACTTGTGCACTGTACCATATTTAAGTTGATGGTTTTCAACTTATTTTTATCGTCACAAACACACTGTCAAGTTTCGTGATGGTGAATGCGCTCATCCTTGACATGTGACAATTTTACCGGCTAATGCACCCCAGGTTTTGCTTCTATTGTTCACAATTTTTATGGCCCTTATCCCAGTTTCTTTATTTCATATGCAATCAAGAAATAGAAGAATTAGGATGCGGACGTGCCAATAGTCAAGAATGAGGCCTGGCACATGAACCCAAAATACGTGAAGAAGCACAAGGAGGTGAAGAATGGAGAATTTATGGTCAAGTAGACTATTTACTACAACAATGGAAACCATGAATACCCACGTAGCATGCCGCAGTTGGCGTTCAACGTGATCGAGCTCGTCTTTACCTTACTAGTGCACTAAGCTATGGAATGATGGCACATGCTCCGGTGGCAAATGGCGCCAGAGTGGCATTCCTACAAAGTACGCCTCTATAAAAACATCCTTTTCCCCATTTGTATATTTTAGTAGATTTTGGTTTAGATTTAGCAATAGCATAGAGTTCTTAGGAGTAGTGTAGAGTGAGATTTGATTATTGTGGTTGCTCTTTAGTTAATCGAGTTTTAATTTCATGCAATTTACTGTCCTACCTTCCTTTCCGCTCTCATTGGCATTTGAGTTAATGCTTCACTCTACTATTGGCTTGATTTTTTGTTCATAGATCTATTTGCACATTTCTAGCTTAATGTTGAAAGTTAATACTTTTCATATTAATCTTCCATTTGTTTGATTTTATACTATTAGTTTCTTCTTTTGAAACATGCCAATCTCTATTCTTCATCTCTATTTCTTTTTAAGGTTTCATATTATATTATTTAGGTGTGAAATTTTATGAACTTATGGGTTTTTCATTTTGCTGTGTTGATTAGTGAGAAGGTAATAGGAGACAGACCGCCATTTCACTTATACGACTCATATCTTAGAAAACCAACCCGCGTCATTTGATTAATGCTAGAAGGTGCTCTTCTCTTTCCTTCAATTCTGTATATGCTTGATGCATTATTAGTTAATTGATAGTTACAGCTATGTTTTGTGTTAGTTGTGTAAATTATGTTTTGAATTTTTGCTTATTGGTTTCTATTAGTTATTGTTAGAGTGGGATTATGGTTTAATTAGTTTAATTATCCTTCTTCCACCGTTTTTGCATCTTTGATTCAAATAAATATGAACTAGTAATCTTTGAGTGACATTAGCTCATCTCATTAGTTCGGCAAACACCCTCAAGCACACGTATATAGCTTTATGCTTGTAGCGCACTTAATTTTTCTCGTCACTTAATTCAAAAATTGACTCCAGCTATAAAAGGATTTTTCATTTCAGAAGAATGTTAAAATTTAAAAATCCAAATTCGACATAAATTGATTTGCTTGATTCAATATTATGTGAGCTTCTTGCATGCGTTTCTAAAATTATTACAAAAATAAAACTAATGACCTCATCTCGTTGGTTACCACCCAACTTGGCCTATAAGGATATGGAATTACACATTTTTTCTACAAGCATGAAGGGGACTCGCAAGGGGATGCATTGCATACTTCTAACAATTAGTGTATCCCTTCTCAAAATTTGACATTTTCGCAACCCAACCAATGTTTTGTTTGCTTTATTCATAGGTATTTAGTTTTTATTATAGTTTAGGATTTCATATGTGATAAAAAATTGGCAAAATTAGGGATTGGATGTGTTAAAAGATGAGAACATGGCTGGGCGCATGAACCCAAAGTGTATGGAAAGCACAAATAGATGAGGAATGAAGCACATATGATCAACTTGGCCATGGAGCATGCATGAGTTACTTAGCTCAGTGGAGCCATGAAGCACAGGGGAGGAAATGCTCAACATGACCATGTTTATCCTTCCACTATAGCTGCATTGTGTTCTATAAGGATGGCAAGGGCTGCCTGTGGAACACGGCATGGGCATGCAACCCTTCCATATTACACCTCTATGAACACCCCGTTGTTCCCTATTTGTGTATTGAAGGAGGTTTTAGCTAAGATTTAGGGATAATGTTGAGGTCACATGATAGTTTAGGGTGAGATTGATTATTGAGGATGAATTTCAAGTTCATCAGGTCTTAATTTCACGCAATTCGCTATCTTACCCGTTCTTCTCTTATCAATTACATTTAAGTTTGTACATCCCTCTATTCTTAGCTTAATTCTGCATGCTTATATCTACTTGTTCTTCTCTAGCTTAATGCTGACAATTGATGATTTTCATATCATTCATCCTTTTCGTTTGATTTCATGCTCTCAATTTCTTCTTTCATATACACAAATCTCTAACTCTTTCTTGCTGTTTCCTTTTAGAGCATAAAAAAAAATTGAAAGTTCACGGAATAATGGATTCTTCGTTAAGCATCATAGATTAGTGAAAAAAATATTTGGAGACAAACCATACTTTACTTACAACACTTCAATTTTGGACATCTAACTCACATTTCTTGATTAGTGGTAGATGGTGCCCTTCTCTTTCTCTACCTTCAGTTAGTCGGTTTCGCTTTAATACTTTGGTAGTTGTATTTGGTTCTTTGTTCGTTAATTAATAGTTAGAGCCATGTTTTGACTTAGTTTTGTTAACTATGCCTTTAATTTTTATTAAGTAGTTTCGATAAAGCATCCAAAGAGTAGAACTAAGGGCTAATTAGTTTAATTATCCATCTTTGATTCTATGAACAGAGTCAATATAAGCTAGCTACTATTTGAGTGGCCTATGTTTGCCCATCTCTGTAGGGAAAGCCTTAAGCAGTGGGCTGTGGTAATATGCTTGCAATGCTCTTAATTTTCCCTAACACAACGGTGCTTGTGTATGGAATTTTCATGATGCTCTATATTTATAGGTTGTGCTTATATTTCGTGAACAAGGGTGGTGTTTTTAAATATGGAAAACGCTATCATTGAGAACAAGATATTGTCATTTTTTTATTATTTAATTTAGATTTACACCACCAACATTATTATTTCGCCACTTTTCTCGATTTTTAAAAATTTCGTAAAATTAAATTACCAAGATATTTTCTTGGCTTCGTTGTTTCATGTCGAAAAAGTATTGGACTAGAGTGTGAGACGTGAAGGTGATAATATGGCATACATGATTGAAGAAAGAGTGCTTAATTTATTTCTTTTAAAATGTTTCGTATCATCTTCCAAATTCAGCTAATCCATGTACAGGATAGATGTAAATTATTCTATCGAGCCAATGCTAAGACTTCCTTTGCCCTTCTTATTTTTAAAGAGAGTACAACATGAGCTGAATGATTGATAACTATGCTAGAGACAAACCATAAAGTGTAGAAGTCATATAAAGTACTCTTGTTGCATTCACCAAGCAGTGCCTCTACTTAACAGATCGCTTGTGCAATGCTCCTTCCTCTGATGTCATATTAAAAATATGTATTTCACCTTTAAAGTATGTCAAACAATATTTTTCACACATAGTAGATAACAACTTCTTGAATTTGATGTAATATCGAAAACCTGTAATGTCACTTGTTTGAAGAAAAAGGTGTTATCATTTTGGCATAATCAATAGTCATGAACAAGCAAGCAATGAACGTATTCAATGTAGCCACACTACACTGGAAATACTTATCTACAAATGCGGAATAAAGGGAATGAAAAACGTGTGCCTTTGTTATGGTTCCCTAAACAATTCCACCCAAACATTGTAACCCACTTAACAATTGTGACAATTGAATAAAAATGTGCTGGATCGGCACTATATGATAGCTCATAGTGTCTTGTAATGTAGATTTTGATATGGTAACCTATAGAAATATACAATACATTTCCCTTCTCTTTCTCTCCCATTTCTTGGCTAGGTATTTTCAATGCTTTTTACAATTAAGCTGACCATGTACCTTGGCAAACGACCATCCCACGCCTAGCTATGGCCTTGTATTCGTGGCACACTTTTTTTTTTTTTTTTTTAAACAAAACAGTACATGTGAATGGAATTTATGGGATATGCTATATCTATGAATTGCACTCATATTTTATGAATATCAATCGCATATGTAAGCATAAAAGATTTCACAATTGAGAATATGATTTTGTCTGGCCAGAATCATTGAAAAGATTGCAATCATTGTGATTCTTAAGACATTATACCCAAAAGAGACATTGCTCATTTCTATAAAATATGGGATGGATTTAATGATTTTGTCATCTCTACTATCAAAATTTAGCTTGTGCAAAAACACTACTTCTTTCACACACTTTGCAGAAATTTTTTTCATTTGACAATCACTATGAAAACAACCATCACACCAATTGTCCTTATGGTAGCACTCCTTATATTTAGCGGTGAGTACTAACATCAATTTTATAATATGAAAATATGATTAAACCTTTAAGGTTTCAAATACATGTATGTTGCTTAAGTATTGTAGTCCAAAAATATCATTTATAATTTCATATGAATGGTTGACATACTTGTGATTTATGCACCCAATGAAAAACCAAGTACCTGTACGAGCTCCAAAGTAACTACAACGCAGTCCCTTACTGATCATCTCAAGCCACAATGAGGACCACAATGCTTTCCCAGTGCTAATTGTAACGAAGAACATTGTCAACAATCTTGTAGCCCTATAAAAGGCGCATGTGTTGGCGCTTAGTGTTGCTGTCATTTTTAAAAGAATGTGGTTTCATAGTACTAGATAAAATTTCAAATAATTTTTGTCCCTTTCTATTGTTGGTTTTGCTTTGTCCTTCCCGGCCAGACATCTGTATAGGAGGACTTGGGATGTCAAAATGGTATTATGAAAATGATGGTAATGTTGGAGCTTTCAATTAATTTCCTGGAAAAGTTTTGTCATCAACTATCGAATTTGGTTGGTCTGTTTATATGACTGCCGCATGTGACTTTATCAAACCAATTCTATAGTCCCCTTTGCCCCTCCTATTTTGCAACTGTGGATATCTTGAGCTAAATAATCGACGTATATGCGCAGGCAAAATCGTACAAGCGTAGACGTCATATATAAGTACCCTTATGCTGTTGATTAGATTCCACCTCTACTTGATGACCTGCTTACGTAACACTCGTTGCCTCTAAGTCATATTTTTAAAATGTCTTTCTATCTCTAAACATAGTTGAAAATCCCTTGTGTATATAATAGCATTACTAGCTGCATATATTTCGAGTAATTCATGGCGAGCTGTAATGACATTTTCGTGAAGAAATAGATACTATTCCTTTGGCCTAATCTGTTGCCATAGTTAAGGTGATCAATAATGATATCCAATGGAATTGTACTCTACTACAAATAATTATTGACAAAAGAGGAGAGGAAACAACGACAAACATATGCCTTGCTTGTGGTGCAAAAAAATTGTTCAGCTAGACATAATAACTGACATGGTGATGGAGACAATTATAGACATAAAATTTCTAGCAAGCACTATGAAAAAGAGTCGTACCATGTGCAAAAATGGGGAAGTAGGCTTATTTTTTCCAGTTAGTTGTGCACAGTTATTACGATTAAGGTTTATAGAAGCCAAAAAAAGGAAAGGGCAATTTGGAACAAACACAAACATATTGCGTAAAGGTGAATGCTTTAAATCCGCATTCCACGAAAAGAAATTCTGCCTTGTTTGAGTTATGGAGTTTCGAGAAACAGGCTTATGACTAAATGGCACTACTTCTAAGACGTCAGTTCATTTATGTTGTTAAAATATGTTGTCTAAACAATAGTCTTCGAAGCGGAAGTAGAGAAACATTCAAAATGGCAATTGATTGTACTCAAGTATTAATCAAGTTGAAAATAATTGTCAAAAATTTATGTTTTCCATTATCAACTATCTAGCCAAAAAAAAAAACATAGTAATGGCACGGAATGTAAACAAAGTGTAAAAGAGTGGCAACTTGAGTGCATAATATAATTTAGTCCCAGTGAATTTATAAAGGTATCAAGGAATGTTGTTTGAAGTCATTTTGACCGACAAATCTAAAGCAAAAGGTTTCAATTTACATTTACTAGCATGTAACCAGAGCAATGTTATTAATTCTACACTAGTTAATACGTGAGTCTCGGCTCTGAATTTCGTGATCTATTGAACTATTATAATTTCTCAAATTTTCGTCAAAGCAAATTTCCTTGCAATAACCTCATAATCATGTATGAATTGCAACCTTTACTTCTAAAGAGATATTTTGAATTGCTTGCATCGATGACGATACATAATTAACTAAAATGACGCATTCATGTAATACAATCATAGCAAATATAGGGAACATTATTTTAACACTATCGTGCCATCAGAAAGAACCTAACAATATCAATGATTGTGTATTGTGCAAATTATTACTTCAATCGTGAAATAAAGAAAATGAATAGAAAAAGATAATACATTGACCAATTGATTATTATTTGGCTACATATGGCAGCAATAACTAAATTGGTAACTCAATTGAATTTAATGGAAACCCTTACTTTGGTTATCAAAAGACTTTTCATTTCAAAGGAATGTTCAAATTTCAAAATAGAGTTTTTATGTAAATGGATGCACTTAATACAACATTATGCATGCTGCTTGCATGCTATTAAAATGGAAGACAAAAATAAAACAATTGGCCTTGTCGCTTGAGCTACCATTCAACTTTATCAGTATGAATATAGAATCACATATATTTTTCGGTAGCACGAAGGAAGCAGCAAAGGTTAATGTTTTGGGCACTTGTGCGCGGTACCAGATTTAAGTTTATAGTTTTCAACTTATTTTTATCGTCACAAACACACTATCTAGTTTCGTGATGGTGAATGCGCTCATCCTTGACATATGATAGTTTCACTGGCCGATGCACCCTAGGTTTTGCTTCTATTGTTCACAATTTTTATGGCCTTAATCCAAGTTTCTTTCTTTCATGTGGAATGAAGAAATAGAAGAATTAGGACGCGAGGTGCCAAAAGTCAAGAATGAGGCCTGGCACATGAACCCAAAATACGTGAAGGAGCACAAGGAGGTGAAGAATGGAGAATTTATGGTCAAGTAGACTATTTAGTGCAACAATGGTAACCATGAATACCCATGTAGCATGCCACAGTTGGCATTCAACGTGATCGAGCTCATCCTTACCGTGCGAGTGCACTAAGTTATGGAATGATGGCACGTGCTCCAGTGGCATATGGCGTCGCAGTGGCAGTCCTACAAACTACACCTCTATAAAAACATCCTTCTCCCCATTTGTATATTTTAGTAGATTTTAGATTAGATTTAGCGATAGTGTAGAGTTCTTAGGAGTGGTTTAGAGTGAGATTTGATTACTGTGGTTGCACTTCAGTTAATTGAGTTTTAATTTCATGCAATTTACTCCCTCACCTTCCTTTCTGCTCTCATTGGCATTTGAGTTAATGCTTCACTCTACTTTTGGCTTATTTTTTGTATCTACTGGCTCATTTCTAGCTGAATGTTGAAAGTTGATACTTTCCATATTAATCTTCCTTTCGTTTGATTCTATACTATTAGTTTCTTCTTTTGAAACATGCCAATCTCTAACTCTTCATCTCTACTTCCTTTTAAGGTTTCGTATTACATTATTTAGGTGTGAAATTTTATGAACTTATGGGTTTTTTGTTTAGGAGTATTGATTAGTGAAAAGGTAATACGAGAAAGACCACCATTTCACTTATGCTGCTCATATCTTAGAAAACCACCCTACGTCATTTGATTAATGCTAGAAGTTGGTCTTCTCTTTCCTTCCCTTCTATATATATGCTTGATGCTTTGTTAGTTAATCAACAGTTATAACCATGTTTTATGTTAGTTGTGTAAATTATGTTCTTAATTTGTGCTTGGTTTCAATTAGGTATCGTTGGAGTGGGATTATGGTTCAATTAGTTTAATTATCCTTCTTCCACCGTGTTTGCATCTTTGATTCAAAAAAATATGAACTAGTAGCCTTTGAGCGACAATAGTTCACCTCATTCGTTCGACAAAAACCCTTAAGCACACGTATATAGCTTTATGCTTGTAGTTCCCTTAATTTTTCTCTTCACTTAATTCAAAAATTGACTCTAGCTATAAAAGGATTTTTCATTTCAAAGAATGCTAAAATTTAAAAATGCAAATTCAACGTAAAAAGATGTGCCTAATTCAATATCACATGAGCTTCTTACATGCGTTTTTAAAATTATTACAAAAATAAAACCAATGACCTTATCTCGTTGGCTACCACCCAACTTGGCCTATAAGGATATGGAATTACACATTTTTTGTAGAAGCATGAAGGGGACTCACCGGGGAATGCATTGCATAATTCTGACAATTAGTGTATTCATTCTCAAAATTTGACATTTTCACAACCCAACTAATGTTTTATTTGCTTTATTCACAGTTATTTAGTTTTTATTATGGTTTATTGATTTCATATGTGATAAAAAAATGGCGAAATTAGGGATTGGATGTATTAAAATTTCGGAACAAGGCGGGGCACATGAACCCAAAGTGTATGGAAAGCACAAGTAGACAAGGAATGAAGCACATATGATCAACATGGCCATGGAGCGTGCATGAGTTACTTAACTTAGTGGGGCCATGAAGCACAGGGGAGGAAATCTCAACATGACCATGTTTATCCGCCCGCTATAGCTGCATTGTGTTCTATAAGGATGGCAAGGGCTGCCTGTGGAACACAGCATGGGCATGCAACCCATGAATATTACACTTCTATGAACACCCCGTTGTTCCCTATTTGTGTATTGAAGGAGGTTTTAGCTAAGATTTAGGGATAATGTTGAGTTCACATGATAGTTTGAGATTGGTTTTTGAGGATGAATTTCAAGTTCAACAGGTCTTAATTTCATCCAATTCGCTATCTTACCCGTTCTTTTCTTATCAGTTACATTTAAGTTTATACTTCCCTCTATTTTTAGCTTGATTCTTTATGATTATCTCTACTTGCTCTTCTCCAGCTTAATGTTGTCAATTGATGAATTTCATATCATTCATTCTTTTCGTTTGATTTTATACTCTCAATTTCTTCGTTCATATACGCAAATCTTTAAGTCTTTCTTACTGTTTCCTTTTAGATCATCAAAAAAATTGAAAGTTCACGGAATAATGGATTCTTCGTTAAAGCGTCATAGATTAGCGAAAAAAATATTTGGAGACAAATCACACTTTACTTACAACACTTCAATTTTGGACATATAACTTACATTTCTTGATTAGTGATAGATGGTGCCCTTCTCTTTCTTTACCTTCAGTTAGTCAGTTTAGCTTTAATGCTTTGGTAGTTATATTTGGTTCTTTGTTCGTTAGTTAGCAGTTAGAGCCATGTTTCGACTTAGTTTTGTTAACTATGCTTTTAATTTTTATTAAGTGGTTTCGATAAAGCATCCAAAGAGTAGAAATAAGAGCTAATTAGTTTAATTATACATCTTTGATTCTATGAACAGAGTCAATATAAGCTAGCTACTATTTGAGGGGCCTATGTTCGCCTATCTCTGTGGAGAAACTCTTAAGTAGTGGGCTGTGGCAATATGCTTGCAATGCCCTTAATTTTCCCTAACACAATGGTGTATGTGTATGGAATTTCCATGATGCTCTATATTTATAGGTTGCGCTCATATTTCGTGAACAAGAGCGGTGTTTTTTAAATTTGGAAAATGCTATCATTGAGAACAAGATATTGTCATTTTTTTGTTATTTAATTTAGATTTACTCCACCAACGTTATTGTTTCACCACTTTCCTCGATTTTAAAATTTTCATAAAATTAAATTATCAAGAGATCTTCTTGGCTTTGTTGTTTCATGCCTGAACAGTATCGGGGGAGAGTGGGAGACGTGAAGGTGATAATATGGCATAGATGATTGAAGAAAGAGTACTGAATTTATTTTTTTTAAAATGTTTCATATCATCTTCCAAATTCAGCTAATCCATATACATGATAGATGTAAATGATTCTATTGAGATAAGGCTAAGACTTCCTTTGCCCTTCTTATTTTTGAAGTGAGCATAACATGAGCCGAATGATTGATAACTATGGTTGAGATAAACATAAAATATAGAAGTCATATAAAGTACTCTTGTTGTATTCACCAGGCAGTGCCTCTACTTAACAGACCGCCTGTACAATGCTCCTTCCTCTGATATCATATTAAAAATATATATTTCACCCTTAAAGTATGTCAAACAATATCTTCCAGGCATGGTGGATAACAACTTCTTCAATTTGATGTAATACCAAAAACCTATAATGCTACTTGTCTGAAGAAAAAGGTGTTATCATTTTGGCATAATCAATAGTCATAAACAACAAATGCGGAATAAAGGGAACGAAAAATGTGTGCCTTTGTTATGGTTCCCTAAACAATTTCACTCAAACATTGTAACCCACTTAACAATTGTGACAATTGAATATAAATGTGGTGAATCGGCACTATATGATAGCTCATAGTATCTTGTAATATAGATTTGATAAGGCAACCTATAGAAATATACAATACATTTCCCTTCTCTTTCTCTCCCATTTCTTGGCTAGGTATTTTCAACGCATTTTACAATTAACCTAACCATGTACCTCTACAAGCGACCATCCCAGGCCCAGCTACGACCGTGTATTTGTGGCACACTTCATTTTTTTAGCAACACAGTACATGTGAATGGAATTTATGGGATACTCTACATCTATGAATTGCACTCATATTTCGTGAATAGCAATCGTGCATGTAAACATAAAAGATGCCATAATTGAGAATATGATCTTGCCTAGCCAGAATCATTGAAAAGATTGTAATTATTGTGATTCTTAAGACATTATACCTAAAAAAGACGTTGCTCATTTCTATAAAATAAGGGATTGGATTTAACGATTTTGTCATCTCTACTATTAAAATTTAGCTTGTGCAAAAACACTACTTCTGTCACACACTTTGCAGAAATCTTTTTCATTTCACAATCGCTATGAAAACAACTATCACACCAATTGTCCTTATGGTAGCACTCCTTATATTTAGCGGTGAGTACTAACATCAATTTTATAATATGAAAACATGATTAAATCTTTAAGCTTTTAAATACATGTATGTTGCTTAAGCATTGTAGTCCAAAAATATCATTTGTAATTTCATATGAATGGTTGACATACTTGTGATTTATATACCCAATGAAAAACCAGGTACATGTACGAGCTCCAAAGTAACTACAACGCAGTCCCTTACTAATCATCTCAAGCCACAAAGAGGACCACAATGCTTTCCCAGTGCTAATTGTAACGAAGAACGTTGTCAACAATCTTGTAGCCCTATAAAAGGTGCATGTGTTGGCGCTCAGTGTTGTTGTCATTTTTAAAAGAATGTGGTTTCATAGTACTAGATAAAATTTCAAATAATTTCTGTCCCTTTCTATTGTTACTATCTAATTTGCTCCATTTACGTTATAAGTTGTCTTTTTTTAATTAGTTTTGAAATTATCTTTAAAAAATTAAAAAGTTTTGCTTTTGCTTTGTCCTTCTAAGCTAGACATCTATATAGGAGGACTTGGGATGTCAAAATGGTATTATTAAATCGATCGTAATGTTGGAGCCTTCAATTAATTTCCTGGAAAAGTTTTGTTATCAACTATCGAAATTTGTTGGTCTGTTTATATGACAACCGCATATGACTTTATCAAACCAATTCTATGGTCCCCTTTGCCCTTCCTACTTTGCAACTGTGGATATCTTCAGCTGAATAATCGATGTATATGCTCAGGTAAAATCGTATAAGTGTAGACGTCATATATAAGTACCCTTATGCTATTGATTAGATACCACCTCTACTTGATGACCTACTTACGTAATACTCGTTGCCCCTGAGTCAAATTTTGAAATGTCTTTCAACCTTCAAAAATAGTTAAAAATGCCTTGTGTGTATAATAGCATTACTAGTTGTACATATTTCAAACAATTCATAGCAGGCTGTAATGGCATTTTCGTGAAGAAATAGATACTATTCCTTTGGCATAATCCATTGTCATAGTTAAGGTGACCAATAATGATATCCAATGGAATTGCCCTCTTCTACAAATAATTATTGACGAAAGTGGATAGGAAAGAACGACAAACATGTGCCTTGCTTGTGGTGCCTAAAAATTGTTCACCTAGAGATAATAACTGACATAGTGATGGAGATAATTATAGAAAGAAAGTTTCCAGCAAGCACTATGAAAAAGAGTCGTACCATATGCAAAAATGGGGATGTAGGTTTTCTTTCCGGGTTAGTTGTGCACAATTATTACGATTAAGGTTTATACAAGCCAAAAAAAGGAAAGAACAATTTGGAACAAGTACAAATATATTGCCTAAAGGTGAATGCTTTAAATCCGTATTCCACAAAAAGAAGTTCCGCCTTGGTTAAGCTATGGAATTTTGAGAAACGGACTTATGACTAAATGGCACTACTTAAAAGAGGTTAGCTCGTTTATGCTTTTAAAATATGTTGTCTAAATAATAGTCTTCGAAGCGGAAGTTGAGAAACAATCAAAATGCTAATTGATTGTACTCAACTATTAATCAAGTTGAAAATAATTGTCAAAAATTTATGTTTTCTATTATTGACTATCTGGCCCCAAAAAAAAAAAAAAAAAAACGTAGTAATGGCACAGAATGTAAACAACGTGTAAAAGAGTGGCGACTTCAGTGCATAGCATGATTTAGTCCCACTGAATTTAGGAAAGCATCAAGGAATGTCATTTGAAATCATTTTGATTGACAAATCTAAAGCAAAAGGCTTCAATTTACATTTACTAGAATGTAACCAAAGCAATGTTATTAATTCCACACTAGTTAATACGTGAGTCTCGGCTCTAAATTTCGTGATCTATTGAACTCTTATAATTTCTCAAATTTTCACCAAAGCAATTTTCCTTGCAATAACCTCATAATCATGTATGAATTGCAACCTTACTTCTAAAGCGATATTCTGAATTGCTTGCATCGATGACGGTATATAATTAAATAAAATTATGCATTCATGTAATACAATCATAGCAAATATAGGGGAACATTATTTTAACACTATCGTGTCATCAAAAAGAACCTAATAACATCAATGATTATATACTGTGCAAATTATTATTTTAATCGTGAAATAAAGAAAATGAATAGAGAAAGATAATACATTGAACAATTGATTATCATTTGGCTACATATGATAGCAATAACTAAATTGGTACCTCAATTGAAATTTAATGGAAACCCTTATTTTGGTTGTCAAAAGACCTTTCATTTCAAAAGAATATTCAAATTTAAAAATAGAGTTTTTATGTAAATGGATGCACTTAATACAACATTATGCATGCTGCTTGCGTGCTATTAAAATGGAAGACAAAAATAAAACAATTAGCCTTGTCGCTTGAGCTACCACTCAACTTTATCAGTATGAATATAGAATTAAATATATTTTTTTGGCGGCATGAAGGAAGTAGCAAAGGTTAATGTTTTGGGGACTTGTGCAGGGTACCGTATCTAAGTTGATGGTTTTTAGCTTATTTTTATTGTCACAAACAAACTATCTAGTTTTGTGAAGGTGAATGCCCTCATCCTTAACATTGACAGTTTTATTGGCCAATGCGCCCCAGGTTTCGCTTCTATTGTTCACAATTTTTATGGCCTTTATCCCAGTTTCTTTATTTCATATGGAATGAAGAAATTGAAGAATTAGGATGCGGGCATGCCAAAAGTCAAGAATGAGGCCTAGCACATGAAACCAAAATACGTGAAGAAGCACAAGGAGGGGAAGAATAGGGAATTTATGGTCAAGTAGACTATTTAGTTGGACAATGGTAACCATGAATACCCATGTAGCATGCCGCAGTTGGCATTCAACGTGATTGAGCTCGTCCTTACCTTTCTAGTGCATTAGGTTATGGAATGATAGCATGTGCTCCTGTGGCATATGGCGCCATAGTGGCATTCCTGCAAACTACACCTCTATAAAAGCATCCTTCTCCCCATTTGTATATTTTAGTAGATTTTAGATTAGATTTAATGATAGTATAGAGTTCTTAGGAGTAGTTTAGAGTGAGATTTGATTGTTGTGGTTGCACTTTAGTTAATCGAGTTTTAATTTCATGCAATTTACTCTCCCACCTTCCTTTCTGCGCTCATTGGCATTTGAGTTAATAGTTCATCTACTTTTGGCTTGATATTTTGTTCTTGGATCTATTTGCTCGTTTCTAGCTTAATGTTAAAAGTTGATACTTTTTATATTAATCTTCCCTTCGTTTGATATTATACTATTAGTTTCTTCTTTCGAAACATGCCAATCTCTAGCTCTTCATGTCTATTTCTTTTTAAGGTTTCGTATTGCATTATTCAAGTGCGAAATTTTATGAAATTATGCATTTTTCATTTAGGAGTGTTGATTAGTGAAAAGGAATTAGGAGAAAGACCACCATTTCACTTGTGCTGCTCATATTTTAGAAAACCAACCCGCGTCATTTGATTGCTCTTCTCTTTCCTTCCCTTCTATATATGCTTGATGCTTTATTAGTTAATTGATAGTTATAACTAGCTTTTGTGTTAGTTGTGTAAATTATGTTTTTAATTTGTGCTTATTGGTTTCAATTAGGTATCATTAGTGTGGGATTATGGTTTAATTAGTTTAATTATCCTTCTTCCACCGTGTTTGCATCTTTGATTCAAATAAATATGAACTAGTAGCCTTTGAATGACATTAGTTCATCTCATTCGCTCGGCAAAAGCCCTCAAGCACACCTATATAGCTTTATTCTTGTAGCACACTTAATTTTTCTCATCACTTAATTCAAAAATTGACTCTAGCTATAAAAGGGTTTTTCATTTCAAAAGAATGTTAAATTTAAAAATCCAAATTCGACGTAAATTGATGTGGTTGATTCAATATTATATGAGATTCTTACATGCGTTTCTAAAATTATTGCAAAACTAAAACCAATGACCTTATCTCGTTGACTACCATCCAACTTGGCCTGTAAGGATATGGAATTACAAATTTTTTCTAGAAGCATGAAGGGGACTTATAGAGGGATACATTACATACTTCTGATGCTTAGTGTATTCATTCTCAAAATTTGACATTTTCACCACCCGACCCATGTTTTGTTTGCTTTATTCATAGTTATTTAGTTTTTATTACAGTTTATTGATTTCAAATGCGATAAAAAATTGGCGAAATTAGGGATTGCATACGTTAAAAGTTGTGAACAAGACTCGGCACATGAACCCAAAATGTATGGAAAGCACAAATAGTTAAGGAATGAAGCACATATGATCAATTTAGCCATGGAGCATGCATGTGTTACTTAACTTATTGGAGTCAGGAGGCACAAGGGAGGAAATGCTCAACATGACCATGTTTATCCTTCCGCATAGCTGCATTATGTTCTATAAGGATGGCAAGGGCTACTTGTGGAACACGGCATGGGCATGCCACCCTTGCATATTACACCTTTATGAACACCCCGTTGTTCCCTATTTGTGTATTGAAGGAGGTTCTAGCTAAGATTTAGGGATAACATTGAGTTCACATGATAGTTAGGATGGGATTGATTATTAAGGATGAATTTCAAGTTCATTAGGTTTTAATTTCATGCAATTCGCTATCTTACCCGTTCTTCTCTTATCAATTACATTTAAGTTTGTACTTCCCTCTATTTCTAGCTTGATTCTTTATGCTTATATCTACTTGCTCTTCTCTAGCTTAATGCTGACAATGGATGATTTTCATATCATTCATCCTTTTCGTTTGATTTTATAGTCTCAATTTCTTCTTTCATATATGCAAATCTCTAACTCTTTCTCGCTCTTTTCATTTAGAGCATCAAAAAAAATTGAAAGTTCATGGAATAATGGGTTCTTCGCTAAGTACCATAGATTAGGGAAAAAAATATTTAGAGACAAACCATACTTTACATACAACACTTCAATTTTGGAGATCTAACTCACATTTCTTGATTGGTGCTGGATGGTACCCTTCTCTTTCTCTACCTTCACCTAGTCAGTTTAGCTTTAGTGCTTTGATAGTTATATCTTGTGCTTTGTTAGTTAATTAGTAGTTAGAGCCATGTCTCAACTTAGTTTTGTTGACTATGCTTTTAATTTATATTAAGTAGTTTCGATAAAGCATCCAAAGAGTAGAACTAAGGGCTAATTAGTTTAATTATCCATCTTTGATTCCATCAATAGAGTAAATATAAGCCAGCTACTATTTAAGTGGCCTATGCTTGCCTATCTCTATGGAAAAAGCCTTAAGCAGTAGGCTGTGGTAATGTGCTTGCACTGCAGTTAATTTTCCCCAACACAACAGTGCATGTGTATGGAATTTCCATGATGCTTTATATTTTTAGATTGCGCTCATATTTCATAAACAACAATGGTGTTTTTTAAATATGGAAAACGCTATCATTAAGAACAAGATATTGTCATTTTTTTATTACTTAATTTAGATTTACTCCACCAACATTATTGTTTCTCCACTTTTCTCAATTTTTAAAATTTTCTCAAAATTAAATTATCAAGAGATTTTCTTGGCTTCATTGTTTCATGTGTGAAAAGTAGTGGGGGAGAGTGGGAGATGTGAAAGTGATAATAGGGCACAGATGATTGAAGAAAGAGCGTTGAATTTATTTCTTTTAAAATCTTTCGTATCATCTTCGAAATTCAACTAATCCATATACATGATAGATGTAAATGATTCTATCGAGCCAACGCTAAGACTTCCTTTGCCCTTCTTATTTTTAAAGAAAGCATAACATGAGCTGAATGATTAATAACTATGCTAGAGACAAACCATAAAGTGCAGAAGTTATATAAAGTACTCTTGTTGTATTCACCAGGCAGTGCCTCTACTTAACAGACCGCTCTCTGATGTCATATTAAAAATATGTATTCCACCCTTAAAGTATGTCAAACAATATCTTCCATGCATAGTAGATAACGATTGCTTGAATTTAATGCAATACTGAGAACATGTAATGTCACTTGTCTGAAGCAAAAGGTGTTATCGTTTTGGGATAATCAATAGTCATAAACAAGCAAACAATGAACGTATTCAATGTAGTCACACTGCACTACAAATACTTATCTACAAATGTGGAATAGAGAGAATGAAAAACATGTCCCTTTGTTATGGTTCCCTAAACAATTTCACCTAAACATTGTAACACACTTAGCAATTGTGATAGTTGAATAAAAATGCAGTGGATCGGCACTATATGATAGCTCATAGTATCTTGTAACAAAGATTTTGATATGGTAACCTATAGAAATATACAATACATTTTCCTTCCGTTTCTTGGTTAGGTATTTTCAACGCTTTTTACAGTTAAGCTAACCATGTAACTTTGCAAACGACCATCGTATGCCCGGCTACGACCGTGTATTTGTGCCACACTTCATTTTTTTTAACAAAACAGTACATGTGAATGGAATTTATGGGATACTCTATGTCTATGAATTGCACTAATATTTCATGAATAACAATTGCATATGTAAACATAAAAGATGCCATAATTGAGAATATGATTTTGTCTGGTCAGAAGCATTAAAAAGATTGTAATCATTGTGATTCTTAGGACATTATACCAAAAAAAGACATTGCTCACTTCTATAAAACAAGGCATCAGATTTAACGATTTTGTCGTCTCTACTTTTGAAATTTGCTGGTGCAAAAACACTGCTTCGTTCACACACTTTGCAGAAGTCTTTTTCATTTGACAATCGCCACGAAAACAACCATCGCACCACTTGTCCTTACAGTAGCACTCCTTATATTTAGCGGTGAGTACTAACATCAATTTTATAATATGAAAATATGACTGAATCTTTAAAGTTTTAAATACATATATGTTGCTTATATATGTATGAGCTCTAGAGTGACTATGACGTAATTCCTTACTGATCGTCTCGAGCCACAAGGAGGACCACACTGCTTTCCCAGTGCTAATTGTAACGAAGAACATTGTCAACAACCTTGTAGCCCTATAAAAGGCACATGTGTTGGCGCTCAGTGTTGTTGTCATTTTTAAAAGAATGTGGCTTCATAGTACTAGATAAAATTTCAAATAATTTTTCTCCCTTTCTATTGTTACTATCTAATTTACTCCATTTACACTAGAAGTTGTCTTTTTTTAATTAGTTTTGAAATTATCTTTGAAAATTAAAAAGTTTTGCTTTTGCTTTGTCCTTCTAGGCTAGACATCCATATAGGAGGACTTGGGATGTCAAAATGGTATTATTAAAATGATGGTAACATTAAAGCCTTCAATTAATTTCCTGGAAAAGTTTTGTTATCAACTATCGAATTTGGTTGATCTGTTTATATGACAGCCGCATGTGACTTTATCAAAACAATTCTATGGTCCCTTTGCCCTTCCTATTTTGCAACTGTGGATATCTTGAGCTGAATAATCGATGTAGATGCTCAGGCAAAATGGTACAAGTGTAGACGTCATATATAAGTACCCTTATGTTATTGATTAGATACCACCTCTACTTGATGACCTGGTTACGTAATACTAGTTGCCCCTAAGTCATATTTTTAAAATGTTTTTCTGTCATTAATCATAGTTGAAAATCCCTGGTGTATATAATAGCATTACTAGCTGCACATATTTCAAACAATTCATAGCGGGCTGTAATGACATTTTCATGAAGAAATAGATACTATTCCTTTGGCATAATCTGTTGACATGGCTAAGGTGATCAATAATGATATCCAATGGAATTGCACTCTACTACAAATAATTATTGATGAAAGTGGAGAGGAAAAAAAGACAAAACATGTACCTTGCTTGTGGTGCTCAAAAATTGTTCACCTAGACATAATAGCTGACACGCTGACGAAGACAATTATAGAAAGAAAATTTCCAGCAAGCACTATGAAAAAGAGTTATGCCATATGCAAAAATGAGGTAGTAGGTTTTTTTTTTTTCTGGTTAGTTGCGCGCAATTATTACGATTAAGGTTTATACACGCTAAAAAAAGGAAAGGACAATTTGGAACAAGCACAAATAAATTGCCTAAAGGTGAATGCTTTAAATCCGCATTCCACGAAAAGAAGTTTCACCTTGGTTGAGCTATGGAGTTTCGAGAAACAGACTTGTGACTAAACGGTACTGCTTCAAAGAGATCAACTCATTTATGCTTTTAAAACATGTTGTCCAAATAATAGTCTTCGGAGCAGAAGCAGAGAAACATTCAAAATGCCAATTAATTGTACTCAACTACTAGTTAAGTTGAAAATAATTGTCAAAAATTTATGTTTTCTATTATCGACTATGCGGCCAAAAAAAAAAAAACATAGTAATAGCACGGAATATAAACAACGTGTAAAAGAGTGACAACTTCAGTGCATAACATCATTTAGTCCCAGTGAATTTATAAAAGCATCAAGGAATGCTGTTTGAAGTCATTTTGATTGATAAATCTAAAGCAAAAGGCTTCAATTTACATTTACTAGCATGTAACCAAAGCAATGTTATTAATTCCACACTAGTTAATAGGTGAGTCTCGGCTCTGAATTTGGTGATCTATTGAACTCTTATAATTTCTCAAATGTCCGCCAAAGCAAATTTCCTTGCAATAACCTCCTAATCATGTATGAATTAAATAAAATGACGCATTCATGCGATGCAATCATAGGAAATATAGGGGAGCATTATTTTAACCCAATCGTGCCATCAAAAAGAACCAAATAACATCAATGATTGTGTACTGTGCAAATTATTACGTCAATCGTCAAATAAAGAAAATGAATAGAAAAAAAATAATAAATTGACCAATTGATTATCATTTGGCTACATATGGTAGCAATAACTAAATTGGTAACTCAATTGAAATTTAGTGAAACCCTTACTTTGGTTATCAAAAGACCTTTCATTTCAAAAGAATATTCAAATTTAAAAATAGGATTTTTATGTAAATGGATGCACTTAATACAACATTATGCATGCTGCTTGCATGCTATTAAAATGGAAGACAAAAATAAAACAATTGGCCTTGTCGCTTGAGCTACCACTTAACTTTATCAGTATGAATATAGAATTGCATATATTTTTTGGCGGCATCAAGGAAGCAGCAAAGGTTAATGTTTTGGGCACTTGTGCACTGTACCATATTTAAGTTGATGGTTTTCAACTTATTTTTATCGTCACAAACACACTGTCTAGTTTCGTGATGGTGAAATGCGCTCATCCTTGACATGTGACAGTTTTACTGGCCAATGCACCCTAGGTTTTGCTTCTATTGTTCACAGTTTTTATGGCCTTTATCCCAATTTCTTTATTTCATATGGAATGAAGAAATGGAAGAATTAGGATGCGGACGTGCCAAAAGTCAAGAATGAGGCCTAGCACATGAACTCAAAATACGTGAAGAAGCACAAGGAGGTGAAGAATGGAGAATTTATGGTCAAATAGACTATTTAGTGCAACAATGTTAACCATGAATACCCATGTAGCATGCCGCAGTTGGCATTCAACATGATCGAGCTCGTCCTTACCTTGCTAGTGCATTAAGTTATAGAATGATGACGCGTGCTTCTTTGGCATATATGGTGCCACAGTGGCATTCTTGCAAATCACATGTCTATAAAAACATCCTTCTCCCCATTTGTATATTTAAGTAGATTTTAGATTAGATTTAGCGATAGTGTAGAGTTCTTATGAGTAGTTTAGAGTGAGATTTGATTATTGTGGATGCACTTTAGTTAATTGAGTTTTAATTTCATGCAATTTACTCTCCCACCTTCCTTTCTGCTCTCATTCATTTTAGTTAATGCCTCACTCTACTTTTGGCTTGATTTTTTGTCCTTAGATCTACTTGCTTATTTCTAGCTTAATGTTGAAAGTTGATACTTTTCATATTAATCTTCCTTTCGTTTGATTTTATACTATTAGTTTCGTCTTGCGAAACATGCCAATCTCTAACTCTTCATCTCTATTTCTTTTTAAGGTTTCATATTGCATTATTTAGGTGTGATTTATGAACTTATGGGTTTTTCGTTTAGGAGTGTTGATTAGTGAAAAGGTAATTAGGGAAAGACCACCATTTCACTTATGCTACTCATATCTTGGAAAACCACCTTGCGTCATTTGATTAATGCTAGAAGGTGGACTTCTCTTTCCTTCCCTTCTATGTGTATGCTTGATGCTTTATTAGTTAATTAACAGTTATAACCATGTTTTGTGTTAGTTGTGCAAATTATGCTTTTAATTTGTGCTTATTGGTTTCAGTTAGCTATCGTTAAAGTAGGATTATGTTCAATTAGTTTAAATGTCCTTCTAACACCATGTTTGCATCTTGGATTCAAATAAATATGAACTAGTAGTCTTTGAGTGACATTAGTTGATCTCATTCGTTTGGCAAAAACCCTCAAGCACACGTATATAGCATTATGCTTACAGCACACTTAATTTTTCTCGTCACTTAATTCAAAAATTGACCCTAGCTATAAAAGGATTTTTCATTTCAAAAGAATGTTAAAATTTAAAAATCTAAATTCGACGTCAATTGATGTGCTTGATTCAATATTATATGCGCTTCTTACATGCGTTTCTAAAATTATTACAAAAATAAAACCAATGACCTTATCTCGTTGGCTACCACCCAACTTGGCCTATGAGGATATGAAATCACACATTTTTTCTAGAAGCATGAAGGGGACTCACCGGTGTACGCATTGCATACTTCTGACAATTAGTGTATTCATTCTCAAAATATGACATTTTGACAACCCAACCAATGTTTGGTTTGCTTTATTCACAGTTACTTAGTTTTTATTATAGTTTATTAATTTCATATGCGATAAAAAATTGGCAAAATTAGGGATTAGATGTGTTAAAAGTTAAGAACAAGGCTGGGCACATGAACCCAAAGCGTATGAAAAGCACAAATAGATAGGGAACGAAGCGCATATGATCAACTTGGCCATGGAGCATGCATGAGTTACTTAACTTTGTGGAGCCATAAAGCACAGGGGAGCAAATGCTCAACATGACCATGTTTATCCTTCCGCTATAGCTACATTATGTCCTATAACGATGGCAAGGGCTGCCTATGGAACACAGCATGCGCATGCGACCCTTGCATATTACACCTCTATAAATACCCCATTGTTCCCTATTTGTGTATTGAAAGAGGTTTTGGCTAAGATTTAGGGAAAATGTTGAGTTCACATGATAGTTTGAGATTGATTATTAAGGATGAATTTCAAGTTCATCATGCCTTAATTTCATGCAATTTGCTATCTTACCCGTTCTTCTCTTATTAGTTACATTTAAGTTTGTACTTCTCTCTATTTATAGCTTGATTCTTTATGCATATATCTACTTGCTCTTCTCTAGCTTAATGCTGAAAATTGATGATTTTCATATCATTCATCCTTTTCGTTTGATTTTATACTCTCAATTTCTTCTTGCATATGTGTAAATCTCTAACTCTTTCTCGCTCTTTCCTTTTAGAGCATCAAAAAAAAATTAAAAGTTCACGGAATAATGGATTATTCGTTAGGCATCATAGATTAGTGAAAAAATTATTTGGAGACAAACCACACTTTACTTAGAACACTTCAATTTTAGACATCCAACTCACATTTCTTGATTAGTGATAGATGGCGCCCTTCTCTTTCTCTACCTTCACTTAGTTGGTTTAGCTTTAATGCTTTGGTAGTTATTTTTGGTTCTTTGCTCGTTAATTGGTAGTTAGAGCCATGTTTCGACTTAGTTTTCTTAACTATGCTTTTAATTTGTATTAAGTAGTTTCGATAAAGCATCCAAAGAGCAGAACTAAGGGCTAATTAGTTTAATTATCCATCTTTGATTCTATGAACAGAGTCAATATAAGCTACCTAATATTTGAGTGGCCTATGTTCGCCTATCTCTGTGGAGAAACTCTTAAACAGTGGGCTATGGTAATATGCTTGCAATACACTTAATTTTCCCTAACACAGTGGTGCATGTGTATGGAATTTCCATGATGCTCTATATATATAGGTTGCGCTCATGTTTCGTGAACAAGAGTGGTGTTTTTAAAATATGGGAAACGCTATCATTGAGAACAAGATATTGTCATTTTTTTAATTATTTAATTTAGATGTACTCCACCAACATTTTTGTTTCGCCACTTTTCTTGATTTTTAAAATTTTCACAAAATTAAATTATCAAGAGATTTTCTTGGCTTTGTTGTTTCATGCCTGAAAAGTATTAGAGGAGAGTGGGAGACATGAAGGTGATAATATGGCATAGATGATTGAAGAAAGAGTGCCCAATTTATTTCTTTTGAAATGTTTCGTATCATCTTCCAAATTCAGCTAATCTATATACAGGATAGATGTAAATGATTCTATCGAGCCAACGCTAAGACTTCCTTTGCCCTTCTTATTTTTAAAGAGAGCATAACATGAGCTGAATGATTGATAACCATGCTAGAGACAAACCATAAAGTGTAGAAGTCACATAAAGTACTCTTGTTGCATTCACCAGGCAGTGCCTCTACTTAATAGATCGCTTGTGCAAAGCTCCTTCCTCCGATGTCATATTAAAAATATGTATTTCACCCTTAAAGTATGTCAAACAATATTTTCCACACATAGTAGATAACAACTTCTTGAGTTTGATGCAATATCGAAAACCTGTAATGTCACTTGTTTGAAGAAAAAGGTGTTGTCATTTTAGCATAATCAATAGTCATAAACAGGCAAGCAATGAACGTATTCAATGTAGCAACACTGCACTGTAAATACTTATCTACAAATGCGAAATAGAGAGAATGAAAAACACATCCCTTTGTTATGGTTCCCTAAACAATTTCACCTAAACATTATAACCCACTTAACAATTGTGACAGTTGAATAAAAATGTGGTGGATCGGCACTATATGATAGCTCATAGTATCTTGTAATAAAGTTTTTGATATGGTAACCTATAGAAATATACAATACATTTTCCTTCCGTTTCTTGGTTAGGTATTTTCAACGCTTTTTACAATTAAGCTAACCATGTACCTTTGCAAACGACCGTCCCACGCCCGGCTACGATCGTGTATTTGGGGCACACTTCATTTTTTTAACAAAACAGTACATGTGAATGGAATTTATGGGATACTCTATATCGATGAATTGCACTAATATTTCATGAATAGCAATCACATATGTGAACATAAAAGATGCCATAATTGAGAATATGATTTTGTCTGGCTAGAATCATTGAAAAGATCGTAATCATTGTGATTCTTAAGACATTATACCCAAAAAACGCATTGCTCATTTCTATAAAATAAGGGATTGGATTTAACGATTTTGTCATCTCTATTATTGAAATTTAGCTAGTGCAAAAACACTACTTCTTTCACATACTTTGCGGAAATCTTTTTCATTTGACAATCACCATGAAAACAACCATCGCACCACTTGTCCTTATAGTAGCACTCCTTATATTTAGCGGTGAGTACTAGCATCAATTTTATAGTATGAAAATATGATTGAATCTTTAAAGTTTTAAATACATATACGTTGCTCAAGTATTGTAGTCCAAAAATATCATTTATAATTTTATATGAATGGTTGACATACTTGTGATTTATATACCCAATGAAAAACCAGGGACATGCATGAGCTCTAGAGTAACTACGATGCAGTTCCTTACTGATCATCTCGAGCCACAAAGAGGACCACAATGCTTTCCCAGTGCTAATTGTAACGAAGAACATTGTCAACAATCTTGTAGCCCAATAAAAGGCGCATGCGTTGGTGCTCAGTGTTGCTGTCATTTTTAAAAGAATGTGGTTTGATAGTCCCAAATAAAATATCAAATAATTTTTGTCCCTTTCTATTGTTACTATCTAATTTACTCCATTTACATTAAAGGTTGACTTTTTTTAAGTAGTTTTAAAATTATCTTTAAAAAATTAAAAACTTTTGCTTTGTCCTTCTAGGCTAGACGTCTATATAGGGGGGCTTGGGATGTCAAAATGGTATTATTAAATCGACGGTAATGTTGGAGCCTTCAATTAATTTCCTGGAAAAGTTTTGTTATCAACTATTGAATGTGGTAGGTCTGTTTATATGACAGCTGCATATGACTTTATCAAACCAATTCTATGGTCCCCTTTGCCCTTCCTATTTTGCAACTGTGGATATCTTGAGCTGAATAATTGATTAGATGCTCAGGCAAAATCGTACAACTGTACACGTCATATATAAGTTCCCTTATGTTATTGATTAGATACCACCTCTACTTGATGACCTGGTTACGTCATGCTAGTTGCCTCTAACTCATATTTTTAAAATGTGTTTCTATCTTTAAACATAGTTGAAAATCCTTTGTGTACATAATAGCATTACTAGCTGCACATATTTCAAACAATTCATAGCGGGCTATAATGACATTTTCATGAAGAAATAGATACTATTCCTTTGGCATAATCCGTTGCCACAGTTAAGGTGATCAATAATGATGTCCAATGGAATTGCACTCTACTACAAATAATTATTGACAAAAGTGAAGAGGAAAGAACGACAAACATGTGTCTTGCTTGTGGTGCCCAAAAATTGTTCACCTAGACATAATAACTGACATAGTGATGGAGACAATTACAGAAAGAAAGTTTCCAGCAAGCACTATGAAAAAGAGTCGTACCATATGCAAAAATGGGGAGTAGGTTTTTTTACCAGGTAAGTTGTGTAGATTATTACGATTAAGGTTTATACAAGCCAAAAAAAAGAAAAGACAATTTGGAACAAACACAAATATATTGCTTAAAGGTGAATGCTTTAAATCTGTATTCCGCGAAAAGAAGTTCCGCCTTGGTTGAGCTATGGAATTTCGAGAAACGGACTTATGACTAATAATGGTACTACTTAAAAGGGGTTGGCTCATTTATGCTTTTAAAATATGTTGTCTAAATAATAATCTTCGAAGCAGAAGTTGTGAAACATTCAAAATGCCAATTGATTGTACTCAACTATTAATGAAGTTGAAAATAATTGTCAAAAATTTATGTTTTCTATTATCGACTATCTCGCCCAAAAAAAAACATAGTAATGGCACGAAATGCAAACAACGTGTAAAAGAGTGGTGACTTGAGTGCATAACATGATTTAGTCCCAGTGAATTTATGAAGCATCAAGGAATGTCGTTTGAAGTCATTTTGATTGACAAATCAAAAGCAAAAGGCTTCAACTTGCATTTACTAGCATGTAACCAAAGCAATGTTATTAATTCCACACTAGTTAATACGCGAGTCTCGACTCTGAATTTCGTGATCTATTGAACTCTTATAATTTCTCAAATTTTTGCCAAAGCAAATTTCCTTGCACTAACCTCATAATCATGTATGAATTGCAACCTTTACTTCTAAAGAGATATTTTGAATTGCTTGCATCAATGACGGCACATAATTAAATAAAATGACGCATTCATGTAATACAATCATAGCAAATATAGGGGAACATTATTTTAACACTATCGTGTCATCAAAAAGATCCTAATAACATCAATGATTATGTACCGTGCAAATTATTACTTCAATCGTGAAATAAAGAAAATGAATAGAGAAAGACAATACATTGAACAATTGATTATCATTTGGCTACATATGGTAGCAATAACTAAGTTGGTAACTCAATTGAAATTTAATGGAAACCCGTACTTTGGTTATCAAAAGACCTTTCATTCCAAAAGAATGTTCAAATTCAAAAATAGAGTTTTTTTGTAAATGGATGCACTTAATACAACATTATGCATGCTGCTTGCATGCTATTAAAATGGAAGACAAAAATAAAACAATTGGCCTTGTCGCTTGAGCTACCACTCAACTTTATCAGTATGAATATAGAATTACATATATTTTTTACCAGCATGAAGGAAGCAGCAAAGGACAATGTTTTGGGAACTTGTGGAGGGCACCATATCTAAGTTGATGGTTTTTAACTTATTTTTATTGTCACGAACACACTGTCTAGTTTCGTGATGGTGAATGCACTCATCCTTAACATTGGCAGTTTTATTAGTCAATGCACCTCTGGTTTGGCTTCTATTGTTTATAATTTTTATGTCCTTTATCCCAATTTGTTTATTTCATATGCAATGAAAAAATAGAAGAATGAGGAGGCAGGCATGCCAAAAGTTAAGAATAGGGCCCGACACATGAAGCTAAAATACTTGAAGAAGCACAATGAGGGGAAGAATGGGGAATTTATGGTCAGGTAGACTATTTAGTTCAACAATGGTAACCATGTACACCCATGTAGCATGCTGTAGTTGGCATTCAACGTGATCGAGCTCGTCCTTACCTTTCTAGTGCATTAAGTTATGGAATAATGGCATGTGCTCCCGTGGCATATGGCACCATAGTGGCATTCCTGCAAACTACACCTCCATAAAAACATCCTTCCCCCCATTTGTATATTTTAGTAGATCTTAGATTAGATTTAGCCATAGCATAGAGTTCTTAGGAGTAGTTCAAAGTGATATTTGATTATTGTGGCTGCACTTTGGTTAATCGAGTTTTAATATCATGCAATTTACTGTCCCACCTTCCTTTCTACTCTAATTGGCATTTGAGTTAATACTTCATCTACTTTTGGCTTGATTTTTTGTTCTTAGATCTACTTGCTTGTTTCTAGCTTAATGTTGGAAGTTGATACTTTTCATATTAATCTTCCTTTCGTTTGATATTATACCATTAGTTTCTTCTTTTGAAACATGCCAATCTCTAACTCTTCATCTCTATTTCTTTTTAAGGTTTCGTATTACATTATTTAGGTGTGAAATTTTATGAACTTATGCGTTTTTCATTTAGGAGTGTTGAATAGTGAAAAGGTAAAAGGAGAAAGACCACCATTTCACTTGTGCTGCTTATATCTTAGAAAACCAATCCGCGTCATTTGATTAATGCTAGAAGGTGCTCTTCTCTTTCCTTCCCTTCTATATATGCTTGACGCTTTATTAGTTAATTGACAATTATAACCATGTTTTGTGTTAGTTGTGTAAATTATGTTTTTAATTTGTGCTTATTGGTTTAAATTAGGTATCGTTAGAGTGGGATTATGGTTTAATTAGCTTAATTATCCTTCTTTTAACCGTGTTTGCATCTTTGGTTCAAATAAATCTGAACTAGTAGTCTTTGAGTGACATTAGTTCACCTTATTCGCTCGGCAAAAAGCCTCAAGCACACATATACCACTTTATGCTTGTAGCACGCTTAATTTTTCTCATCTCTCAATTCAAAAATTGACTCTTCAAAAGAATGTTAAATTTAAAAATCCAAATTCGACTTAAATTGATGTGCTTGATTCAATAATATATGAGCTTCTTACATGCATTTCTAAAATTATTACAAAACTAAAACCAATGACCTTATCTAGTTGGCTACCACCCAACTTGGCCGATAAGGATATGGAATTACACATTTTTTTGAGAAGCATGAAGGGGTCTCATAGGGGGTTGCATTACATACTTCTGATAATTAGTGTATTCATTCTCAAAATTTGACATTTTCACCACCCAACCCATGTCTTGTTTGCTTTATTCACAGTTATTTAGATTTTATTATAGTTTATTGATTTCAAATGCAATAAAAAATTGGCAAAATTAGGGATTGGATGTGCTAAAAGTTGACAACAAGGTTGGGCACATGAACCCAAAGTGTATGGAAAGCACAAATAGATAAGGAATGAATCATATATGATCAACTTGGCCATGGAGCACGCATGTGTTACTTAACTTAGTGGAGTCATGAGGCACAGGGGAGGAAATGCCCAACATGACTACATTTATCCTTCCGCATAGCTACATTGTGTTCTATCAGGATGGCAAGGGCTGCCTGTAGAACACGGCATGGGCATGCCACCCTTGCATATTACACCTCTATGAACACCCTGTTGTTCCCTATTTGTGTATTGAAGGAGGTTTTAGCTAAGATTTAGGGATAATGTTGAGTTTACATGATAGTTTAGGATGAGATTGATTATTGAGGATGAATTTCAAGTTCATCAGGCTTTAATTTCATGCAATTCGCTATCTTACATGTTCTTCTCTTATCTGTTACATTTAAGTTTGTACTTACCTCTATTTCTAGCTCGATTCTTTATGCTTATATCTACTTGCTCTTCTCTAGCTTAATGCTAACAATTCATGATTTTCATGTCATTCATCCTTTTCATTTGATTTTATAGTCTCAATTTCTTGTTTCATATATGCATCTCTCTAACTCTTTCTCACTCGTTCCTTTTAGAGCATCAAAAAAATTGAAAGTTCACGGAATAATGAATTCTTTGTTAAGCATCATAGATTAGTGAAAAAAGTATTTGGAGGCAAATCGCACTTTACATACAACACTTCAATTTTGGAGATCTAACTCACATTCCTTGATTGGTGCTGGATGGTACCCTTTTCTTTCTCTACCTTCACTTAATTGGTTTAGCTTTAATGCTTTGATAGTTATATCTTGTTCTTTGTTAATTAGTTGTTAGAGCCATGTTTTGACTTAGTTTTGTTAACTATGCTTTTAATTTATATTAAGTAGTTTCGATAAAGCATCCAAAGAGTAGAACTAAGGGCTAATTAGTTTAATTATTCATCTTTGATTCTATCAACAGAGTAAATATAAGCTAGCTACTGTTTGAGTGGCCTAGACTTGCCTATCTCTACGAAGAACTCCTTAAGCAGTGGGCTGTGGTAATACGCTTGCAATGCACTTAATTTTCCCCAACACAATGGTGCATGTGTATGGAATTTCCATGATGCTCTATATTTATAGATTGCGCTCATATTTCGTGAACAACAATGGTGTTTTTTAAATATGGAAAACGCTATCATTCAAAACAAGATATTGTCATTTTTTTATTACTTAATTTAGATTTACTCCATCGACATTATTGTTTCTCCCCTTCTCTCGATTTTAAAAATTTTCTCAAAATTAAATTATCAAGAGATTTTCTTGGCTTTGTTGTTTCATGCCTGAAAAGTCTTGGAGGAGAGTGGGAGACGTGAAGGTGATAATATGACACAGATGACTGAAGAAAGAGTGCTGAATTTATTTCTTTTAAATTGTTTCGTATCATCTTCCAAATTTAGCTAATCTATATATATGATAGATGCAAATAATTCTATCGAGTCAATGCTAAGACTTTCTTTCCCCTTCTTATTTTTGAAGAGAGCATAACATGAGCTGAATGACTAATAACTATGCTAGAGACAAACCATAAATTGTAGAAGTCATATAAAGTACTCTTGTTATATTCACCAGGCAGTGCCTCTACTTAACATACTGATTGTACAATGCTCATTCCTCTGATGTCATATTAAAAATATGTATTTCACCCTTAAAGTATGCCAAATAATATCTGTTGACCCAATTAATATATAAGGTTTTAATGATGACAATCCAAATGACCTAGTCAATGTGCTTTGAGTTATGTGTTGTGCTTGAGTTGTATGCTAAGACAGGATCTGGAAAATGCATGGTGTAGTTCGAAGAAGCATGGAGCATAGAATCGAAGAACATTCCCTCAGAACAGTTCTGGGAGTGGCAAGATGGACCTGTCTAAGAAGTCCAGCTGTACCACAAGGAATCTTAGAAGATCAATCTATGACCAGACCTCCATTTTTCAATGGACAGCACTACAACTGGTGGAAAAATCGAATGAAGAACTATATCCAAGCTAAGGATTATGAGTTGTGGATACTCATTGTGAATGGCTCTTACATTCTAGTCAAAGTCACAACTGATGGGAAGACTGTTCCTAAGGAGCTAAAGGAATTTGACTCAGACGACTTCAGGAAGATGGAGAAGAATGCCAAGGCTAAGAAACTGCTATATTTTGGACTCGGACTTAACGAGTATACTCGCATCTCAGAATGTGAATCCGCAAAGGAGATATGGAATACTCTTCAGATAGCTCACGAAGAAACAAATCAAGTCAAGCAATCCAGAATTGAGCTATTGGTAAGGAAGTATGAGCTATTCGAGATGAACAATAAAGGGACAGTTATGGACATGTATACTCGGTTTACCAATATCACTAATGAGTTAAAATCCTTGGGAAAATCCTTTACCACTGAAGAGTTGATAAGGAAGATCCTATGAACTTTGCCTCAATCATGGGAATCAAAAGTCACTGCTATCCAAGAAGCTAGGAAGATGAATGAGATCTCCTTGGATGAGCTTATTGGGAATCTACAAATGTATAAACTAAGAAGGAATTCCCAGATGAAGGAAGAAGTCATGAAAGATCGAGGATGGCACTAAAAGCTAGAGAAAGTGATAGCTCAGATGTTGATGAAGAAGGGATGGCCATGATCACTCGAAAGTTCAAAAAATTTTTCAAAAAGGCCGAAAGCAAATACAAGAATGGCAATACCAGCAAAGCCAAGAATAGCAATCGAGATTAGTTCTCAGGATGCCTTAAGTATGAAAGGCAAGATCATGTTGTGAAGAATTACTCCTTGCTGAAGGAAGAATAGGGGTCCGAACAGGTCCGAACCAGAGGCAAAAAGACGCAGTTAACTAATGCTGAAAAACTGTTCACTAAGGCAATGATGGCAACCTGGGGTGATACCTCAGAAGAAGAAGAGGAGTCTCAAGATGGACAGGAAGCAGTAGCTCTTATGGCCCGAGGAGAATCTGATTCAGATTTTGATTCGATCGAGACAACTCAAGGAAGAGGTACGTAACCTTAGCAAGAGGAAACTTGAAAAATTAGTTTTTACATTGATGGAAGAATGTGAGATAGTAAATTCTGAAAATTGCATGCTTAAAATACCTACTCAGGATTAGAAAAAGATGTTAAAAGACTGGAAAGAAAGGAGTAAGAACTTGGGCATATGAATGAGGTTCTCACTTATGAAAAACTCAAAATTGATGAAAAAGTTATTATTTTATGTAATGAGCTAGACACCCTTAAAGATCTTATGAACAAGTGAGAACAAGTGTTTAACACTGATCTCTTAAAGCTAGAAGAAGAGTCTCGAGAACTGAAACTTAAGATAGAATTATTGGTGAAGGAAAAAATCAGTTGCTTGAAAAGGTTCAAAAAGCCGAAACTGACCTCGTTCAGAACAGGCACAGAAACAGTTCTTCAGAAACAGTTAGAATAGAATCCCTGATAAATGAAAACAGTTAGTTGCTTGAAAAACTTCAGAAGGCCGAATCTGACCTTGTTCAGAACAGGCACTGGAACAGCTCCTCAGAAGCACTTAAGTGGTTAAACGCTCACCATAGTCACAATAAAAAGGGGCTAGGATTTGTGAGTAGGCGTGTCACTAAACCAGCAAACAAAAAATATGTTGGACTTCCAGAAAATATAGTCTATTTTCATTGTGGTAAGACTGATCATTATCGATATGCTTGCTCCTTGAGAAATAGGGCCATAAAGAGAAACTCAGTGCATGTTAAGCAAATATGGATTAAAAAAGATGAGCTAATGTCCATGTCTAAGAAATCGAGACCCAAGTGGATTTGGGTTCCCAAAACTAACACTTAGTTATTTTGTAGGCTAAAGTGAGAGGAGGCAACCAACTATGGTTCTTGGATAGTGGTTGCTCGAGGCACATGACCAAAGGTAGATCAAACTTTCTCTCACTTACTGCCTTTGATAGGGGGAGAGTGGCATTTGGTAATGACAAGTCTGAGAAAATTATCGGTATAGGTAAGATAGGTAAATCACTCTCTAACTCTATTGATAATGTGTACTTGGTTGATGGATTACAACATAATTTGCTAAATATGTCTCAATTATGTGATAGAGGTAATCACGTTGAGTTTTCTTCGGATCAATGTCTGTTTACCAATGTCAATTCTGGTGGTGTTGTGTTGAGGGGGAAGTGACACAATAATGTGTATAAAGTGTGTGTTCTTTCACTTCTCGAAAATCATCTGACTTGTTTAAGTGCTCTTGATGAAGATGTTATGCTTTGGCACAAGAGGCTAGGTGATGCAAGCCTTTCTTTTTTGAATAAAATTATTTCTAAGGACCTAGTAGTCAGACTACCTTCCATCAAGTACAACGATGACAAGGTATGTGACACTTGTGCTCGAGAAACACAAGTTAGGACTTTGCTCAGGTCAAAAAAAGGTATTAGTACTTCTCAACCTCTTGAACTACTACACGTTGATCTATGTGGTCCTATGAGGATCACAAGTAGAGGTGGGAAGAAGTATGTGTTTGTTGTAGTAGATGATTACTCTCGTTTCACTTGGACCTTATTTTTGGCATCGAAAGATGAATCATTTGAGAAGCTTCTTGTGCTTCTTAAGAAAATTGAAAATAGAGTAGGACACTCATTGGTACGTCTTAGGTCTGACCATCGCAAAGAATTTGAAAACTCGAACTTCATTGATTATTGTAATAAACACGATGTAGAGCATAATTTTTCTACCTCAAGAACACCCCAACAGAACGGGCGGTAGAGCGTAAAAATCATACTCTAGAAGACATGACTAGGACTATGCTGGTCGCTAGTGCTTTTCCTAGAAACTTTTAGGCAGAAGCATTAAACACATCATGCTACATTATTAACAGATGCATGATCAGACCCATACTTAATAAGACTCCCTATGAACTTTTCAAGGGACGAACACCCAATATTATACACTTAAGGGTGTTTGGTTGCAAATGCTATGTGCATAATAATGGGAGGGAATCTTTGGGAAAGTTCGACCCTAGAAGTGATGAAGCCATATTCTTAGGGTATTCCTCACATAGTAAGGTATACAAAGTGTTTCACAGAAGAACCTTGCGTGTTAAGGAGAGTGTGCATGTATTGTTTGATGAAACTAACTCCATGATTGAGCATGAAATACAGGATGAAGAGTTCAATCTTGGTCGTGTATGAAAAGACCTCACGCTCACTCAAAACTCCATGGTAGATAATGGTAAGTCTCCTGAAGGTGAAACAAGTCCTGAATCTGGAAATATGAAAGGTGGGCAGGGAGCAAGCCAATTAGGGGAAATCTTTGCTGAGCCTAATTTGGGACAGAATCGACCCACTCAACCTGATTCTTCCCAAATAGTTGTGGGAATAGGCGCCAGAATAGATCCAAAGCCTGTTTCATCAACTGTTCAGGAAAGATTGGAAAATATGTCTATAGATTCATTTGCTCCATGACCTTGGAAGCACCAGAGCTCGCACCCTCTCGACCAGATTATATCTGATATCAACACAGAGGTGCAAACTACGTCTAAAGTCAGAAACTTTTGTGCTTTGTATGCCTTCTTATTTAGCATTAAGCCAAAGAATGTTCATGAAGCTCTTACAGATTCTGACTGGGTTACTGCCATATAAGAAAAGCTTCATTAGTTTGAAAGGAACAAGGTCTGGCACCTTGAACCACAGCCTAAAGACAGATCGATAATTGGTGCCAAGTGGATGTTCAAGAATAAATTGGATGAGTTCGGAACAATCACTCGGAACAAAGCCAGGCTGGTGGTTCAGGGCTATAACCAATAGGAAGGGATCGATTATGAAGAAACATTTGCACTTGTTGTAAGGATCGAGGCTATTCGGATCTTGGTGGCCTTTGTAGCCCACATGGAGTTCAAGTTATACCAAATGGATATCAAAAGTGCATTCCTCAACGGATACCTTAAGGAGGAGGTGTTTATCAGTCAACCCCCTGGCTTTGAAAATCATGATTTTCCTAACCATGTGTTTAAACTTGACAAAGCTCTTTATGGTTTAAAACAAGCTCCTAGAGCTTGGTACGAACGCTTGTCACAATTTTTAATTGATAATGGTTTTCAAAGGGGCAAGGTAGATAATACCTTGTTTCTCAAATCAAAGGAGGAACATTTGTTGATTGTCTAAATATCTATCGACGATATTATATTTGGTGCAACCGATAATAGTTTATGTGATGAATTTTCAAATTTGATGAGGAGTGAGTTTGAGATGATTATGATGGCCGAACTTAATTTTTTCTTAGGCTTGCAAATCAGGCAAACCTCAAACAGAACTATGATACATCAACAAAAATATGTCAAGAAATTAATTAAGCAGTTTGGAATGGAATCGGCTAAGCCCATAGAAACACCCATCTCTCCTTCAACCAGGTTAGTTGTGGATGATGGGAGCCCTTCAGTTGAGGAGAAATCCTATAGGGGCATGATAGGGTCGCTGTTATACCTAACTGTTAGTAGACCTGACATTATTTTTAGTGTTGATTTCTGTGCCCTTTTTCAATCAAATCCTAAAGAACCACATTTCAAAGCTGTAAAATGAATTTTGAGATATTTAAAATGCACCTAGGACTTAGCTTTATGGTGTCCTCGAGGGTGCAACTTTGGTCTTATTGGGTATGCGGAAGCTGATTGTGCTGGATTCTTGGTTGATAGAAAAAGCACCTTAGGTATGGCTCATTTTCTTAGACCCTGTTTGGTCTCTTGGGCAACCAAGAAACAACATTCCGTTGCCATGTCCACAGTAGAAGCTGAATATGTGGTAGCTGCCTGTTGTTATGCTCAACTGTTACGGATACGACAGCAACTCAAGGACTTTTGTGTTGACACTAGATGCATTCCTAGTTTTTGTGATAACACAAGTGCAATTAACATTGCCAAAAACCCATTTCAACACAAAAGACTAAGCATATTGACATATGTCATCATTTTTTGAGAGACAATATTGAAAAGGGCTTAATTTCAATGAAATTTTATGCCACTGATAGACAAATTGCTGATATATTTACCAAGGCACTAAGTAAAGAGCAGTTTGAGAGGAATAGACTTGAATTAGGTTTAATTAAGACAACTTGAGCATGCTTCTTTTTACCCTAATGATTGACTAGTGAAGGGTTTTTTAGGTCAATTAAATTGGTACCATGGATGCATTCAATTTTTTGTGCTTTTACTGGCATATGTGTAAAACATAACATGCAGACACTCATTGAGATATAATGATATTGCTCTTATTGTCCTGAGACACCGAACACATAGCAGTCAGAATAAGGTCTAGGAATAGACTCAACCACTGTTTCTAAATCCACCAGACAAGTGGCACGGCAGCAAGGTAAGTAGAAATTAAAATTTTCACTTAAAGACTATTCACCTACTTCCTCCATTACATTCTCTCTCCAAACCAGATATCTTCTTCTTCTCTCTCCCTTCACACGATCGAAAATCACTACCCCTTCCTTTCTAAAATCCTAAGCCCTAAAATCTTGCTTCCTAAACTTCCCAATGGCAAGAACTCATGGTGACTCAGCCTCGACTAGAAGAAAGACCACACGTCTATGTTCACTTCAAAGTCGAGTATCAAGCAAAAGAAGCAAGAATTGGTTGAGCACAGTTGCGGTGGCTCCATCGAGAGGAATCTCTTTGGGTATGGATCTTCCTCCCCTACCCACTTATTCTATACCTTCTTCAATATATAGGTTCTTGAGGAGTCTTGATGTGAGGTCAGTTGGTCTAAACCCTACAATAATTCGCACTGTAAACCCAATTACCGAGTGGGAACTGGTTGTTTATGAACCGCCCAAAATTAAGATGGTGACAGGGGGAATTTCGATCGAGTCAGTCGAAAGTTCAAGAAATTTAGGGGTTGGGATGGGTCGTGAAGAACCTGTTTCTACTAGTGTTTTCACTGAAGACAATTATGACAGTTTGGGAGCTGGGATGGGTACTGAAGAACCTATTTCTACTGGTGTTAGGATAGGTACTAAGGAACCCGTTCCTACTAGTGTTTTCACTGAGGACAGTGATGATGACGAACCAATTATACGGTTCAAAAGAACCGTGAAAACCACTCCTCAATCAACCCTCAAACCAGGCCTCAAATCCCAAAGAAAGACCACCACTACACCTAATGTCACTCTCAATACTCTACTGTATCGACGTCAAAAAAGAAGTTCGGGTCCTGCCCCTATTTTGCCACTCCCAAAAGACATAGTAGACAGTCCTGCTACAAAGAAGAAAATAGTCCGAAAAACACCTCCCCAAACACCCCTCAAAACACCAACCAAAACACCTCAAAGACCTCTTCCCTCCAAGGACCCTGCTCTTAAAAGGGTAGCCCTAGAACAATTGTCCGAACAGGAGGAAGAGTGTCCTGAACCCAGAAGAAAGAAAGCTAAAAAGAGCATGACACTTCCTAAAAGATACCAACACTTCCTTCAGAAATATGTAGTCTGAGTGAAGGTAGTTAGGGTAGCTTATTTCCGGGAACAGGGGCTTGAGGTGTTCGTAGAGAAATTAAAAGTTCAGGGGTGGTTGGATCTGTTTACTAACACTCAGAGAGGGTGTTCCATTCCTGAATTGGATGAGTTTTACGCCAACTGTGCGATCACTAATGGGGAGGTGACAAGCACAGTTGGTGGGTATAGGATTCAATTTGATGCTATTGATCTCGGAGAGATGCTTGGTGTGACATCTGATGGTTTTGATATATATGTCCATAAGGACAAGAATGTGTTGGGTGAGGAGAGACTACTAGAGCTAGCCCGGAACATAGCCCAAAACCCCAAACTAACCAAGGCCAGATCTGTATGTAAGAGGGAAATGATACCTTTACATCGCTTGTTATTTTGGTTTATAATCAAGAATGTCATTCCCCGGGGTCTGGGATGAAACTTGGTTGATCTGATGGACATATGCCTTAATGATCTTTTAGATCGAGGTGAGAAAATCAACTTACCCACGATTATGATAAGTCACATTGGATGCATTGCTAACACGTCCAAGAACCATGACATGGGGTATGGGCTCCTGCTGACGTCTGTGTTTGAGCAGGTTGGGATTCCCCTACAAAAGAGAGTGAGCCTTCAGATCACTAATGAAATAGGAAGTAGTACTCTGATTGGGTGTGGCTTTCATATGAAGAAAGGTGAGAGTGCCAGCTCAAAACAGGGGGTCCAAACACCTCTCCACCCTGTTCCCAGTAACGTCTCAACCTCCAGTACTCCCTCCCTAAACACTCTCATGTAGGATCAGCTCTCTCTGAAGGGAGAAGTTGCAGACATGAAAAATGCACTCGCAGAAGAAAAGAAGCTCAACGCCAAATGCCATAAGGATCTTCTGAATGCCATCTCTGCCCTCACGACCAAATTCTTTTCTCCTTCTTCTTCTTCCATCTGATCTTAACTGCGTCTTTTTTTCTTTTCCTTTTGCTACTTATTTTGTTGTCCGCTCTTCTTACTACTGTATGAATAATGGTGGATTGTGACTGTTTCCTAGATGATTAACGCATTTTTGCTAGAATCCTTGCTTGCTTATGTGCTACTTGTTTGTGCGTGACTCAGATGGCCAATATCCTTACTGTATCATATGCTTGAGTGTATCACTGTTATTTTCCACATTACTACTTTGGTGGTGATTGCATCCACACTGGACTCAGACCTTCTGACTTATTTACCCTTCTTCGATGATGTCAAAAGGGGGAAGATGAGCATGACCTAAGTCTTGACTAGTTTGCCCAGTTTAAGTTGACCTCTCACTCCCGTCTCTTTTTTCATGTGACTTATATAAACCTTGACTTTGTCCATTTTTGGCACTAGCATATCTTGCCCTGTTAACAACAACGACTTATGGTCATTTGGTTTGCCATCATCAAAAAGGGGAAATTGTTGACCCAATTAATATATAAGGTTTTGATGATGATAATCCAAATGACCTAGTCAATATGCTGTGAGTTATGTGTTGTGCTTGAGTTGTATGCTAAGACAGGATCCAAAAAATACATTGAGTAGTTCAAAGAAGCATGGAGCATAGAATCAGAGAACACTCCCTCAGAACAGTTCTGGGAGTGGAAGCATGGACCTATGCAAGAAGTCTAGCTGATAACAAGAGTCTTAGGCTTAGCATTTATTTTATTCTTTTTGGATTCTTACTAATATGCCAATTAGAGGGTCTCTGATTTAGCATTCACTTTGAAAGGTTTTTGATGATAAGAACACTGTCTCAGAACAGGTCCAAGAGGCCAGGTCTACAGTGTTTTGAGGCTGGGAATAAGAATTTGAATTTGAACGTTTTTTAAGAAGGGATTTTGGACTGACGTTTGGAATTAATTTATGTCAGTCAAAATCTAAAATTATTTCTTCCCTTGTTTAAGAGACAAAGTATTTTCCCAATATGTAAGATTTTATCCTATCTTAAAGAAAAATATCTTCCCTAAATATTTGATCTTATCTTCTAAGAAAAATATATCTTTTAAATATTTGATCCTATCCTAGGAAGAAGATGGGTAATTGTTTCACTATTTAAAGCGGCCAATTCTCTCAACTTTCCTCAAGGTTTTTTACAATTGTCGAGTGCTAAAATTGCTTTCTTGAGTCTGATTTTTCCTTGTGAGAAAAACCTTCAAAAGAGTGCTTAATCGAGTATTCATCACTGGCATAATAGGAGTTGTATTGTACCTTACACTTAGTTTATTTAGAAGCATACAAGTAAGGTATTTTTTCATCTCTTTTTCATCTTCATAAGAGGTTATCCAAGTCTTGATAGACGTTGGACGTTGTGTCCGTAGAGGACGTGTGGATGTTGTGTCCGTGAGTAATTGTCCAAGTCTTGGGAGACTTTGGATGTGTGTTTGTAACGAGAGTCTAGGGTAGACTAAGTTACGTGTGTTACAGTTGTAACGTGTTCGGCCCATTTAGTGAAACAGTTGTTGAAATCCTACTGTGGTAGGTCTTGGTTTTTACACCTCAGTTAGGTCAGATGTGGTTTTCCATGTAAAAATATTGTATCTCCCTTACTGTTTTCACAATTATACTTTTTCTGCCTTACTGCAAACACACGTTCCAAATAGTTCTGACGAGTGTTTTGAGAAAACTGAAAAAACTGGTAGACACAATTCACCCCCTTCTTGTGTCCTTGTGTGAGTAATTTTAACGATATCTTCCACACATAGTAGATAACAACTACTTGAATTTGATGTAATATCGAAAACATGCAACGTCACTTGTCTCAAGAAAAAGGTGTTATCATTTTGGCATAATCAATAGTCATAAACAAGCAAACAATGCATGTATTCAACATAGCCACACTGCACTACAAATACTTATCTACAAATGCGCAATAAAGAGAATGAAAAACGTGCGCCTTTGTTATAGTTCCCTAAACAATTTCACCTAAACATTGTAACGCACTTAACAATTGTGACAATTGAATAAAAATGTGGTGGATCGGCACTATATGATAGCTCATAGTGTCTTGTAATACAGATTTTGATATGGTAACCTATAGAAATATACAATACATTTCCCTTCTCTTTCTCTTCCGTTTCTTGGCTAGGTATTTTCAACGCTTTCTACAATTAAGCTAACCATGTACCTTTGCAGACGACCGTCCCACGCCTAACTACGACCGTGTATTTGTGCCACACTTAATTTTTTTTTTTTTAACAAAACAGTACATATGAATGGAATTTATGGGATACTCTATATATATGAATTGCACTCAGATTTCATGAATAGCAATCACGTATGTAAACATAAAAGATGCCATAATTGAGAATATGATTTTGTCTAGCCAGAATCATTGAAAAGATTGTAATCATTGTGATTCTTAGGACATTACACCAAAAAAACGACATTGCTCACTGCTGCAAAATAAAGGATTGGATTTAACGATTTTGTCATCTCTACTGTCGAAATTTGGCTTGTGTAAAAACATTACTTCGTTTACACACTTTGCAGAAATCTTGTTCATTTGACAATCACCATGAACACAACCATCGTACCACTTGTCCGTATAGTAGCACTCCTTATATTTAGCGGTGAGTACTAACATCAATTTTATAATATGAAAATATGATTGAATCTTTAAAGTTTTAAATACATATATGTTGCTTAAATATTGTAGTCCAAAAATATCATTTATAATTTTATATAAATGGTTGACATACTTATGATTTATATACCCAATGAAAAACTAGGTACATATACGAGCTCCAGAGTAACTACAACGTAGTTCCTTACTGATCATCTCGAGCCATAAAGAGGACCACAATGCTTTCCCAGTGCTAATTGTAATGAATAACATTGTCAACAATGTTGTAGCCCTATAAAAGGCGCTTGTGTTGGCGCTCAGTGTTGTTGTCATTTTTAAAAGAATGTGGTTTCGTAGTACTAGATAAAAATTTCAAATAATTTTTGTCCCTTTCTAATGTTACTATCTAATTTACTCCATTTACATTATAAGTTGTCTTTTTTCAATTAGTTTTGAAATTATCTTTAAAAAATGAAAAAGTTTTGCTTTTGTTTTGTCCTTCTAGGCTAGACATCTATATAGGGGGACTTGGGATGTCAAAATGGTATTATTGAAACAATGGTAACATTGGAGCCTTCAATTAATTTCCTGGAAAAGTTTTGTTATCAACAATCGAATTTGGTTGGTCTGTTTATATGACAGTCGCATGTGACTTTACCAAACGAATTCTATGGTCCCCTTTGCCCTTCCTATTTTGCAACTATGGATATCTTGAGCTGAATAATCGATGTAGATGCTCAGGCAAAATCGTACAAGTGTAGACATCATATATAAGTATCCTTATGTTATTGATTAGATACCACATCTACTTGATGACCTGGTTACGTAATACTCGTTGCCCCTAAGTCATATTTTTAAAATGTCTTTCTATCTTTAAACATAGTTGAAAATCCCTCGTGTATATAATAGCATTACTAGCTGCATATATTTCAAACAATTCATAGCGCGCTGTAATGACATTTTCGTGAAGAAATAGATACTATTCCTTTGGCATAATCCGTTGCAATGGCTAAGGTGATCAACAATGATATCCAATGGAATTGCACTCTACTACAAATAATTATTGACGAAAGTGGAGGGGAAAAAATGACAAACATGTGCCTTGCTTGTGGTGCCCAAAAATTATTCACCTAGACATAATAACTGACATAGTGATGGAGACAATTATAGAAAGAAAGTTTCCAGCAAGCACTATAAAAAAGAGTTGCACCATATGCAAAAATAGGGAAGTGGGTTTTTTTTTTTTCGGGTTAGTTGTGCACAATTATTATGATTAAGGTTTATACATGCCAAAAAAAGGAAAGGATAATTTGGAACAAATACAAATATATTGCCTAAAGGTGAATGCTTTAAATCCGCATTCCACGAAAAGAAGTTCCGCCTTGGTCGAGCTATGGAGTTTTAAGAAACGGACTTATGATTAAATGGCACTACTTAAAAGAGGTCAGCTCATTTATGCTTTCAAGACATGTTGTCTAAATAATAGTCTTAGGAGCGAAAGTAGAGAAGCATTTAAAATGCCAATTGATTGCACTCAACTATTAAGCAAGTTGAAAATAATTGTCAAAAATTTATGTTTTCTATTATCGACTATGTGGCCAAAAAAAAAAAATAGTAATGGCACGAAACGTAAACGTTTAAAAGAGTGGCGACTTGAGTGCATAACATAACTTAGTCCCAGTGAATTTAAGAAAGCATCAAGGAATGTTGCTTGAAGTCATTTTGATTGATAAATCCAAAGCAAAAGGCTTCAATTTACAATTACTGGCATGCAACCAAAGCCTTGTTATTAATTCCGCACTAGTTAATACGCGAGTCTCGGCTCTGAATTTGGTGATCTATTAAACTCTTATAATTTCTCAGATTTCTGCCGAAGCAAATTTCCTTGCAATAACCTCATAATCATGTATGAATTGCAACCTTTACTTCTAAAGAGATATTCTGAATTGTTTGCATAGATGGCAGTGCATAATTAAATAAAATGACGCATTCATGTAGTACAATCATAGCAAATATAGGGGAACAATATTTCAACCCTATCGTGTCATCAAAAAGAACCTAATAACATTAACGATTGTGTACTGTGCAAATTATTACTTCAATCGTAAAATAAAGAAAATGAATAGAAAAAGATAATACATTGACCAATTGACTAGCATTTGGCTACATATAGTAGCAATAACTAAATTGGCAACTCAATTGAAATTTAATGGAAACCCTTACTTTCGTTATCAAAAGACCTTTCATTTCAAAAGAATGTTCAAATTTAAAAATAGAGTTTTTGTGTAAATGGATGCACTTAATACAACATTATGCATGCTGCTTGCATGCTATTAAAATGGAAGGCAAAAATAAAACGATTGGCCTTGTCGCTTGAGCTACCACTCTACTTTATCAGTATGAATATAGAATTACATATATTTTTTGGCGGCATCAGGGAAGAAGCAAAGGATAATGTTTTGGGCACTTGTGCACTGTACCATATTTAAGTTGATGGTTTTCAACTTATTTTTATCGTCACAAACACACTGTTTAGTTTCGTAATGGTGAATGCGCTCATCCTTGACATGTGACAGTTTTACTAGCTAATGCACCCTAGCTTTTGCTTCTATTGTTCATAATTTTTATGGCCTTTATCCTACTTTCTTTATTTCATATGGAATGAAGAAATAGAAGAATTAGGATGCGGACGTGCTAAAAGTCAAGAATGAGGCCTGGCATATGAACCCAAAATACGTGACGAAGCACAAGGAGGTGAAAAATGGAGAATTTATAGTGAAGTAGACTATTTAGTGCAACAATGGTAACCATGAATATGCATGTAGCATAACGCAATTGGCATTCAACATGATCGAGGTCGTCCTTACCTTGCTAGTGCATTAAGTTATGGAATGATGGCACGTGCTCCTTTGGCGTATGGCGCCACAGTGGCATTCCTGTAAACTACACCTCTATAAAAACATCCATCTCCCCATTTGTAGATTTTAGTAGATTTTAGATTAGCTATAGCGATAGTATAGAGTTCTTAGGAGTAGCTCAGAGTGAGATTTGATTATTGTGGTTGCACTTTAGTTAATCAAGTTTTAATTTTACGCATTTACTCTCCCACCTTCCTTTCTCCTCTCAATGGCATTTGAGCTAATGCTTCACTCTACTTTTGGCTTGATTTTTTGTTCTTAGGTCTACTTGCTCATTTCTAGCTTAATGTTGAAAGTTGATACTTTTCATATTAATCTTCCTTTCGTTTGATTTTATACTATTAGTTTCGTCTTGCGAAACATGCCAATCTCTAACTCTTCATCTCTATTTCTTTTTAAGGTTTCGTATTACATTATTTAGCCGTGAAATTTTATGAACTTATGGATTTTTCTTTTAGGAGTATTGATTAGTGAAAAGGTAATAGGAGAAACACAACCATTTCAATTATGCTACTCATATCTTAGAAAACCACCCTACGTCATTTGACTAATGCTAGAAGGTGCTTTTCTCTTTTCTTCCTTTATATATATATGTGCTTGATGCTTTATTAGTTAATTGATAGTTATAACCATGTTTTGTGCTAGTTGTGTAAATTATGTTTTTAATTTGGGCTTATTGGTTTCAATTAGGTATCGTTAGAATAGAATAATGGTTTAATTAGTTTAATTATCCTTCTTCCACCGTCTTTGCTTCTTTGATTCAAATAAATATGAACTAGTAGTCTTTGAGTGACATTAGTTCATCTCATTCGTTTGGCAAAACCCTCAAGCACATGGATATAGCTTTATGCTTGTAGCACACTTATTTTTTCTCGTCACTCAATTCAAAAATTAACTCCAGCTATAAAAAAATTTTTCATTTCAAAAGAATGTTAAAATTTATAAATCCAGATTCGAAGTAAATTGATGCGCTTGATTCATTATTATATGAGCTTCTTACATGCATTTCTAAAATTTATTATAAAAATAAAACCAATGACCTTATCTCGTTGGCTACCACCCAACTTGGCCTATAAGGATATCGAATTACGCATTTTTTTCTAGAAGCATGAAGGGGACTCATCGGCGGATGCATTGCATACTTCTGACAATTAGTGTATTCATTCTCAAAATTTGACATTTTCACAACCTAACCAATGTTTTGTTTGCTTTATTCACAGTTATTTAGCTTTTATTATAGCTTATTGATTTCATATGCGATAAAAAATTGCAAAATTAGGGATTGGATGTGTTAAAAGTTGCGAACAAGGCTAGGCACATGAACCCAAAGTGCATGGAAAGAACAAATAGATAAGGAATGAAGCACATATGATCAACTTAGCCAGGGGGCGTGCATGTGTTACTTAACTTAGTGGAGCCATGAAGCACAGGGGAGGAAATGCTCAACATGACCATGTTTATCTTTCCACTATAGCTACATTGTATTCTATAAGGATGGCAAGGGCTGCCTGTGGAACACGGCATGTGCATGCCACCCTTGCATATTACACATCTATGAACACCCCATTGTTCCCTATTTGTGTATTGAAGGAGGTTTTAACTAAGATTTAGGGATAACGTTGAGTTCACATGATAGTTTAGGATGAGATTGATTATTGGGGATGAATTTCAGGTTCATCAGGTTTTAATTTCATGCAATTCGCTGTTTTTCCCGTTCGTCTCTTATCAATTGCATTTACGTTTGTACTTCCCTCTATTTCTAGCTTGATTCTTTATGCTTATATCTACTTGCTCTTCCCTAGCTTAATGCTGACAGTTAATGATTTTCATATCATTCATCCTTTTCGTTTGATTTTATACTCCTAATTTCTTCTTTCATATGCGCAAATCTCTAACTCTTTCTCACTATTTTCTTTTAGAGCATCAAAAAAAAAAAATTAAAAGTTCATGGAATAATGGATTCTTCATTAAGCATCGTAGATTAGTGAAACAAATAATTGGAGACAAACCACACTTTACTTACAATACTTCAATTTTGGAGTTCTGACTCCCATTTCCTGATTAGTGTTGGGTGGTACCCTTCTCTTTCTCTCTCTTCACTTAGGCATCTTAGCTTTAATACTTTGGTAGTTATATTTGGTTCTTTGCTAGTTAATTAGTAGTTAGAGCCATGTTTTGACTTAGTTTTGTTAACTATGCTTTTAATTTGTATTAAGTATTTTCAGTAAAGCATCCAAACAGTAGAACTAAGGGCTAATTAGTTTAATTATCCACCTTTGATTCTATGAACAGAGTAAATATAAGCTAGCCACTATTTGACTGGCCTATGTTTGCCTATCTCTGTACAGAAAGCCTTAAGCAGTCGGCTATGGTAATATGCTTGCAATGCTCTTAATTTTCCCTAACACAACGTTGCATGTGTATAGAATTTCCATGATGCTCTTTATTTATAGGATGCGCTCATATTTCTTGAACAACAATGGTGTTTTTTAAATATGAAAAACGCTAGCATTGAGAACAAGAGGCTGTGATTTTTTATTATTTAATTTAGATTTACTCCACCAACATTATTGTTCCTCCACTTTTCTCGATTTTTAAAATTTTCTCAAGATTAAATTATCAAGAGACTCTCTTTGCTTTGTTGTTTCATGCTTGAAAAGTATTGGAGGAGAATGGGAGACGCAAAGGTGATAATATGACATAGATGATTGAAGAAAGAGTGCTCAATTTATTTCTTTTAAAGTGTTTCGTATAATCTTCCAAATTCAGCTAATCCATACACATGATAGATGTAAATGATTCTATCGAGCCAAAGCTAAGACTTCCTTTGCCCTTCTTATTTTTGAAGAGAGCATAATATGAGCTGAATGATTGATAACTATGCTAGAGACAAACCATAAAGTGTAGAAGTCACATAAAGTACTCTTCTTGTGTTCACCAGGCAGTGCCTCCACTTAACAGACCACTTGTGCAGTGCTCCTTCCTCCGATGTCATATTAAAAATATATATTTCACCCTTAAAGTATCTCAAACAATTTCTTCCACACATAGTAGATAACAACTGCTTGAATTTGAGGTAAAGCAGAAAACCTGTAATGTGACTTGTCTAAAGAAAAAGGTGTTATCGTTTTGACATAATCAATAGTTATAAACAACCAAACAACGAATGTATTCAATATAGCCACACTGCGCTACAAATACTTATCTACAAATGCAGAATAAAGAGAATGAAAAACGTGAGCCTTTGTCATGGTTCCCTAAAGAATTTCACCTAAACATTGTAACCCCCTTAACAATTGTGACAATTGAATAAAAATGTTGTGGATCGGTACTATATGATAGTTCATAGTGCCTTGTAATATAGATTTTGACATCGTAACCTACAGAAATATACAATACATTTCCCTTCTCTTTCTCTCTCGTTTCTTGGCTAGGTATTTTTAATGCTTTTTACAATTAAGCTAACCATGTACCTTTGCAAACGACTATCGCACGCCCGACTACGACTGTGTATTTGTGGCGCACTTCATTTTTTAAACAAAAAAGTACATGTGAATGGAATTTATAGGATACTCTATATCTATGAATTGCACTCATATTTCATGAATAGCAATCACGTATGTAAACATAAAACATGCCATAATTGAGAATATGATTTTGTCTGAGCAGAATCATTGAAAAGATTGTATTCATTGTGATTCTTAGGACATTATACCAAAAAAAGACATTGCTCACTTCTATAAAATAAGGGATTAGATTTAATGATTTTGTCATCTCTACTATCGAAATTTGGCTTGTGCAAAAACATTACTTCGTTCACACACTTTACAGAAATCTTTTTCATTTAACAATCGCCATGAAAACAACCGTCGCACCAGTTGTCCTTATAGTTGCACTCCTTATATTTAGTAGTGAGTACTAACATCAATTTTATAATATGAAAATATGATTAAATCTTTAAAGTTTTAAATACATACATGTTGCTCAAATATTATAGTCCAAAAATATCATTTATAATTTTATATGGATGGTTGACATACTTATGATTTATGTACCCATTGCAGAACCAGGTACATGTACGAGCTCTAGAGTAACTTCGACGTAGTTCCTTACTGATCATCTCGAGCCACAAAGAGGACCACAATGCTTTCCCAGTGCTAATTGTAATGAACAACATTGTCAACAATCTTGTAGCCCTATAAAAGGCGCATGTGTTGGTGCTCAGTGTTGTTGTCATTTTTAAAAGAATGTGGTTTCATAGTACTAGATAAAATTTCAAATAATTTTTATCCCTTTCTATTGTTACTGTCTAATTTACGCCATTTACATTATAAGTTGTCTTTTTTTAATTAGTTTTGAAATTATCTTTAAAAGATTAAAAAGTTTTGCTTTTGCTTTGTCCTTCTAGGCTAGACATCTATATAGGAGGACTTGGGATGCCAAAATGGTATTATTAAAATGATGCTAACATTAGAGCCTTCAATTAATTTCCTGGAAAAGTTTTGTTATCAAGTATCGTAATGGTTGGTCTGTTTATATGATAGCGACATGTGACTTTATCAAGCCTTCCTATTTTGCAACTGTGGATATCTTGAGCTGAATAATCGATGTAGATGCTCAGACAAAATCATACATGTGTAAATGTCATATATATAAGTACCCTTATGTTATTGATTATATACCACCTCTGCTTGATGACCTGGTTACGTAATACTCATTGCCTCTAAGTCATATTTTTAAAATGTCTTTCTATCTTTAAACATAGTTGAAAATCCCTTGTGTATATAATAGCATTGTTAGCTGCGCATATTTCAAACAATTTGTAGCGGGCTGTAATGACATTTTCGTGAAGAAATAAGTACTATTCCTTTGGCATAATCCGTTGCCATGGCTAAGGCGATCAATAATGATATCCAATGGAATTGCACTCTACTGCAAATAATTATTGACGAAAGTGGAGAGGAAAAAACGACAAACATGTGCCTTGCTTGTGGTGCCCAAAAATTGTTCACCTAGACATAATAACTGACATAGTGATGGAAACAATTATAGAAACAAAGTTTCCAGCAAGCACTATGAAAAAGAGTCATACCATATGCAAAAATGGGGAAGTAGGTTTTTTTTTCCCGGTTGGTTATGCACAATTATTGCGATTAAGGTTTATACACGCCAAAATAAGGAAAGGACAATTTAGAACAAACACAAATATATTGCCTAAAGGTGAATGCTTTAAATCTGCATTCCACAAAAAGAAGTTCCGCCTTGGTTGAGCTATGGAGTTTCGAGAAACCGAATTATGACCAAATGGTACGATTTAAAAGAGGTCAGCTCATTTATGCTTTTAAAACATTTTGTCTAAATAATAGTCTTCGGAGCGAAAGTAGAGAAACATTCAAAATGCCAATTAATTGTACTCAACTATTAATCAAGTTGAAAATAATTGCCAAAAATTTATGTTTTCTATTATCGACTATGTGGCTAAAAAAAAAAAAACACATAGTAATGGCATGGAATGTAAACGTGTAAAAGAGTGGTGACTTGAGTGCATAACATAACTTACTCCCAGTGATTTTATGAAAGCATCAAGGAATGTCATTTGAAGTCATTTTGATTGACAAATCTAAAGCAAAAGGCTTCAATTTACATTTACTGGCATGTAACCAAAGCAATGTTATTAATTCCACACTAGTTAATACGTGAGTCTCGGCTCTGAACTTGGTGATCCATTGAACTCTTATAATTTCTCAAATTTTGGCCAAAACAAATTTCCTTGCAATATCCTCATAATCATGTATGAATTGTAACCTTTACATCTAAAGAGATATTCTGAATTGCTTGCATAGATGGCGGTACATAATTAAATAAAATGACGCATTCATGTAATACGATCATAGCAAATATAGGGGAACATTATTTTAACCCTATCGTGTCATCAAAAAGAACCTAATAACATCAATTTGTGTACTGTGCAAATTATTACTTCAATCGTGAAATAAAGAAAATGAATAGAAGAAGATAATACATTGACCAATTGGCTATCATTTGGCTACATATGGTAGCAATAACTAAATTAATAACTCAATTGAAATTTAATCGAAACCCTTACTTTGGTTATCAAAAGACCTTTCATTTCCAAAGAATGTTCAAATTTAAAAATAGAGTTTTTATGTAAATGGATGCACTTAATAAAACATTATGTATGCTGTTTGCATGCTATTAAAATGGAAGATATAAATAAAACAATAGGCCTTGTCGCTTGAGCTACCACTCCACTTTATCAGTATGAATATAGAATTACATATATTTTTTGGCGGCATCAAGGAAGCAGCAAAGGTTAATGTTTTGGGCACTTGTGCAATGTACCATACTTAAGTTGATGGTTTTCAACTTATTTTTATCGTCACAAACACACTGTCTAGTTTCGTGATGTTGAATGCGCTCATCCTTGACATGTGACAGTTTTACTGGCCAATTCACCCTAGCTTTTGCTTCTGTTGTTCACAATTTTTATGGCCTTTGTCCCTATTTCTTTATTTCATATGGAATGAAGAAATAGAAGAATTAGGATGCGGACATGCCAAAAGTCAAGAATGAGGCCTGGCACATAAACCCAAAATATGTGAAGAAGCATAAGGAGGTGAAGAATGGAGAATTTATGGTCACGTAGGCTATTTAGTGCAACAATGGTAACCATGAATACCCATGTAGCAAGCCGCAGTTGGCATTCAATGTGATCGAGCTCATCCTTACCTTGCTAGTGCATTAAGTTATTGAATGATGGCACGTGCTCCTTCGGCATATGGCGCCGCAGTGGCATTCCTGCAAACTACACCTCTATAAAGACATCCTTCTCCCCATTTGCATATTTTAGTAGATTGTAGATTAGATATAGCAATAGTATAGAGTTCTTAGTTGTAGTTTAGAGTGGATTTGATTATTGTGGTTGCACTTTAGTTAATCGAGTTTTAATTTCTTGCAATTTACTCTTCCACCGTCCTTTTTGCTCTCAATGGCATTTGAGTTAATGCTTCACTCTACTTTTGGCTTATTTTTTGTTCTTAGATCTACTTACTCATTTCTAGCTCAATGTTAAAAGTTGATCCTTTTCATATTAATCTTCCTTTCGTTTGATTTTATACTGTTAGTTTCATCTTGTGAAACATGCCAATCTCTAACTCTTCATCTCTATTTCTTTTCAAGGTTTTGTATTACATTGTTTAGGTGCGAAATTCTATGAACTTATGGATTTTTTGTTTAGGAGTCATTTGACTAATGCTAGAAGGTGCTCTTCTCTTTCCTTCCCTTGTATGTATATGTATATATATATATATATATATATGTATATATATATATATATATATATGTATATATATATATATATATATATATAGTATATATATATAGTATATATATTATATATATATATATATATATATGTATAATATATATATATATATATATATATATATATATATATATATTATATATATATATATATGTGTGTGCTTGATGCTTTATTAGTTAATTAAAAGTTATAACAATGTTTTGTGTTAGTTGTGTAAATTATGTTTTTAATTTGTACTTATTGGTCTCAATTAGGTATCGTTAGAGTGGGATTATGGTTTAATTAGTTTAATTATCCTTCTTCCACCGTGTTTGCTTCTTCGATTCAAACAAATATGGACTAGTAGTCTTTGAGTGACATTAGTTCATCTTATTCGTTTGGCAAAAATCCTCAAGCACACGTATATAGCTTTATGCTTGTAGCACACTTAACTTTTCTCGTCACTCAATTCAAAAATTGACTCCAGCTATACAAGGATTTTTCATTTCAAAAGAATGTTAAAATTTAAAAATCCAGATTCGAAGTAAATTGATGTGCTTTATTCAAAATTATATGAGCTTCTTACATACGTTTCTAAAATTATGGCAAAAATAAAACCAATGACCTTATCTCGTTGGCTACCACCCAACTTGGCCTACAAGGATACGGAATTACACATTTTTTCTGGAACCAAGAAGAGGACTTAGCAGGGGATGCATTGCATACTTCTGACAATTAGTGTACTCATTCTCAAAATTTGACATTTTCACAACCCAACCAATGTTTTGGTTGCTTTATTCACAGTCAGTTTTTATTATAGCTTATTGATTTCATATGCGATAAAAAAATGGTGAAATTAGGGATTGGATGTGTTAAAAGTTGAGAGCAAGGCGAGGCACATGAACCCAAAGTGTATGGAAAGAACAATAGATAAGGAATGAAGCACATATGATTAACTTGGCCATGGAGCACGTATATGTTACTTAACTTAGAGGAGCCATGAAGCACAGGGGAGGAAATGCTAAACATGACCATCTTTGTCCTTCTGCTATAGCTGCATTGTGTTCTATAAGGATGGCAAGGGTTGCCTGTGCAACACAGTATGCGCATGCCACCCTTGCATATTACACCTCTGTGAACACCCCTGTTGAATCAATCTTATATATAAGGTTTTGATGATTATAACCCAAATGTGCTAATTATGCTTGGCTTGAGTTGAATGCTAGAATCATGTGATAAGACAGATTGTAAATATTTTGAAGATCAGTTCGAAATATCATGCTTGAAGTTATGTGATAAAATTGTATGTTGAAAGCGAAAGAAGTTGCAAATGCCCTGAAGAACAGGTCGAAGAAGCTGAAATCGTCAAAGTGGATATGTGTGCACATCCTCAGTAGAGTACAAGAGTCTTTAGAGTCTTAGGGCTAATTACTGGTTATATTTGCCTTAATTCTTGTTAATATGCCAAAGAAGAACTTGACTTAACACTCACCTTGAAGGAATTATTTAAGCTGACTCAAAACACTGCTCAGAACAATTGAACAAACAGGTCTGCAGTGCTCAGAGGGCAGTGAGTGCAAAAATCGATTTTCAAAGATTTTCAAGAGTTTTCCTACTGCCAAAATTCGTAATATATTTAGGATCGATTTTCTGATAATATTGTGTTCTAGAAAGACTACTTTCCTAAATAACATTGGTCTCCTAAAAGATTTTTTAAAAGATTTTATCTTATCCTTGAAAGATATGATTTCCTAAAAAGATAATTTCTTGAAGAATTTAATTCCTTTTAAGATACTAAGTGTTTTTAGAGTTATTATGGAAATCAAATCCTTGCTTTTTCGTGGGCATATAAGCACTCACTTCTCATCTCTTCAATACACGGTTTTTTTCAAGGCAAACATCGAGTTTTTTGTGAGCTTATTCTATGAGTGAAAAACCTTTAAGGAGTGTGGTAAATTGAGTCATTCTTTTTGGCATAATAGGATTTGTAAGTGTACCTAACATTCAGCTTGGTTAGAAGCATAAAAGTAAGGTGGTCTTCTATTCTTTTATGTCATTAGTTAAGTCTAGAGTGTGTCCAAGTCTTGGAGATTTTTGGACGTGTTGTATGACTCATTCTCAAGTGGAGAATAGTTACGTGTGTGTAACTAGAGTCTCAGGGGAGACTAAGTTACATGTGTGATGTTGTCATGTGTGTTACATAGTGTAACGAACTTGGCCCGTGTTAATGAAAGTGTTTGTTGAAATCCTTTGCACCTCCATTGGGCCAGAGGTGGTTTTCTACGTAAAATCTTGTGTCTCCTTTATTTCCGCATTCCAAGTTTTGTTTCTGCCTTACTGCAAACGTATCTCCCAACAGGTCTAACGAGTATTCTAAAATAAAAAGAAAAAAATTGAAAGACACAATTCACCCCCCTCTTGTGTTCTTGTGTGCCTTAAAACTTAACAACCATATTGTTCCCTATTTGTGTGTTGAAGGAGGTTTTAGCTAAGATTTCGGGATAACGTTGTGTTCACATGATAGTTTAGGGTGAGATCGATTATTAAGGATGAATTTCAAGTTCATCAGGTTTTAATTTCACACAATTCGCTACCTTTCCCATTCGTCTCTTGTCAGTTACTTTTAAGTTTGTACTTTCCTCTATTTCTAGCTTCATTCTTTATGCTTATATCTACTTGCTCTTTCCTAGCTTAATGTTGACAGTTGATGATTTTTATATCATTTATCCTTTGTGCTTGATTTTATACTCCCAATTTCTTCTTCCATATACGCAAATCTCTAACTCTTTCTCGCTCTTTTCTTTCAGAACATAAAAAAAAATAATTGAAAGTTCACAGAATAATGGATTCTTCGTTAAGCATCATAGATTAGTGAAAAAAATAATTGGAGACAAACCACACTTTACTTATAGTACTTCAATTTTGGAGTTCTGACTCACATTTCTTGATTAGTGTTGGGTGGTACCCTTCTCTTTCTCTCCGTTCACTTAGTCGGCTTAGCTTTAATGCTTTGGTAGTTATATTTGGTTCTTTGTTAGTTAATTAGTAGTTAGAGCCATGTTTCGACTTAGTTTTGTTAACTATGCTTTTAATTTGTATTAAGTATTTTCGATAAAGCATCCAAGCAGTAGAACTAAGGGCTAATTAGTTTAATTATCCATCTTTGATTATACGAACAGAATAAATATAAGCTAGCCACTATTTCAGTGCCCTATGTTCGCCTATCTCTATGGAGAAAGCCTTAAGCAGTGGGCTGTGGTAATATGCCTGCAACGCACTTAATTTTCCCTAACACAACATTGCATGTGTATGGAATTTCCATGATGCTCTTTATTTATAGGTTGCACTCAGATTTCATGAACAACAATGGTGTTTTTTAAATATAAAAAACGCTATCATTGAGAACAAGATATTGTCATTTTTTATTATTTAATTTAGATTTACCCCACCAACATTATTGTTTCTGCACTTTTCTCAATTTTTAAAATTTTCTCAAAATTAAATTATCAAGAGATTCTCTTTGCTTTGTTGTTTCATGTCTGAAAAGTATTGGATGAGAGTGGGGGATGTAAAGGTGATAGTATGACATGGATGATTGAAGAAAGAGTGCTTAATTTATTTCTTTTAAAATGCTTTATATCATCTTCAAAATTCATCTAATCCATATACATGATAGATATAAATGATTATATTGAGCCAAAGCTAAGGCTGCCTTTGCCCTTCTTATTATTGAAGAGAGCATAACATGAGCTGAATGATTGATAACTATGCTAGAGACAGACCATAAAGTGTAGAAGTCATATAAAGTACTCTTGTTGTGTTCACTAGGCAGGGCCTCTACTTAACAGACCGCTTGTGCAGTTCTCCTTCCTCTGATGTCATATTAAAAATATGTATTTCAGCCTTAAAGTATGTCAAATAATATCTTCTATACATAGTAGATAACAACTACTTGAATTTGATGTAATGCAGAAAACCTGTAATGTCACTTGTCTGAAGAAAACGATGTTATCGTTTTGGCATAATCAATACTCATAAACAACCAAACAATGAACTTATTCAAGATAGCCACACTGCACTACAAATACTTATCTACAAAGGCGGAATAAAGAGAATGAAAAACTTGTGCCTTTGTCATGGTTGCCTAAACAATTTCACCTAAACATTGCAACCCACTTAACAATTGTGATAACTGAATAAAAATGTCATGGATCGGCACTATGTGATAGCTCATAGTGTTTTGTAATATAGATTTTGATATGGTAACCTATAGAAATGTACAATATATTTCCCTTCTCTTTCTCTCCCGTTTCTTGGCTAGGTATTTTCAACGCTTTTTACAACTAAGCTAACCATGTACCTTTGCAAAAGACCGTCCCACTCCCGGCTACGACCGTGTATTTGTGGCACACTTCATTTTTTTAACAAAACAGCACATGTGAATGGAATTTATGGGATACCCTATATCTATGAATTGCACTCATATTTCATGAATAGCAATCACGTATGTAAACATAAAAGATGCTATAATTGAGAATATGAGTTTGTCTAGCCAGAATCATTGAAAAGATTGTAATCATTGTGATTCTTAGGACATTATACCAAAAAAAGACATTGCCCACTTCTACAAAATAAGGGATTAGATTTAACGATTTTGTCATCTGTACTATCGAAATTTGGCTTGTGCAAAAACACTACTTCACTCACACTTTGCAAAAATCTTTTTCATTTGACAATTGCCATGAAAACAACCGTCGCACCACTTGTCCTTATAGTAGCACTCCTTATATTTAGCGGTGAGTACTAACATTAATTTTATAATATGAAAATATGATTGAATCTTTGAAGTTTTAAATACACATTTGTTACTTAAATATTATAGTCCAAAAATATCATTAATAATTTTATATGGATGGTTGACATACTTGTGATTTATATACCCAATGAAAAACCAGGTACATGTGTGAGCTCTAGAGTAACTACGACGCAGTTCCTTACTCATCATCTCGAGCCACAAAGAGGACCACAATGCTTTCCCAGTGCTAATTCTAATGAAGAACATTGTCAACAATCTTATAGCCCTATAAAAGGCGCATGTGTTGGTGCTCAGTGTTGTTGTCATTTTTACAAGAATGTGGTTTCATAATACTAGAAAAAATTTCAAATAATTTTTATCCCTTTCTATTGTTACTATCTAATTTACGCCATTTACATTATAAGTTATCTTTTTTTAATTAGTTTTGAAATTATCTTTGAAAGATTAAAAAGTTTTGCTTTTGCTTTGTCCTTCTAGGCTAGACATCTATATAGGAGGACTTGGGATGTCAAAATGGTATTATTAAAATGATGCTAACATTGGAGCCTTCAATTAATTTCCTGGAAAAGTTTTGTTATCAACTATCGTAATGGTTGGTCTGTTTATGCGATAGCCACATGTGACTTTATCAAGCCAATTCCATGGTCATCTTTGCCCTTCCTATTTTGCAACTATGGATATCTTGAGATGAATAAGCGATGTGGATGCTCCGGCAAAATCGTACAAGTGTAGACGTCATATATAAGTACCCTTATGTTATTGATTAGATACACCTCTACTTGATGACCTCCCATAAGTCATATTTTTAAAATGTCTTTCTATCTTTAAACATAGTTGAAAATTCCTTGTGTATATAATAGCATTACTAGCCGCGCATATTTCAAACAATTCATAGCGGGCTGTAATGACATTTTCGTGAAGAAATAGTCCTATTCCTTTGGCATAATCCATTGCCGTGGCTAAGGTGATCAATAATGATATCCAATGGAATTGCACTCTATTATAAATAATTATTGACGAACGTGGAGAGGAAAAAACGACAAACATGTACCTTGCTTGTGGTGCCCAAAAATTGTTCACCTAGATATAATAACTGACATTCTGATGGAGACAACTATCGAAAGAAAGTTTCCAACAAGCAGTATGAAAAAGAGTCGTACCATATGCAAAAATGGGGAAGTAGTTTTTTTTTTTTCGGTTAGTTGCGCACAATTATTACGATTACGGTTTATACACGCCAAAAAAAGGAAAGGACAATTTTGAACAAGCACAAATATATTGCCTAAAGGTGAATGCTTTAAATCCGCATTCCATGAAAACAAGTTCTGCCTTGGTTGAGCTATGGAGTTTTGTGAAACAGACTTATGACTAAATGGTACTACTTAAAAGAGGTCAGCTGATTTATACTTATAAAACATGTTGTCTAAATAATAGTCTTCGAAGCGAAAGTAGAGAAACATTTAAAATGCCATTGATTGTACTCAACTATTAATCAAGTTGAAAATAATTATAAAAAATTTATGTTTTCTATGATCGACTATGTGCCCCCAAAAAAAAACATAGTAATGGCACGGAATGTAAAAAACGTGTAAAACAGTGGCGACTTGAGTGCATAACATAATTTAATCCCAGTGAATTTATGAAAGCATCAAGGAATGCCATTTGAAGTCATTTTGATTGACAAATCTAAAGCAAAAGGCTTCAATTTGCATTTACTAGCATGTAACCAAGGCAATGTTATTAATTCCACACTAGTTAATACGTGAGTATCGGCTCTGAATTTGGTGATCTATTGAACTGTTATAATTTCTCAAATTTCCGCCAAAGCAAATTTCCTTGCAATAACCTCATAATCATGTATGAATTGTGTTAGATTTGATCGCACAAGGACACAAGAGGGGGGTGAATTGTGCCTACCAGTTTTTTCTGTTTTCAAGACACTCGTCAGAACTGTTTAGAACGTGTGTTTGCAGTAAAGTAGAAACAAGTATAATTGCGAAAACAGTAAATGAGACAAATATTTTTTACGTGGAAAACCACCTCTGGCCTAACTGAGGTGTAAAAACCACAACCTAGCACTGTAGGATTTCAGCAACACTTTCACTAAACGAGTCGAATTCGTTGCACACGTAACACACGTAACTAGTCTACCTGAGACCTTAGTTACATGGACACCACATCCAATGTCTCCTAAGAGACCACGTCCAATGACTTGGATAGCACGGACAACACGTCCAACGTCTCCTAAGACTTGGACAATTTCTTAATTCAATGATGAAAAAAGAAATAGTAAGACACCTTACTTGAATGCTTCTAGACAAACTGAATGTAAAGTACAATACAATCCCTATTATTGCCAATATGAAAAACTCGATTTACCACTCCCTTTGAAGGTTTTCTCTCAAAAAATTTAGACTCACAAAGACAATTTTAAACCCTTGGAAAACCTTGAGAAAAACTAGAGAAGGAGGAGACTTAAAATAGTGTGGTGTACATGGCGCACGAGTAGGACAAAGAGAATTCGACACCCACTTAGCAACTTAGTAGCCAAGCTCCTCACAATTTCTCCACTTGATATTCTTCCCTTAAAAGATAGGATAAAATCTTTCAAGGATCTTTCAAAAGTATTTTTAAGGGAAGAACCCTTTTTAGATTCTAAAAAAAATCCCTCAACATTATCTTTAAAGAGAAAATCTTTTTAGACCTAACTGACACAAGAAAATTAATCCTAATTATTTTCAAGAAATTGTCAGTCAAAAATCATTCTAAAATCTTGAAATCTTTTTGTCTTTGACGTCAGAACATCGAAGACCTGACTTCTTAGAACTATTCTGAGGCAGTGTTCTGAAGTACTTAAAAACATTTCAAAGCAAACACTAAGTTAAGACCTTCTAATTGGCATATTATCAAGAATCTAAAAAATAAAATCAATGCCAAGCCTAAGACTCTTGTTATCAACTGAACTCCTTGCATATGATTTTGATGTTCCATGCGATGCTCCATGCTCTGTGCTCAGAACTGTTCTGAGGCAATGTTCTCAGATTTTTGTTATTAGCTGGGCTCCTTGTGCATTTATCGACTCTGATGTTCCACGCTCATTCGAACCGCTCCAAGTATTTTCGGATCCTGTCCAACATACAACTCAAGCACAGGATATTAGCTGGTCCATTTGGATTGTCATCATCAAAACCTTACACATTAATTGGGTCAACAATTTCTCCCTTTTTGATGATGACAAACCAAATGACTGTAAGTCATCAATAACAATTAATACTGGGACAGGGCTAGTATACATTAGGGCTAAAACAGTTATCCACCCTCACACTGGAGAGGAAACAAGAGTTAAGAGGTCAACTTAAACTAGGCAAATCAATCGAAACAAGGTCATACTCATCTTTCCTTTTTTGACATCATCGAAAAGGGTGAGGAGGCCGGGAGTTGAAATCGAGTGTCGATGCAATCACCACCAAAGCAGTAATGCGAGAAGTAACAGCGATACACTCAAGTATATGGTATAGTAACGATATTGGCCATCCCAGTCATGCACAAACAAATAACACATGCAACAAGCAAAGTTATAGCATCAATGCATTAACAATCTAAAAACAGCCATAAACCATTAGTAGTCACAGACATAACCAATTGTTTAAAAAACAGTGTTGAAAATAAGGAAAGGAATAGGTTCAGGTAGAGTTAGGCGGAGGAGGGAATTTAGCTGTGAGGGCAAGAAGGGCACTTAGCAAATCCTTGTGACGTTTTGCATTGAGCGTCTTTTCCTTTATAAGCATTTGCTTAACTTCAGCTATCTCCCCCTTTAATGTAATCTGGTCCTGCAACAGTGTATCAATAGTGAGAGCACTGGATGTGGAGGCTTCATTGGGAACAGGTCCATGTGGTGTTTGGAGTCCCTATTCTAAAGTTGCACTGCCGCCTTTTGTCACTTTGAAACCACACCCAATCAACGTGCTGTTGCCAATCTCATCACTGAACTGAAAGCCTATTCTCTTCTGTAAGAGAATCACAAGCATCTCAAACACTGACGTCAGCAAGAACCCATACCCCATGTCATGATCCTTGGACATGTTGGTAATTCTCCCAATATGGCTAATCATGATTGTGGGCAAGTTAATTTGCTCATCCCTATCCAACAAATTAGTGTAGCACATGTCCATAGGATCAGCAAGGTTACGTCCGTGACCTTGGGGAACAATATTCTTAATCACAAACCAAAACAACAGTCAATGCAATGGCATCACTTCCCCCTTTGTCACAGACTGGGACACAGTCACCTAACTTCTTAGCATCAAACCCTAGGTCATAATCATTAACTGTGCTTGTCACCACTCCATTGGTGACAACTCAGTTCGCATAAAACTCAACCAAGTCTGGGACTGAACATCCTCTTTTATTATCTATGAACAGGTCTAACCATCCCTGAGCTTCCAACTTCTCTAAGAACACCCCTAGCCCCTGTTCCTGAAAGTACGACACCTTAACTACCTTCCCCCGAACCACAGATTTCTAGAGGAAATGCCTCATATCTCTCACCAAGTGTCATGTTCTTCCTAACTTTTTTTTTTCTTTGGTTCATCAGATTTTTCAACCAATTTTGACACTTGTTCTGGGGCAGCTTGTTTTTGAGTAGGTTTCTTGGATGGGACTGGTTTGAGGGGTGTTTTAGATGATTTATGGGTCGGTTTGATCTTATTGACAGGGCTTCTAATTCTGTTTTCTGGCAGGGGCAGCACAATTAGAGGACTCGAACTTCGAGTTCGAGGCCATGATAACGATGCAGTAATAGGTACATTGGGTGAGGTGCTGCTCTTTCTTTGGCATTTAAAGGTCAGTTTGGTTGTGGTTTGGGACTTAGTTGGAACAGTTCGTTTGAACCTCAAAATTGGTTCATTCTCATCAACATCCTCAGCATCTTCAACAACAAATTCATTATCAACATGCTCAACATCATAATCCTTTGACTCCACAACTGATACGGCCTCATTCTCCCTTAATCTAGACTCGGCCACAACCGGGTCATATATCACAATCTCCCAACCCACAATTGGGTGTACCAAGGTTACCATGTCAGGGTTCAAGTCTATTGATCTTAAGTCCAAGCTCTTCAAGAACCCAAAAATAGAGGGAGTAATCGAAAAAGAAGGTGAGGGAGTGTTTTCCACACCAATCGCGACCGTTTGTGGCGATGTGGGCGCCGGTGATGTTCCCTCAGAACCATCCCAATTCCGCCCCTTTTTCTTGATAGTCGGTTTCGTAGTGATCTTGGGTGAGAAGTCTTGAGTTTGGAGGTGCTTGACCACCATGAGTTCTTGTCATTGTGAGGATTTGAGGTGATTTGGAGTTAGGGTTTTGAGGGGGTTTAAGGAAAGAGAGGGAAATCGGGTTCTTGGTGTAAAGAGAGAGAGATGGATGGATTTTGGAGGGAGAATGGCTTGCATGCAGCACATCATTACACTAGGGATGGTATAAATTATAGGTTAGGTGTAATGAAAGAGGAAATTTCGGTTTCGACATTTTAGAATACCACTTGGTCAGCACATGATACAAATAGTTATCAGGTCTGTTCCTAGAGCCTGTTCTTGCTGTTAAAAGTTTGGTGTCTCAGGATACTAAGGGCAATATCATTATACCTCAACAAGTGTCAGCATGCTACACTCTACATATATGCCAGTAAAAGCACAAAAATTGAATGCATCCATTGTAACAATTTATTTGGCGTAAAACCTTTAACTAGTCAATCATTGAGGTTAAACAAGCATGCTCAAGTTCTTTTAATCATACCCAATTCAAGTCTATTCCTCTCAAACTGCTCCTTACTCAGTGCCTTGGTAAAGATATTAGCAATTTATTTATCAAAAGCACAAAAATTCATTGAAATTAAGCCCTTTTCAACATTGTCTTTCAAAAAATGATGACGTATGTCAATACACTTAGTCCTTTTATGTTGACATGGATTTTTGGCAATGTTAATTGCACTTATGTTATCACAAAATATAGGAATACATCCTGTGTCAACAGAAAAGTCCTTGAGTTGTTGCCTTATCCACAACGATTGAGCACAATAAGAAGCAGCTGCTACATACTCGGCTTCTGCTCTGGATATGGAAATGGAGTGTTGTTTATTGGTTGCCCAAGAGACCAAACAAGGTCTAAGAAAATGAGCCATACCTGCGGTGCCTTTTCCATCAGCCAAGGATCTAGCATAATCTGCATCCACATACCCAATGAGATCAAAATTGCACCATCGAGGATATCATAAAGCCAAGTCCGAGGTTAATAGTTGTAAATGTTTCCTCATAATCGATCCCCTCTTCTTGGTTGTAACCCTGAACCACCATCCTGGCCTTATTCCAAGTGACTATTCCGAACTCATCCAGTTTGTTCTTAAACACTCACTTGGTGCCAGTTATCGATCTGTCCTTAAGCCTTGGTTCAAGGTGCCAAACCTTGTTCCTTTCGAACTGATGAAGCTCTTCTTACATAGCAGTAACCCAGTCAGAATTTGCAAGGGCTTCATAAACATTCTTTGGCTCAATGTTAGATAAAAAAGCATAGAAAGCACATAAGTTTCTATGTTTGGATCTGGTTTGCACCCCTGTATTAATGTCAGACATGATCTGGTCAAGACGGTGTGAGCTCTGGTGCTTCCAGGGTCGTGAAATAAATGGATCCATTGATACACTTACCAATCTCTCTTGGGTACTTAGTGAAACAGGTTCTGGAACTGTTCTGGTGTCTGTTCCCATACCAGTTCAGGAATAATTGGGTTGAGTGGACTAGTTCTGTTCAAGTCGGCAATGCTTCCCCCTAACTGGTTTACTCCCTGCCTGCCTTCCAAATTATCAGTTCCAGGACTTGGTTCACCTTCAGGAGCCCTAACTTTATCAACTATGGAGCTTTGAGTGAGCGAAAGGTCTTTTTCTCACAAGACTAAGTTCAAACTATTTAACCTGTGCATCATGCTCAATCAAGGAGTTAGTCTCATCAAACAATACATGCACACTTTCCTCAACACACAACATTCTTTTGTTAAACACTTTGTATGCCTTACTGTGTGAAGAGTACCCCAAGAATATGGCTTCATCACTCCTAGGGTCGAACTTTCCCAAGGGTTCCTTCCCATTATTGTGCATATAGCATTTGCAACCAAATACCCTTAGGTGCATAACATTGGGTTTTCGTCCTTTAAAAAGTTCATAGAGAGCCTTGTTCAGTATAGGTCTGATCATGCACCTATTAATAATGTAACATGATGTATTCAGCGCCTCTATCTAAACGTTTCTGGAAAGAGCACTAGTGATAAGCATAGTCCTAGCCATGTCTTCTAGAGTACGATTTTTACACTCTGCCACCCCATTCTGTTGGGGTGTTCTGGGGGCAGAAAAGTTGTGATCTATACCGTGTTCATTATAATAATCAATGAAGCTCGAGTTTTCAACTTCTTTGCCATGGTCAGACCTAAGACTTACCAATGAGTGTCCTACTCTCTTTTTAATTTTCTTGAGAAGCACAAGAAACTTCTCAAATGATTCATCTTTCAGTGCTAAAAATAAAGTCCAAGTTAAATGAGAGTAATCACCCACTATAACAAACACATATCTCTTCTCACTTCTACTTGTGATCCTCATAGGACCACACAAGTCAACATGTAGTAGTTCAAGAGGCCGGGAAGTGCTAACACAGTTCTTTAACTATAGAGCTTTGAGTGAGCGAGAGGTCTTTTTCTCACAAGACCAAGTTCAAACTATTCAACCCATGCATCATGCTCAATCAAGGAGTTAGTCTCATCAAACAATACATGCACACTTTCCTCAACACAAAGCGTTCTTTTGTTAAACACTTTGTATGCCTTACTGTGTGAAGAGTACCCCAAGAATATGGCTTCATCACTCCTAGGGTCGAACTTTCCCAAGGGTTCCTTCCCATTATTGTGCACATAGCATTTGCAACCAAACACCTTTAGGTGCATAATATTGGGTTTTCGTCCTTTAAAAAGTTCATAGAGAGCCTTGTTGAGTATAGGTCTGATCATGCACCTATTAATAATGTAACATAATGTATTCAACGCCTCTACACAAACATTTCTAGGAAGAGCACTAGTGACAAGCATAGTCCTGGCCATGTCTTCTAAAATACGATTTTTACACTCTACCACCCCGTTCTGTTGGGGTGTTTTGGGGGCAGAAAAGTTGTGATCTACACCGTGTTCATTACAATAATCAATGAAGCTCGAGTTTTTAACTTCTATGCCATAGTCAGACCTAAGACTTACCAATGAGTGTCCTACTCTCTTTTTAATTTTCTTGAGAAGCATAAGAAACTTCTCAAATAATTCATCTTTCAATGCCAAAAATAAAGTCCAGGTTAAGTGAGAGTAATCATCCACTATGACAAACACATATCTCTTTTCACCTCTACTTGTGATCCTCATGGGACCACACAAGTCAATATGTAGTAGTTCAAGAGGTCGGGAAGTGCTAACATAGTTCTTTAACTATGGAGCTTTTAGTGAGCGAGAGGTATTTTTCTCATAAGACCAAGTGCAAACTATTCAACCTATGCATTATGCTCAATCAAGGAGTTAGTCTCATCAAACAATACACGCACACTTTCCTTAACACACAATGTTTTTTCGTTAAATACTTTGTATGCCTCACTATGTGAAGAGTACCCCAAGCATATGGCTTCATCACTCCTAGGGTCGAACTTTCCCAAGGGTTCCTTTCCGTTATTGTGCACATAGTATTTGCAACCAAACACCCTTATGTGCATAATATTGGGTTTTCATCCTTTAAAAAGTTCATAGAGAGCCTTGTTGAGTATAGGTCTGATCATGCACCTATTAATAATGTAACATGATGTATTCAGCGCCTCTACCCAAACGTTTCTTGGAAGAGCACTAGTGACAAGCATAGTCCTTGCCATATCTTCTAGAGTACGATTTTTACACTCTACCACCCCGTTCTGTTGGGGTATTCTGGGGGCAGAAAAGTTGTGATCTACACCGTGTTTATTATAATAATCAATGAAGCTCGAGTTTTCAACTTCTTTGCCATGGTCAGACCTAAGATTTACCAATGAGTGTCCTACTCTCTTTTTAATTTTCTTGAGAAGCACAAGAAACTTCTCAAATGATTCATCTTTCAATGCCAAAAATAAAGTCCAAGTTAAACGAGAGTAATCATCCACTATAACAAACACATATCTATTCTCACCTCTACTTGTGATCCTCATAGGACCATACAAGTCAAAATGTAGTAGTTCAAGAGGCCGAGAAGTGCTAACACAATTCTTTAACTTGAAAGAAGTTCTAACTTGTTTTCCTCTCGCACAAGCATTACGCACCTTGTCATCATTGTACTTGATGGAAGGTAGTTTAACTACTAGGTCCTTAGAAGCAAGTTTATTCAAAAGAGAAGGCTTGTATGACCTAACCTCTTATGCCAAAGCATAACATCATCATCAAGGGCACTTAAACAAGTTAAATGATTTTGGGGAAGAGAAAGAACACACACTTTATACACATTGTTGTGTCGCTTCCCCCTCAACACAACACTACCAGAATTGACATTGGTAATCAAGCATTGATCTAAAGAGAATTCAATGTGATTGCCTCAGTCACACAATTGAGACACACTTAGTAAATTATGTTGTAACCCATCAACCAAGTACACATTATCAATAGAGTGAGAGAGTGATTTACCTATCTTACCTACACCGACAATTTTCCCAGATTTGCCATTTTCGAATGCCACACTCCCTCCATCGAAGGCTGCAAGTGAGAGGAAGTTTGATATGTCTCCCGTCATATGCCTTGAGTAACCACTATCTAGGTGCCACAGTTGGTTGCCTCCTCTCATTTTAGCCTACAAAACAGCTAAGTGTTTGTCTTGGGAACCCAGATCCACTTGGGTCTCATTTTCTTTGACATAGAGATTAACTCATCTTTTCTAATCCATCTTTCTCTAACATACACTGAGTTTCTCTCCATGACCTTTTTTCTCAGGGAGCAAGCATATCGATGAATACCAATCTTACCACAATGAAAACAGATTATATTTTCTAGAAGTCCAACATATTTTTTGTTTACTGGTTTAGTGACACGCCTACTCACAAATCCTAGTCCTTTTTATTACGACCATGGTGAGTGTTTAACCAATTAAGTGCTTCTGAGGAACTGTTCCAGCGCTTATTCTGAACAAGGTCAAATACGGCCTTATGGAGCTTTTCAAGCAACTAACTGTTTTCATTTATCAGGGTTTCTATCCTGAGTGCTTCTGAGAAACTATTCCTGTGCCTGTTCTAAACGAGATTAGATTCGGCCTTATGAACCTTTTCAAGTAACTGATTGTTTTCACTCACCATAATTCTATCTTAAGTTCCAGTTCTCGAGACTCTTCTTCTAGCTTTGAGAGATCAGCGTTAAACACTTCTTCTCTCTTGATCATTAGTTCTTTTAGCATGTCAACGTCCCTACTTAAGGCAAAAGTTTTTTTTTATCTTGTTCAGACGTGAGAATGTCATTTGCTTGCTTAAGTTCTTGTATGGTTTTTTTGAGCATTCGGACATCCCTTTTTAACTTGGAACAAGTATCTTTAAGCATACAATTTTCAGTATTTATTGCCTCACATTCATCTATTAAGGAAAACAATTAGTTCAGAATTTTTCCTTTGTTAAAACCACGTATCTTTTCCTTGAATTGGGACATGCTCTTGTTCGATTCTGAGTCAACTTCAGATTTGCTTCTGGCCATGAGCGCCAGTGTAGCAGCTTCGTCTTGGGAGCTACCCTTTTCTTTTGAAGTTTCACCCCATGCTGCCACCATAGCTGTAGTGAACCACTTGGAAGAACTACTAAGCTGTGGCTTCTTTCCGCGATTTTGGAACTGTTCTGATGCCTGTTCTTCCTTCTGCATGGGGTAACATTTTATAATGTGGTCATGCTTTTCACATCTGAAACACCCAGAGGCTTGGTCTTGGTTGCTATTCCTTGCTTTGCTGGTACTCCCCTTCTTGATGCTCTTTCCAACCTTCTTGAAGATTTTCTTGAACTTACGAGTTACCAAGGCCATTTCTTCCTCATTCAAGTCCGAATCATCACTTCCTATGGCCTTTAAGGCAAGGTCTCAATCTTTCTTTATTTCCTCTTTCATCTGGGAGTTTTTCTTTCCCAATGAGCTCATCTAAAGAGATTTCGTCCATCTTCTTTGCTTCCTGGATGGCTGTAACTTTCGTTTCCCATGAATGAGGCAAAAATCGTAGGATCTTCTTTACCAATTCCTCGGTGGCAAAGGATTTTTCTAAGGATTTCAACTCATTAGTGACGTGGGTAAAAAGTGTATACATATCCATCATTGTCTCTTTGTCACTCATTTCGAACAGTTGGTACCCTTCTCGTTAGTATCTCGATCCTGGACTGCTTGACTTGGTTGGTTCCTTCATGAGCCACGCAAAGACCATTCCATATGTCCTTTGCCGATTCACACTCTGAGATACAAGTGCACTCGTCCGGTCCATGGCCAAAGTATAGCAATTTCTTGACCCTTACGTTTTTGTCTAGTTTCTTGAAGTCATCTGAGTCAAACTCATTTGACTTCTTAGGAACTGTTTTGCCATCTTCTGTGGTTTTCATTGGAATGTAAGGACCATTCTCAATGATCATCCACAACTCATAATCATCAGCTTGAATGTAATTTTTCATACGGTTTTTCCACCAATTGTAATGTTGCCCATAAAAGTATGGTGGTCGAGTCACAGATAGACCCTCTAAGATTCCTTGTGGTGCACTCATCTTTTCAGGATTTCTCAAGGTGTTAGCCTAGGTGTGAAAACTCTACTCTGATACCACTTGTTAGATTTAATTGCACAAGGACAAAAAAGGACAGGTAAATTGTGTCAACCAGTTTTTTCGGTTTTCTCAAAACACTCATCAGAACTGTTTGGAACGTGTGTTTACAGTAAAGTGGAAACAAGTATAATTACATAAACAGTAAAAGAGACATAATATTTTTACATGGAAAAGCACCTCTGGCCCAACTGAGGTGCAAAAACCACGGCCTACTACTGTAGGATTTCAGCAACACTTTCATTAAACGGGTCGAATTCGTTACATACGTAATACACGTAACTAGTGTACCCCGAGACCCTAGTTACACGGGCACCACATCCAATGTCTCCTAAGAGACCATGTCCAATGACTTGGATAACGCAGACAACACGTCCAACGTCTCCTAAGAGATCACGCCCAACATCCCCTAAGACTTGGACAATTTCTTGATTCAATGATGAAAAAAGAAATGGCAAGACACCTTACTTGAATGCTTCTAGACAAGCTGAATGTAAGGTACAATACAATCCCTATTATGCCAACATGAAAAACTCGATTTAGCACTCTTTTTGAAGGTTTTCTCTCAGAAAATTTAGACTCATGAAGACAATTTTAAACCCTTGGAAAACCTAAGAAAAACTAGAGAAGGAGGAGACTTAAATAGTATGGTGTATATGGCGCACGAGTAGGGCAAAGAGAATTCCACGCCCACTTAGCAACCTGGCAGCCAAGCTCCTCAAAATTTCTGCACTTGATATTCTTCTCTTAAAAGATAGGATAAAATCTTTCAAGGATCTTTCAAAAGTATTTTTAAAGGAAGAAACCTTTTTAGATTCTAAAAAAAAAAAATCTCCTAACATTATCTTCAAAGAGAAAATCTTTTTAGACCTAACTGACACAAGAAAATTAATCCTAATTATTTTCAAGAAAATTGTCAGTAAAAAATCATTCTAAAATCTTGAAATTTTTTTTGCCTTTGACATCAGAACACCGCAGACCTAACTTCTCAGAACTATTCTAAGGTAGTGTTCTGAAGTACTTAAAAACATTTCAAAGCAAACGCTAAGTCAAGACCTTCTAATTGGCATATTAACAAGAATCTAAAAAATAAAATCAATGCTAAGCCTAAGACTCTTGTTATCAGCTGAACTCCCTATACATGATGTTGATGTTCCATGCGATGCTCCATGCTCTGTGCTCAGAACTGTTCTGAGGCAAAGTTCTCAGACTTTTGTTATCAGCTGGGCTCCATGTGCATGCATCGACTCTGATGTTCCACGCTCATTTGAACCATTCCAAGTATTTTCGGATCCTGTCTCAACACACAACTCAAGCACAGCATATTGGTTGGTCCATTTGGATTGTTATCATCAAAACCTTACACATTAATTGGGTCAACAAATTGCAACCTTTACTTCTAAAGAGATATTCTGAATTGCTTGCATAGATGGTGGTGCATAATTAAATAAAATGATGCATTCATGTAATACAATCATAGTAAATATAGGGGAACATTATTTTAACCCTATCGTGTCATCAAAAAGAATCTAATAACATCAACTTGTGTACTATGCAAATTGTTACTTCAATCATGAAATAAAGAAAATGAATATAAAAAGGTAATACATTGACCAATTGGCTATCATTTGGCTACATATGGTAGCAATAACTAAATTGATAACTCAATTGAAATTTACTGGAAACCCTTACTTTGGTTATCAAAAGACCTTTCATTTCAAAAGAATGTTCAAATTTAAAAATAGAGTTTTTATGTAAATGGATGCACTTAATACAAAATTATGCATGCTGCTTGCATGCTATTAAAATGGAAGACAAAAATAAAACAATTGGCCTTGTCGCTTGAGCTACCACTCCACTTTATCAGTATGAATATAGAATTACATATATTTTTTCCGACATCAAGGAAGCAGCAAAGGTTAATGTTTTGGGCACTTGTGCACTGTACCATATTTAAGTTATGGTTTTCAACTTATTTTTATCGTCACAAATAGACTGTCTAGTTTCGTGATGATGAATGCGCTCATCCTTGACATGTGACAGTTTTACTGGCCAATGCACCCTAGCTTTTGCTTCTATTGTTCACAATTTTTATGGCCTTTATCCCTGTTTCTTTATTTCATATGGAATAAAGAAATAGAAGAATCAAGATGCGGACGTGCCAAAAGTTAAGAATGAAGCCTGGCGTATGAACCCGAAATATGTGAAGAAGCACAAGGAGGTGAAGAATGGAGAATTTATGGGCAAGTAGACTATTTAGTGCAACAATGGTAACCATGAATACCCATGTAGCATGTCGCAGTTGGCATTCAACGCGATCGAGCTCGTCCTTACCTTGCTAGTGCATTAAGTTATGGAATGATGGCACGTGCTCCTTTGGCATATGGCGCCGCAGTGGCATTCCTGCAAACTACACCTCTATAAAGGCATCCTTCTCCCTATTTGTACATTTTAGTAGATTTTAGATTAGATATAGCGATAGTATAGAGTTCATAGGGGTAGCTTAGAGTGGATTTGATTATTGTGGTTGCACTTTAGTTAATCGAGTTTTAATTTCATGCAATTTACTCTCCCACCTTCCTTTCTGCTCTCAATGGCATTTGAGTTAATGCTTCACTCTACTTTTGGCTTATTTTTTGTTCTTAGATCTACTTACTCATTTCTAGCTCAATGTTGAAAGTTGATACTTTTTATATTAATCTTCCTTTCGTTTGATTTTATACTGTTAGTTTCGCCTTGCAAAACATGCCAATCTCTAACTCTTCATCTCTATTTCTTTTTAAGGTTTCGTATTACATTATTTAGGTGTGAAATTTTATGAACTTATGGATTTTTTGTTTAGGAGTGTTGATTAATGAAAAGGTAATAGGAGAAAGACCACCATTTCACGAATGCTACTCATATCTTACAAAACCACCCTGCGCCATTTGACTAATGCTAAAAGGTGCTCTTCTCTTTCCTTCCCTTGTATGTATGCATGTATGTATGTATGTATATATATATATATATATATATATATATATATATATATATATATATATGCATATATATATATATATATATATGTATGTGTGTATATATATATATATATATATATATATATATATATATATGTGTGTGTGTGTGTGTGTGCTTGATGCTTTATTAGTTAATTAACAGTTATAACCATGTTTTGTGTTAGTTGTGTAAATTATGTTTTTAATTTGTGCTTATTGGTTTCAATTAGGTATCGTTAGAGTGGGATTATGGTTTAATTGGTTTAATTATCCTTCGTCCACCGTGTTTGCTTCTTTGATTCAAATAAATATGAACTAGTAGTCTTTGAGTGACATTAGTTCATCTTATTCGTTCGGCAACAGCCCTCAAGCACACGTATATAGCTTTATGCTTATAGCACACTTAACTTTTCTTGTCACTTAATTCAAAAATTGACTCCAGCTATAAAAGGATTTTTCATTTCAAAAGAATGTTAAAATTTAAAAATCTAGATTTGATGTAAATTGATGTGCTTGATTCCAAATTATATGAGCTTCTTACATATATTTCTAAAATTATGACAAAAATAAAACCAATGACCTTATCTCGTTGGCTACCACCGAACTTGGCCTACAAGGATATGGAATTACATATTTTTTCTAGAAGCATGAAGGGGACTCACTAGGGGATGCATTGCATACTTCTGACAATTAGTGTATTCATTCTTAAAATTTGACATTTTCACAACCCAACCAACGTTTTGGTTGCTTTATTCACAGTTAGTTTTTATTATAGCTTATTGATTTCATATGCAATAAAAAATTGGTGAAATTAGTAATTGGATGTGTTAAACGTTGAGAACAAGGCTAGGCACATGAACCCAAAGTGTATGGAAAGAACAAATAGATAAGGAATGAAGCACATATGATCAACTTGGCTATGGAGCATGTATGTGTTACTTAACTTAGAAGAGCCATAAAACACAGGGGAGGAAATGCTAAACATGACCATGTTATTCCTTCCGTTATAGCTGCATTGTGTTCTATAAGGATGGCAAGGGCTGCCTGTGGAACACAGCATGCGCATGCCACCCTTGCATATTACACCTTTATGAACACCCCTGTTGAATCAATCTTATATAAGGTTTTGATGATTACAACCCAAATGTGCTAATTATACTTGGCTTGAATTGAGTGCTAGAATAATGTGATGAGACAGATTGCAAACATCCTGGAGATCAATTCCAAATATTATGCTTGAAGCTATGTGATAAAATTGTACGTTGAAAGTGATAGAAGTTGCAAATACCCTGAAGAACAAGTCAAAGAAGCTGAAATCATCAAAGTGGATATATGTGCACATCATCAGCAGAGTACAAGAGTATTTAGAGTCTTATGGCTAATTACTAGTTATAATTGTCTAAATTCTTGTTAATATGCCAAAGAAGAACTTGACTTAACACTGACCTTGAAGGAATTATTTAAGCTGACTCAGAACACTGCTCAGAACAATTGAGCAAACAGGTCTGCAATGCTCTAAGGGCAGTGAGTGCAAAAATCAATTTTCAAAGATTTTCAAGAGTTTTCCTACTGCCACAATTTCTAATATATTTAGGATCGATTTTCTGATAATATTGTGTTTTACAAAGAGTACTTTCCTAAATAATGTTGGTTTCCTAAAAGATTTTTCAAAAGATTTTATCTTATCCTTAAAAGATATGATTTCCTAAAACGATAATTTCTTGAAGGATTTAATTCCTTTTAAGATACTGAATATTTTTAGAGTTATTATGGAAATCAAATCCTTACTTTTTTGTGGGTATGTAAGCACTCTCTTCTCATCTCTTCAATACACAGCCTTTTCAAGGCAAACATAGAGTTTTTTGTGAGCTTATTCTCTGAGTGAAAAACCTTTAAGGAGTGTGCTAAATTGAGTCATTCTTTCTGGCATAATAGGGTTTGTAAGTGTACCTTACATTCAGCTTGGTTAGAAGCATAAAGTAAGGTGGTCTTCTATTCTTTTCTGTCATCAGTTAAGTCTAGAGTGTGTCCAAGTTTTGGAGATTTTTGAACATGTTGTGTAACTCATTCTCAGGTGGAGAATAGTTACGTGTGTGTAACTATAGTCTCGGGGGAGACTAAGTTACGTGTGTGACGTTGTCACGTGTGTTACATAGTGTAATGGACTTGGCCCGTGTTAGTGAAAGTGTATGTTGAAATCCTACTGGGGTAGGTTGTGGTTTTTACACCTCCATTGGGCCAGGGGTGGTTTTCCACGTAAAATCTTGTGACTCCTTTATTTCCGCGTTCAAAGTTTTGTTTCTACCTTACTACAAACACCTCTCCCAACAGGTCTAACAAATGTTCTAAAACAGAAAGAAAAAAATTGAAAGACACATTTCACCCCCCTCTTGTGTCCTTGTGTGCCTTAAAACTTAACAACCCCGTTGTTCCTTATTTGTGTATTGAAGGAGGTTTTAGCTAAGATTTAGGGATAATGTTGAGTTCACATGATAGTTTAGGGTGAGATTGATTATTGAGGGTGAATTTCAAGTTCATCAGGTTTTAATTTCATGCAATTCGCTATCTTTCCCATTCATCTCTTATCAATTACATTTAAGTTTGTACTTCCCGCTATTTCTAGCTTGATTCTTTATGCTTATATCTACTTGCTCTTCTCTAGCTTAATGCTGACAGTTGATGATTTTCCTATCATTCATCCTTTTTGCTTGATTTTATAGTCCCAATTTCTTCTTCCATATACGCAAATCTCTAACTCTTTCTCGCTCTTTTCTTTTAGAGCATCAAAAAAAAATTGAAAGTTCACGGAATAATGGATTCTTCGTTAAGCATCATAGATAAGTGAAAAAAATAATTGGAGACAAGCCACAATTTACTTACAGTACTTCCATTTTGGCATTCTGACTCACATTTCTTGATTAGTGTTGGGTGGTACCCTTCTCTTTATCTCCCTTCACTTAGTCAGCTTAGCTTTAATGCTTTGGTAGTTATATTTGGTTCTTTGTTAGTTAATTAGTAGTTAGAGCCATGTTTCGACTTAGTTTTGTTAATTATGCTTTTAATTTGTATTAAGTATTTTCGATAAAGCATCCAAACGGCAGAACTGAGGGCTAATTAGTTTAATTATCCACCTTTGATTCTATGAACAGAGTGAATATAAGCTAGCTACTATCTGAGTGGCCTATGTTCGCCTATCTCTGTGGAGAAAGCCTTAAGCAGTGGGATGTGGTAATATGCTTGCAACGCACTTAATTTTCCCTAACACAACGGTGCATGTGTATAGAATTTCCATGATGCTCTATATTTATAGGTTGCGCTCATATTTCGTGAACAACAATGGTGTTTTTTAAATATGAAAAACGCTAGCATTGAGAACAAGATATTGTCATTTTTTATTATTTAATTTAGATTTACTCCGCCAACATTATTGTTTCTCTACTTTTCAAAATTTTTAAAATTTTCTCAAAATTAAATTATCAAGAGATTCTCTTCACTTTGTTGTTTCATGCCCGAAAAGTATTGGAGGAGAGTCGGAGACGTAAAGGTGATAATATGACATAGATGATTAAAGAAAGAGTGCTCAATTTATTTCTTTTAAAATGTTTTGTATCATCTTCCAAATTCAACTAATCCATATACATGATAGATGTAAACGATTCTATCGAGCCAAATCTAGGACTTCCTTTGCCTTTCTTATTTTTGAAGAGAGCATAACACGAACTGAATGGTTGATAACTATGCTAGCGACAAACCATAAAGTGTAGAAGTCATATAAAGTACTCTTGTTGTATTCACCAGGCAGTGCCTCTACTTAACCGACCACTTGTGCAATGCTCCTTCCTCCGATGTCATATTAAAAACATATATTTCACGTTGAAAGTATGTCAAACAATATCTTCCACACATAGTAGATACCAACTGCTTGAATTTGATGTAATGCAGAAAACCTATAATGTCACTTGTCCAAAGAAAAAGGTGTTATCGTTTTGGCATAATCAATAGTCATAAACAACCAAACAATGAATGTATTCAATATAGCCACACTGCACTATAAATAGTTACCTACAAATGCGGAATAAAGAGAATGAAAAACGTGTGCCTTTGTCATGGTTCCTTAAACAATTTCACCTAAACATTGTAACACACTTAACAATTGTGACAATTGAATAAAAATACGATGGATCGACACTATATGATAGCTCATAGTATCTTGTAATATAGATTTTGATATGGTAACCTATAGAAATATACAGTACATTTCCCTTCTCTTTCTCCCCCATTTCTTGGCTAGGTATTTTCAACTCTTTTTACAATTAAGCTTGTTAGGGAAAAAACAGAATTTTAATATTTATAAACCCCAAGTGCAAGGTGTATTGTTGAGTACTTGGGGTGTCGTTCGCAAGGAGTTGTGTTTCCAACTACTAGAGCTAACTAAAGCGTCTCAAGTTAGGAAAAACTGAAGGAATAGAAAATAGAACTAAACTACTAAAGCGAAAATAAAGGGACTATGATTAGACCTAAGCTGAACTAAATAATCAAGCTAAGCCCTCACCTTCCCAAGTTACGCTAGTATTCTGAGATGATTGGTTGCATCATTAAAATCACCCAAGCCCTCTCTCAATGGTCATGAGTTAGTCTAATTGTTCTAACCTCCGATTTTCATAGGATTAGTTCAATTAAACTATAAGATTGACAACCCTTGACCTAACTAGCGATGAGACTATTTTCATGTCCTAATCCCAACTATTCTCTCTACCCACACTAGACAATTGACCTCACCTCTCAGCATAAGTCAATTGCCCCAAAACATGGATGAAAGCTCTCTCAAGCATTTCATTGAATGCTTGGTGGGCATGAAAGAAAACTCTAACTTCTAGGCATAGACAAGGGAGGGTTGAGGTCTGAACAAGGTTAATTAGCCATCAAGGCCTAGCCACAATCCAATCAACCAAGATTAACGACTAATTAAACATGAAAATATGGAAACCTAAACTAAACATAAACTAGCAAATAAGAACATAAACATGAACAAAAGAGGAATTAATGTAAACTAGCACGAATGAAAACTAAAGGAAACACAAAATCATAATAAAAACTAAACATTTAAACTAAGCAAATCAAATACAAGAATTAAACTAACAAAATCAAAACAAGAACAAAAACGTGAAATAAAGAGAGAGGGAGAAAGAGAGAAACTTATGCTTGAATTGATTGAAGAATTGGAAATCCAGAAGCTTGAATCCCGCAATACAAACTACAATACTAATCTAACCCTCCTATTGCAATTTTTATTGACTAAAACCTAACCTAAACTACTCTAAAAATCGCCCCAGGAGAAGCTCGAATGACCCCCAAGAAAGAGAGAAGAACTACTTATAAACGCTGAAAAATCGCTCCGCCGCGCAGGCCCGAGGGACGCACAGCCAACGGTGCACCACGCACAGCCACCATGCACGGCCGTGCGTGTGGTCGTGCTGCCCGTGCGTAGCTTCGGCCTTCATTGCACGGCCGTGCCTACCCTGTTCCACAGTCATGCCTTCTTCCACGCATCTTCCGTTGGCTCCCAGGCTTCGCTAGACCTCGCTTCTTCCTTAAAAATGCTCCTAAGATCTTCCTTTCTATCAAAACTCGAGAATTTCTCCTGAAAGTAAGACAAAATATATTATAAGCACAATTGAGTCAAAGGAAGTGAATTTGACCCTTTCGCATCTAGATTTGGCATGAAAACTATGAGAAAAGTGGCTCAAATAAGGGATAAAATGAGGTCAAATATAGGTGCAACAAAGCTAACCATGTACCATTGCAAACAACCGTCCCACGCCCAGCTACGACCGTGTATTTCTGGCACACTTCATTTTTTTAACAAAACAACACATGTAAATGGAATTTATAAGATACTCTATATCTGTGAATTGCACTCATATTTCATGAATAGCAATCGCATATGTAAACATAAAAGATGCCATAATTGAGAATATGATTTTGTCTGGCCAGGATCAGTGAAAAGATTTTAATCATTGTGATTCTTCAGACATTATGCGAAAAAAAGACATTGCTCACTTCTATAAAATAAGGGGTTGGATTTAACAATTTTGTCATCTCTACTATCGAAATTTAGCTTGTACAAAAACACTACTTCTTTCACACACTTTACAGAAATCTTTTTCATTTAACAATCGCCATGAAAAGAACCACCGCCTCACTTGTCCTTATAGTAGCACTCCTTATATTTAGCGGTGAGTACTAACAATAATTTCATAATATGAAAATATGATTGAATCTTTAAAGTTTTAAATACATATATGTTGCTTAAATATTCTAGTCCATAAATATCATTTGTAATTTTATGTGAATGATTGACATACTTGTGATTTATATACCCAATGAAAAACCAGGTACATGTACGAGCTCTAGAGTAACTACGACGCAGTTCATTACTGATCATCTCGAGCCACAAAGAGGACCACAATGCTTTCCCAGTGCTAATTGTAATGAAGAACATTGTCAACAATCTTGTAGCCCAATAAAAGGCGCATGTGTTGGCGCTCAGTGTTGTTGTCATTTTTAAAAGAATGTGGTTTGATAGTACCAAATAAAATTTCAAATAATTTTTATCCCTTTCTATTGTTACTATCTAATTTACTCCATTTATATTATAAGTTGTCTTTTTTTAATTAGTTTTGAAATTATCTTTAAAAAATTAAAAAGTTTTGCTTTTGCTTTGTCCTTCTATGCTGGACATCTATATAGGAGGACTTGGGATGTCAAAATGGTATTATTAAAACGATGGCAATGTTAGAGCCTTCAATTAATTTCCTAGAAAAGTTTTGCTATCAACTGTCAAATTTGGCTGGTCTGTTTACATGACAACGGCATGTGACTTTATCAAACCAATTTTATGGTCCCATTTGCCCCTTCCTATTTTTCAACTGTGAATATCTTTAGTTGAATAATCGATGTATAAGCTCAGGCAAAATCGTTGGAGTGTAGACGTTTTGTATAAGTATCCTTATGTTATTGATTAGATACCACGTCTACTTGATGACTCGTTCATGTAATACTCGTTGCCCCTAAGTCACATTTTTAAAATGTCTTTCTATCTTTAAACACAATCAAAAATCCCTTGTGTACATATTAACATTACTTGCTACACTTACTTCAAGCATTTTATAGCGGGTATAATGACGATTTCGTGAAGAAATAGATACTATTCCTTTGGTATAATTCGTTTCATAGTTAAGGTGATCAATAATGATATCCAATGGAATTGCACTCTATCACAAATAATTGTTGACAAAAGTAGAGTGGAAAGAATGACAAACATGTGCCTTGCTTGTGGTGCCCAAAAATTATTTACCTAGACATAATAACTGACATGGTGATGGAGATAATTATGGAAACAAAACTTCCAGCAAGCACTACAAAAAAGAGTCGTACCATGCAAAAAGGGGGAAGTAGGTTTTCTTTTTTCGGATTAGCTGTGCACAATTATTACGATTAAGGATTATACAAGCCAAAAAAAGGAAAGGACAATTTGGAACAAACACAAATACATTGCCTAAAGTTGAATGCTTAAAATCCTCATTCCATGAAAAGAAGTTCCGCCTTGGTTGAGCCGTGGAGTTTCGAGAAATGTACCTATGACTAAATGGCACTACTTAAAAGAAGTCAGCTCATTTATGCTTTTAAAATATGTTGTCTAAATAATAGTCTTCAAAACGGAAGTAGAGACACATTCAAAATGCCAATTGATTTTACTCAACAATTAATCAAGTTGAAAATAATTGTCAAAAATTTATGTTTTCTATTATCGACTATGTGGCCCAAAAAAAAAACATAGTAATGGCACGGAAGGTAAACAATGTGGAAAAGAATGGCGACTTGAGTGCATAACATAATTTAGTCCCAGTAAATTTATGAAAGCATCAAGGAATATCATTTGAAGTCATTTTGACTGACAAATCTAAAGCAAAAGGCTTCAATTTACATTTGTTAGCATGTAACCAAAGCAATGTTATTAATTCCACACTAGTTAATACATGAGCCTCGGCTCTGAATTTTGTGATCTATTAAACTCTTATAATTTCTCAAATTTTCGCCAAAGCAAATTTCCTTGCAATAACCTCATAATCATGTATGAATTGCAACCTTTACTTCTAAAGAGATATTCTGAATTGCTTGCATCAATGACGGTACATAATTAAATAAAATGATGCATTCATGTAATACAATCATAGCAAATACAAGAGAACATTATTTTAACACTATCGTGTCATCGAAAACAACCTAATAACATCAATGATTATGTACTGTGCAAATTATTACTTTAATAGTGAAAAAAAGAAAATGAATAGAAAAAGATAATACATTGAACAATTGATCATCATTGGCTACATATGGTAGCAATAACTAAATTGGTGACTCAATTGAAATTTAATGGAAACCCTTACGTTGGTTATCAAAAGACCTTTTATTTTAAAAGAATGTTCAAATATAAAAGTAGAGTTTTTATGTAAATGGAGGCACTTAATACGACATTATGCATGCTGCTTGCATGCTATTAAAATGGAAGACAAAAATAGAACAGTTGGCCTTCTCGCTTGGGCTACCACTCAAGTTTATCAGTATGAATATAGAATTACATATATTTTTTGGCAGTATGAAGGAAGCAGCAAAGGTTAATGTTTTCAGCACTTGTGTTGGGTATCATATCTAAATTGATGTTTTCAGCTTATTTTTATCGTCACAAACACACTGTCCAGTTTCGTGATGGTGAATGCGCTCATCCTTGGCATGTGACAGTTTTACTGGCCAATGCACCCTAGGTTTTGCTTTTATTGTTCACAATTTTTATGGCCTTTATCCCAATTCCTTTATTTCATATGCAATGAAGAAATAGAAGAATTAGTATGCGGACATTCCAAAACTCAAGAATAAGGCCTGGCACATGAACCCAAAATATGTGAAGAAGCATAAGGAGGTGAAGAATGGAGAATTTATGGACAAGTAGACTATTTAGTGTAAAACCGATAACCATGAATACCCATGTATCATGTCGCAGTTGGCATTCGACGTGATCGAGCTCGTCCTTACCTTGCTAGTGCATTAAGTTATGGAATGATGGCATGTGCTCCCGTGGCATATAGCGCCACAGTGGCATTCCTGCAAACTACACCTCTATTAAAAACATCCTTCTCCCTATTTGTATATTTTAGTAGATTTTAGATTAGATTTAGCGATAGCGTAGAGTTCTTAGGAGTAGTTTAGAGCGAGATTTGATTATTTTGGTTGCACTTTAGTTAATCAAGTTTTAATTTCATGCAATTTACTCTCCTACATTCCTTTTCGCTCTCATTGGCATTTGAGTTAATGCTTCACTCTACTTTTGGCTTTATTTTTTGTTATATATCTACTTGCTCATTTCTAGCTTAATGTTGAAAGTTGGTACTTTTCATATTAATCTTCCTTTCGTTTGATTTTATACTATTAATTTCTTCATTCGAAACATGCCAATCTCTAACTCTTTATCTATGCTTCTTTTTAAGGTTTCATATTATATTATTCAGGTGTGAAATTTTATGAACTTATGGGTTTTTCGTTTAGGAGTGTTGATTAGTGAAAAGGTAAGAGGAGAATGACCATCATTACACTTATGCCACTCATATCTTAGAAAACTAACATGTGTCATTTGATTAATGCTAGAAGGGGCTATTCTCTTTCCTTCCCTTCTATATATGCTTAATGTGCTTATTGGTTTCAATTAGGTATCTTTGGAGTGGGATTATGGTTTAACAGTTTAATTATCCTTCTTCCACCGTCCTTGCGTCTTTGATTCAAACAAATATGAACTAGTAGTCTTTGAGTAACATTAGTTCATCTCATTCGTTTGGCAAAAACCCTCAAGCACATGTATATAGCTTTATGGTTGTACCACACTTAATTTTTCTCGTCACTTAATTCAAAAATTGACTCCAGCTATAGAAGGATTTTTCATTTCAAAAGAATGTTAAAATTTAAAATTCCAGATTCGACATAAATTGATGTGCTTGATTCAATATTATATGAGCTTCTTACATGTGTTTCTAAAATTATTACAAAAATAAAACCAATACTATATCTCATTGCCTACCACCCAACTTGGCCTATAAGGATATGGAATTACACATTTTTTTAAGAAGCATGAAGGGGACTCATCGGGGGATGCATTGCATACTTTTGACAATTAGTGTTCATTCTCCAAATTTGACATGTTCACGACCCAACCCATGTTTTGTCTGCTTTATTCACAATTATTTAGTTTTTACTATAGTTTATTGATTTTATATGCGATAAAAAAATTGGCAAAATTACGAATTAAATGTGTTAAAAGTTAAGAACAAGGCTGGGCACATGAACCCAAAGTGTAAGGAAAGAACAAATAGATAAGGAATGAAGCACATATGATCAACTTGGCCATAGAGCACACATGTGTTACTTAACTTAGTGGAGCCATGAAGCACAGGGGGGGAAATGCTCAACATGACCATGTTTATCCTTCCGCTACAGCTGCATTGTGTTCTATAAGGATGGCAAGGGCTGCCTGTGGAACACGGCATAGGCATGCCATCCTTGCATATTACACCTCTATGAACACCCCGTTGTTCCCTATTTGTATATTGAAGGAGGTTTTAGCTAAGATTTAGGGATAATGTTGAGTTCACATGATTGTTTTGGGTGAGGTTAACTATTGAGGATGAATTTCAAGTTCATCAAGTTTTAATTTCATGCAATTTGCTATATTACCTATTATTCTCTTATCAGTTACAATTAAGTCTTTACATCCCTCTATTTCTAGCTTGACTTTTATGCTTATGTCTACTTGCTCTTCTCTAGCTTAATGCTGACAGTTGATAATTTTCATATCATTCATCCTTTTCGTTTGATTTTATACTCTCAATTTCTTCTTTAATATACGCAAATCTCTAACTCTTTCGTGCTTTTTCCTTTTAGAGCATCAAGAAAAACAGAAAGTTCACGGGATAATGGATATTTCGTTAAGCACCATAGATTAGTGAAAAAAATATTTGGAGACAAACCACACTTTACTTACAGTACTTCAATTTTGAAGTTCTAACTCACATTTTCGATTTCGGATTTCTAACTCATATTTCTTGATTAGTGCTGGATGGTACCCTTCTCTTTCTCTACCTTCACTTAGTCGGTTTAGCTTTAATGCTTTGGTAGTTATATTTGGTTCTTTGTTAGTTAATTAGTAGTTAGGGCCATGTTTCAACTTAGTTTTGTTGACTATGCTTTTAATTTGCATTAAGTAGTTTCGATAAGGCATCTAACGACTAGAACTAAGGGCTAGTTAGGTTAATTATCCATCTTTGATTCTATCAATAGAGTAAATATACGCTAGCTACTATTTGAGTGGCCTATGTTCGCCTATCTCTGTGGAGAAAGCCTTAAGCAGTGGGCTGTGGTAATATGCTTGCAATGCACTTAATTTTTCGCGATGCACTTAATTTTTCCCAACACAACGGTGCATGTGTATGGAATTTCCATGATGCTGTATATTTATAGCTTGCGCTCATATTTCATGATCAACAATGGTGTTTTTTAAATATGGAAAATGCTATAATTGAGAATAAGATATTGTCATTTTTTTATTATTTGATTTAGATTTGCTCCACTAACATTATTGTTTCTCCACTTTTCTCGATTTTTAAAATTTTCTCAAAATTAAATTATCAAGGGATTTTCTTTGCTTTCTTGTTTCATGCCTGAAAAGTATCGGAGGAGAGTGGGAGACATGAAGGTGATAATATGACATAGATGATTGAAGAAAGATTGCTCAATTTATTTCTTTTAAAATGTTTCATATCATCTCCCAAATTTAGCTAATCCATATACATGATAGAGGTAAATGGTTCTATCAAGCCAATGCTAAGACTTCCTTTGCCCTTCTTATTTTTGAAGAGAGCATAACATGAGCTGAATGATTGATAACTATGCTAGAGACAAACCATAAAGTGTGGAAGTCATATAAAGTACTGTTGTTGTATTCACCAGGCAGTGTCTGTACTTAACAGACCGCTTGTGCAATGCTCCTTCCTCCGATGTCATATTAAAAATGTGTATTTCACCCTTAAAGTATGTCAAACAATATCTTCCATACATAGTAGATAACAACTACTTGAATTTGATACAATACCGAAAACCTGTAATGTCACTTGTCTGAAGAAAAAGGTGTTATTGTTTTGGCATAATCAACAGTCATAAACTAGCAAACAATAAACGTATTTAATGTAGCCACACTGTACCACAAATACTTATCTGCAAATGTGGAATAAAGAGAATGAAAAACATGTGCCTTTGTTATGGTACCGTAAACAATTTCACCTAAACATTGTAACCTACTTAACAATTGTGACAATTGAATAAAAATGTGGTGGATCGGCAGAGTATGATAGCTCATAGTGTCTTGTAATATAGATTTTGATATGGTAACCTATAGAAATATACAATACATTTCCCTTCTCTTTCTCTCCTGCTTCTTGACTAGGTATTTTCAATGCTTTTTACAATTAAGCTAACCATGTTCCTTTGCAAATGACCGTCCCACGCCCAGTTACGACCGTGTATTTGTAGCGCACTTCATTTTTTTAACAAAACAGTACATGTGAACGGAATTTATGGGATACTCTACATCTATGAATTGCACTCATATTTCATGAATAGCAATCGCGTATGTAAACATAAAAGATGCCACAATTGAGAATATGATTTTGTCTAGCTAGAATCATTGAAAAGATTGTAATCATTGTGATTCTTAAGACATTATACCCAAAAAAGACATTGCCCACTTCTACAAAATAAGGGACAGGATTTAACAATTTTGTCATCTCTACTATCGAAATTTAGCTTGTGCAAAAACACTACTTCTTTCACACACTTTGCAAAAATCTTTTTCATTTGACAATCGCTATGAAAAGAACCATCGCCCCACTTGTCCTTGTAGTACCACTCCTTATATTTAGCAGTGAGTACTAAGATCAATTTTATAATATGAAAATATGATTGAATCCTTAAAGCTTTAAATACATATATGTTGCTTAGATATTGTAGTCCAAAAATATCATGCATAATTTTATATGAATGGTTGACATACTTGTGATTTATATACCCAATGAAAAACCAGGAACATGTACGAGCTCTAGAGTAACTAGAATGCAGTTCCTTACTAATGATCTCGAGCCACAAAGAGGACCACAATGCTTTCCCAATGCTAATTGTAACGAAGAACATTGTCAACAATCTTGTAGCCCTATAAAAGGCGCATGTGTTGGCGCTCAATGTTGTTGTCATTTTTAAAAGAATGTGGTTTGATAGCACCAAATAAAATTTCAAATAATTTTTATCCCTTTCTATTGTTACTATCTAATTTACTCTATTTACGTTATAAGTTGTCTTTTTTAATTAGTTTTGAAATTATCTTTAAAAAATTAAAAAGTTTTGCTTTTGTTTTGTCCTTCTAGGCTAGACATCTATATAGGATGACTTGGGATGTCAAAATGGTATTATTAAATCGATCACAACGTTGGAGCCTTCAATTAATTTCCTGGAAAAGTTTTGTTGTCAACTGTCGAATTTGGTTGGTCTGCTTGTATGACAGCCGCATATGACTTTATCAAACCAAATCTATGGTCCCATTTGCCCCTTCCTATTTTGCAACTGTGGATATCTTCAGCTGAATAATCGATGTATATGCTAAGGCAAAATCGTATAAGTGTAGACGTCATATATAAGTACCCTTATGTTATTGATTAGATACCACCTCTACTTGATGACCCTTTCATATAATACTCGTTTCCCCTTAGTCACATTTTTAAAATGTCTTTCTATATTTAAACGCAGTCGAAAATCCCTTGTGTACATATTAGCATTGCTAGCTGCACATATTTCAAACATTTCACAGTGGGCTATAATGACAATTTTGTGAAGAAATAGATACTATTCCTTTGGTATAATCCGTTGTGATAGTCAAGGTGATCAATAATGATATCCAATGGAATTGCACTCTATTACAAATAATTATTGACGAAAGTAGAGTGGAAAGAACGACAAACATGTGCCTTGCTTGTGGTGCCCAAAAATTGTTTACATAGACATAATAACTGACATAGTAATGGAGATAATTATAGAAAGAAAGCTTCCAGTAAGCACTACCAAAAAGAGTCGTACCATATGTAAAAACGGAAAAGTAGGTTTTCGTTTTTCCGATTAGCTGTGCACAATTATTACGATTAAGGCTTATGCAAGCCAAAAAAAGGAAAGGAAAATTTGGAATGAACACAAATACATTGCCTAAAGGTTAATGCTTGAAATCCGCAATCCATGAAAAGAAGTTCCGCCTTGGTTGATCCATGGAGTTTCGAGAAATGGACTTATGACTAAATGGCACTACTTAAAAGAGGCTAACTCATTTATGCTTTTAAAATATGTTAGTCTAAATAATAGTCTTCAAAATGGAAGTAGAGAAACATTTAAAATGTCAATTGATTTTACTCAACTATTAATCAAGTTGAAAATAATTATCAAAAATTTATGTTTTCTATTATCGACTATGTGGCCAAAAAAAAAAAAAACATAGTAACGACATGGGACATAAACAACATGCAAAAGAGAGGCGACTTGAGTCCATAACATAATTTAGTCCCAATGAATTTATGAAAGTATCAAGGAATGTCATTTGAAGTGATTTTGATTGACAAATCTAAAGCCAAAGGCTTCAATGCACATAGTGGTAGCCAAAGCAATGTTATTAATTCCACACTAGATAATATGTGAGTCTCGGCTCTAAATTTCGTGATTTATTAAACTCTTATAATTTCTCAAATTACCACCAAGGCAAATTTCCTTACAATAACCTCATAATCATGTATGAATTGCAACCTTTACTTCCGAAGAGATATTATGAATTGCTTGCATCGATGACGGTACATAATTAAATAAAATGATGCATTCATGTAATACAATCGTAGCAAATATTGGGGAACATTATTTTAACACTATCATGTCATCAAATAGAACCAAATAACATCCAATCTAGATAAAGATCATGATTGTGTACTGTGTAAATTATTACTTCAATCGTGAAATAAAGAAAATGAATAGAAAAAGATAATACATTAACAATTGATTATCATTTGGCTACGTATGGTAGCAATAACTAAGTTGGTAACTCAATTGAAATTTAATGGAAACCCTTACTTTGGTTATCAAAAGACCTTTCATTTCAAAATAATGTTAAAATTTAAAAACAAAGTTTCTATGTAAATGAATGCACTTAATATAAGATTATGCATGCTGCTTGCATGTTGTTAAAAATGAAGACAAAAATAAAACAACTAGCCTTGTCACTTGAGCTACCACTCAACTTTATCAATATGAACATAGAATTACATATTTTTTTTGGTGGCATTAAGGAAGCAGCAAAGGTTAATGTTTTGGACACTTGTGCTGGGTACCATATCTAAGTTGATGTTTTCAACTTATTTTTATCGTCACAAACGCACTGTCTAGTTTTGTGATGGTGAATGCGCTCATCCTTGACATGTGATAGTTTTACTAGGCAATGCACCCCAGGTTTTCCTTCTACATAATTTTTATGGCCTTTATCCTAGTTTCTTTATTTCATACGCAATGAAGAAATGGAAGAATTAGAATGCAGACGTGCTGATAGTCAAGAATGAGGCCTGGCACATGAACCCAAAATACATGAAGAAGCATAAGGAGGTGAAGAATAGAGAATTTATGGTCAAGTAGACTATTTAGTGGAACAATGGTAACCATGAATACCAATAGAGCACGGCGCAGTTGGTATTCAATGTGATTGAGCTCGTCCTTACCTTGCCAGTACATTAAGTTATGGAGTGATGGCCCGTGCTCCCATGGCATATGGGGCGACAGTGGCTTTCTTGCAAACTACACCTCTATAAAAACATCCTTCTCCCCATTTGTACATTTTAGTAGATTTTAGATTAGATTTAGCAATAGCGTAGAGTTCTTACGAGTAGTTTCGGGTGAGATTTAATTATTGTGGTTGCAACGTGTTGACCCAATTAATGTGTAAGATTTTGATGATGACAATCTAAATGAACTAGTCAACATGTTGTACTTGAGTTAGGTGTTGTGCTTGAGTTGTATGTTACGATAGGATCTGGAAACACACTTAGAGCAGTTCGAATGAGCATGGAGCATCAAAGTCGATACATGCACAAGGAGCCCAGCTGATAACAAGAGTCTGAGAACATTGCCTCAGAATAGTTCTGAGCACAGAGCATGGAGCATCTCTTGGAACATCAAAATCATGTCTAAGGAGTTCAGCTAATAACAAGAGTCTTAGGCTTAGTATGGGTTTTATTTTTTAGATTCTTATTAATATACCAATTAGAAGGTCTTGACTTAGCGTTTGCTTTGAAATGTTTTTAAGTACTTCAGAATACTGCCTCAGATCAGTTCTGAGAAGTCAGGTCTGCGGTGTTCTAACGTCAAAGACAAAAAATGAATTTTAAGATTTCAGAATTTTTTTTTTACTGACGATTTTCTTGAAATAATTAGGATTAATTTCCCTGTGTCAATTGAGTCTAAAAAGATCTTTTTTTTAAGATAATGTTGAGAGATTTTTTAGTAGTAGAGTCTAAAAAGGTTTCTTTCCTTAAAAGATGCTTTTGAAAGATTTTATCCTATTCTTTAAGGGAAGAATATCAAGAGGAAAGCTTTTAGGAGATTGAGTGTTAGAGCGATTGAGGGAAGGAAACCTTCCTAACCCTATGGCACAAGCTCACTATTTAAGTTGCCTCTTTCTCAAGTCTTTCTCAAGGTTTTCCAAGGGTTTAAAATTGTTTTTGTGAGTCTGAATTTTCTGAGAGAAAACCTTCAAAGAGAGTGCTAAATCGAGCCTTTAATATTGGCATAATAAGGATTGCATTGTACCTTACATTCAGCTTGTTTAGAAGCATTCAAGTAAGGAGTTTTCTTTTTTCTCTTTTCCAACAGTGAGATAAGAGAGTCTCCAAGTCTTGGGAGACATTGGACATGGTTGTGACGAGGGTCTCGGGGTAGACTAAGTTATGTGGTGTTTGTAACGAGGGTCTTCGGGTAGACCAAGTTACATGTGACTGAGTCACGTGTGTTACAGTCGTAACGTGTTCGGCCCATTTAGGGAAAAGTGTGTTGAAATCCTACAGTGGTAGGTCGTGGTTTTTACATCTCAGTTGCACCAGAGGTGGTTTTTCACATAAAAATATTGTGTCTCCTTTATTATTTCAGCAATTAGTTTTGTTTCTACTTCACTCCAAACACTCAGTCCAAACAGTTTTCACGAGTGTTCTGAAATAATCAGAAAAGTCGGTAGACATAATTCACCCCCTCTTGTGTCCTTGTGCGTTTAATTCTAACAAGTGGTATCAGAGCAGAGTTCTCATATTTATGTTAATACCTTGAGAGATCCTGAAAAGATGAATACTCCACAAGGAATTTTGGAGGGTCAATATGTGATTTAGCCACCATACTTCAATGGACAACACTACAACTGGTGGAAGAATTGTATGGAGAACTACATTCACGTTGATGACTATGAGCTATGGATTATCATTGTGAATGGTCCTTACATTCCAACGAAGATCACGGAAGATGGCAAGAGCGTTCCTAAAAAGCCAGAGGAGTTCGACTCGGAGGATTTCAAAAAGAAGGAGAAAAATGCTAAGGCTAAAAGGTTGCTGTACTTTGGCCTTGGACAGATGCGTACATTCCAGTCTTAGAGTGTGAGTCCGCAAAAGAAATATGGAACGCTCTACGCGAGGCACATGAAGGAACCAGAAAGTTCAAGAAATTCTTCAAGAAGGCTGAAGGCAATATCAAGAAAGGAAGTACCAGGAAACCACGGAACAGTGATCATGATCAATTTTCAGGATGCTTCAGATGTGGAAAACCCGATCACATTGTGAAGAATTGCTCCACACAAAAGGAAGAACAGGGGTCAGAATAGTTCTGAAACCATGGCAAGAGGCTGTAGCAGAGCAGCTTCTTAAAGCATTTAGGTAAAGTAATGATGGTAGCCAGGGGTGAAACTTCAAAGGAGGAAGAGGACACCCAAGAGGAAGAAGTTGTAGAAGCCCTTATGGCTAGAAGCGAGTCTGAATGGGACCTTGAGTCAGTCAAAAGCTTGTTCCAACTCAAGGAAATAGTACATGGTCTTAGCAAAGCTAAAGTTGTAAAATTATTATTTGCCATAATGAATGAGTGTGAGACAATAACTACTGAAAATTACATGCTTAAAGATGTTTGTTTCGAATTGAAAAAAAATGTTAGAATGTTTGAACGGAACAAACTAGAACTTGAACATGTTAATGAAGTTCTTAAATGTGAAAAACTTAAGGTAGAAGAAGAGGCCCTTGCCCTATGTAAAGATCTTGATGCACTTAAAGACCTCATAAACACAAGAGAGAAAGAGTTTAACTCTGACCTTACAAGGCTGAATAGTGAGTCCCTAGACCTGAAACTTAAGGTGGAATCCTTGGTAAGTGAAAATAACCAACTGCTTGAAGAGGCGCATAAGGCCGAATCTAACCTCGCTCAGAACAGATGGCCACAACAGTTCCTTAGAAGCGTATGCTCATAAGGTCGAATCTGACCTCGTCCAGAACAGGCACTAGAACAGTTTCTTAGAAACATTTAATTGGTTAAATACTCACCATAGTCGAAATAAAAGGGGACTAGGATTTATGAATAGACCTGTTACTAGACCAATTAACAAAAAATATGTTGGACTTCAAGAAATTATAATCTGTTTTTACTGTGAAAAAACTGGTCATTATCGCTATGCTTGTCCTTTGAGAAAAAGAGCCATGGAGAGAAACTCATCGTATATTAAACAAGTATGGATTAGAAAAGGTGACTTAACCTCCATGTCAAAGAAAATGGGACTCAAGTGGATCTGGGTTCCCAAGACAAACACTTGGCTGTTTTACAGGATGAAGTGAGAGGAGACAATCAACTATGGTTTTTGGATAGTAGTTGCTCAAGGCACATGACGGGAGACAAATTAAACTTCCTCTCACTTATAGCCTTTGATAGAGGGAGAGTGGCATTTGGAAATGACAAATCTGAAAAAATTATCAGTGTAGGTAAGATAGGTAAATCACTCTTTCACTCTATTTATATTGTGTACTTGGTTTTGATGGGTTACAACATAATTTGCTAAGTGTGTCTCAATTATGTGATAGAGGTAATTATGTTGAATTCTTTTCAGATCAATGCTTGATTACCAATGTCAATTCTGGTAGTGTTATGTCGAGGGGGAAGCGACACAATTATGTGTGTAAAGTGTGTGTTCTTTCACTTCCCCAAAACCATTTGACTTATTTAAGTGCTCTTGATGACGATGTTATGCTTTGGCACAAGAGGCTAGGTCATGCAAGCCTTTCTCTTTTGATAAACTTGTTTTTAAGGACCTAGTAGTCGGAACCTTTCATCAAGTATGATGATGACAAGGTGTGCGATGCTTGTGCTAGACGAAAACAGGTTAGGACTTCTTTTAAGTCAAAGAAATGTGTTAGCACTTCCCGATCTCTTGAACTACTACATGTTGATTTATGTGGTAATATGAGGATCACAAGTAGAGGTAGAAAGAGGTATGTGTTTGTTATAGTAGATGATTACTCTCATTTCACTTGGACTTTATTTTTTATATCGAAAGATGAATCATTTGAGAAGTTTCTTGTACTTCTCAAGAAAATTGAAAAGAGAGTAGGACACTCATTGGTAAGTCTTAAGTCTGACCATCGCAAAGAATTTGAAAACTCAAGCTTCAATGATTATCGTAATGAACACGGTTTAGATCACAACTTTTCTGCCCCCAGAACACCCTACCAGAACGAGGTGATAGAGCTTAAAAATCATACTCTAGAAGACATGGCTAGGACTATGCTTGTCGCTAGTACTCTTCCTAGAAACTTTTGGGCAGAGGCACTGAATGCATCGTGTTACATTATTAATAGGTGCATGATCGAACCTATACTCAACAGGACTCCCTATGAACTTTTCAAAGGACGAAAGCCCAATATTATCCACTTAAGGGTGTTTAGTTGTAAATGCTATCTGCATAATAATGGGAAGGAACCCTTGGGAATGTTCAACCCTAGAAGTGATGAAGCCATATTCTTAGGATACTCCTCACACAGTAAGGCCTACAAAGTCTTTAACAAACGAACCTTGTGTGTTGAGAAAAATGTGCATGTATTGTTTGATGAGACTAACTCCTTGATTGAGCATGATACACAGGATGAAGAGTTTGAACTTGGTCTAGTGAGAAAAGACCTCTCGCTCACTCAAAGCTCCATAGTTGACAAAGGTAAGGCTCCTAAAGGTAAACCAAGTCCTGGAATTGATAATTTGGAAGGTGGGTAGGGAGCAAACCAGTCAGGGGAAAGCATTGCCAAACCTGAATAGAACCGGCCCACTCAACCCAAGTTTTCCCAAACTGATATGGGAACAGGCACCAAAACAGTTCCAAAACCTGTTTCACTAAGTATCCAAGAGAGATTGGTAAGTGTATCTATGGATCCATTTATTCCACGACCGTGGAAGCACCAGAGCTCGCACCTCTTTGATCAGATCATGTCTGACATTAATACAGGGGTGCAAACCAGATCCAAAATTAGAAATGCATGTGCCTTCTGTGCTTTTTTATCTAACATTGAGTCAAAGAATGTTTATGGAGCTCTTACAGATTCTGACTGGGTTACTGCTATGTAGGAAGAGCTTCATCAGTTCGAAAGGAACAAGGTTTGGCACCTTGAACCAAGGCCTAAGGACAGATCGATAATTGACACCAAGTGAGTGTTCAAGAATAAACGGGATGAGTTCGAAATAGTCACTTAGAATAAGGCCAAGTTGGTGGTTCAGGGTTACAACCAAGAAGAGGGGATCGATTATGAGGAGAAATTTGCACCTGTTGACCTCGGACTTAGCTTTGTGTTATCCTCGAGGGTGCAATTTTGAGCTCATTGAGTATGCTGATTATGCTAGATCCTTGGTTGATAGAAAAAGCACCTCAGGTATGGGTTATTTTCTTGGACCCTATTTGGTCTCCTGGGCAACTGAGAAACAACACTCCGTTGCTATGTCCGCAACAGAAGCCGAGTATGTAGCGGCTGCTTCTTATTGTACCCAATTGTTATGGATAAGACAACAACTCAAGGACTTTTCTGTTGACACAGGATGCATTCCTGTATTTTGTGATAACACAAGTGTAATTAACATTACCAAGACCCCATGTCAACATAAAAGGACTAAGCATATTAACATACATCATCATTTTTTAAGAGACAATGTTGAAAAGGGCTTAATTTCAATGAATTTTTGTGCCACTAATAAGCAAATTACTGATATCTTTACCAAGGCACTGAGTAGAGAGCAGTTTGAGAGGAATAGACTTGAATTGGGTATAATTAAATAAACTTAAGCATGCTTGTTTAACCCCAATGATTGACTAGTTAAGGGTTTTTAGGCCAAATAAATTGTTACAATGGATGCATTCAATTTTTGTGCTTTTACTGGCATATGTGTGGAATGTAATATGCTGACACTCGTTGAGGTCTAATGATATTGCCCTTAGTGTCCTGAGACATTGAACTTTTAATAGTAAGAACAGGCTCTAGGAACAGACCTGACCACTGTTTATATCATGTGCTAACCAAGTGGCATTATTAAAGGAATGTTGGAAACCAAAATTTCCTTTTTCATTACACCTAACCTATAATTTATACCATACCTAGTGTAATGATGTGCTGCATACAAAACATTCTCTCTCTTCAAGAAGGGCCGAAACAAACTCTCCTATAAACTCCCTCGATTTTCAGGCCACTCATGCTCACCGTTAAATCCCTCCGCTCTCTTTCTCTCCATAACCCATCCATCCATCCCTCTCTCTCTCTACCAAGAACCCGATTTCCCTCTCTTTCCTTAAACCCCTTCAAAACCCTAACTCTAAATCACCTCAAATCCTCAAATCCTCACAATGGCAAGAACTCATGGTGGTCAAGCATCCTCCAAGCACAAGACTTCTCACCCAAGATCACTACGAGACCAACTATCAAGAAAAAGGAGCGGAATTGGGATGAGTTATGAGGGAACATCATCGGCACCTTCATCGCCATAAGCGATCTCAATTGGTTTGGAAAACCCTCTCTTACCTTCTTTTTCGATTACTTCCTCTATTTTTGGGTTCTTGAAGAGTTTGGACTTAAGATCAGTAGACTTGAACCCTGATATGGTACCTTTGGTACACCCAATTACGGGTTGGGAGATTGTGGTGTATGACCCGATTGTGGCTGAGTCTAGATTAAGGGGAAATAAGTAGCCAAACTAGTTGAAGAGTCTAATGAACCAACAAGAAGAAAATTAGAAACAATATGACACCTGCTGAGAGATATAAGCATTTCCTCCAAAAATATGTGGCTCGAGGGAAGGTAGTTAAGGCGTCATACTTTCAGGAGCAGGGACTAGGGGTGCTCTTGGAGAAGTTGGAAGCTCAGGGATGGTTAGACCTATTCATAGATACTAAGAGAGGATGTTTGGTTCTAGACTTAGCTGAGTTTTACACGAACTGTGTTGTTACCAATGGAGTGGTGACAAGTACAGCTAATGATCATAACCTACGGTTTGATGCTAAGAAGTTAGGTGAGTTACTTGGGGTGTCCTTCGAAGGTTTTGATGTGTATGTGCAAGAGGACAAGAGTGTCTTAGGTGAAGAACGGCTTTTGAAATTGATCCAGAAGCTAGCCCAAAAAACCCCATCTAACTGTGTCCCGGTCTATGAGAAAGGGTGAAATGATGCCATTGCATCAACTGTTATTTTGGTTTGTAATTAAAAATATTATTCCCAGAGGTCAGGGACATAACCTTACAAATCCCATGGACATGTGCTACACCGATTTTTTGGATAGGGGTGAGCAAATTAACTTGCCTGCAATCATAATTAGCCATATTGAGGGAATTGGCAACACATCCAAGGATCATGACATGGGGTGTGGGTCCTTACTGATGTCAGTGCTTGAGAAGCTTGGGATTTCCTTGCAGAAGAGAATAGGCTTTCAGGTCAATGATGAGATTGGCAACAGCACGTTGATGGGTGTGGTTTCAAAGTGACAAAAGGTGACAGTGCAACTTCAGAACATGGGCTCCAAACACCACTTGGACCTGTTCCTAGTAAAGCCTTCACATCCAGCGCTCTCACAATTGATACACTATTGCAGGACTAGATTACATTGAAGGGGAGGATAGCTAAAGTAAAACAGGCGCTTACAGAGGAAAAGGCTCTCAATGCTAAACGCCACGAGGATCTACTGAGTGCCCTTCTTGCCCTCACTGCCAAATTCCCTCCTCTACCTTCCTCTACCTGAACCTGATCCTTTCCCTGTCTCCAACACTAATTTTCAAGCACTTGGTTATGTATGTGACTACTAATGGTTTATGGCTGTTTTTAGATGGTTAATGCATTTATGCTATAACTTTGCTTGTTGCATGTGTTATTTGTTTGTGCGTGACTCGAATGGCTAATATTATTACTGTACCATATATTTAAGTGTATCGTTGTTACTTCCCACATTACCGCTTTGGTGGTGATTGCATCCACACTGGATTTCAACTCCCGGTCTCATCACCCTTTTCGATGATGTCAAAAGGGGGAAGATGAGTATGGCCTTGTTTCGATTAGTTTGCCTAGTTTAAGTTGACCTCTTAAAGTGTGAGGGTGGATAACTGTTTTAGCACTAATGTATGTTTTCCCTGTCTCACTATTAATTGTTATGGATGATAACTATCGATCATTTGGTTTGTTATCATCAAAAAGGGGAAATTGTTGATCCAATTAATGTGAAAGGTTTTGATGATGACAATCCAAATGAACTAGTCAATATGTTATACTTGAGTTAGGTGTTGTGCTTAAGTTGCGTGTCAAGACAGGATCTGGAAACATACTTGGAGCAGTTCGAATGAGCGTAGAGCATCAAAGTCGATACATACACAAGGAGCCCAGCTAATAACAAGAGTTTGAGAGCATTGCCTCAGAACAGTTCTAAGCACAGAGTATGGAGCATCGCTTAGAACATCAAAATTATGTCCAAGGAGTTCAGCTGATAACAAGTGTCTTAGGCTTAGTATGGATTTTATTTTTTAGATTCTTGTTAACATGCCAATTAGAAGGCTTTGACTTAGCGTTTGCTTTGAAATGTTTTTAAGTACTTCAGAACACTGCCTCGGAACAGTTCTGAGAATTCAGTTTTGCGGTGTTCTGACGTCAAAGACAAAAAACGAATTTCAAGATTTTAGATTTTTTTAACTGACGATTTTCTTGAAATAATTAGGATTAATTTCCCAGTGTCAGTTGAGCCTCAAAAGATTTTTTTTAAAGATAATGTTGAGAGATTTTTTAGTAGTAGAGTCTAAAAAGTTTTCTTTCCTTAAAAGATCCTTTTGAAAGATTTTATCCTATCCTTTAAGGAAAGAATATCAAGAGGAAAGGTTTTAGGAGGTTCAGTGTTAGAGTGATTGAGGGAAGGAAATCTTCCTAACCCTATGGGACAAGCTTACTATTTAAGTCGCCTCTTTTTCAAGGTTTTCCAAGAGTTTAAAATTGCCTTTGTGAGTCTGAATCTTCTAAGAGAAAACCGTCAAAGAGAGAGCTAAATCGAGTCTTTAATATTAGCATAATAGGGATTATATTGTACATTACATTCAGCTTGTTTAGAAGCATTCAAGTAAGGAGTTTTCCTTTTTCTCTTTTCCATCAGTGAGATAAGAGAGTGTCCAAGTCTTGGAAGACATTGGATGTGGTTGTAACAAGGGTCTCGGGGTAGACTAAGTTATGTGGTGTTTGTAACGAAGGTCTTCGGGTAGACCAAGTTACGTGTGACTGAGTCATGTGTGTTACAGTCGTAACATGTTCAACCCGTTTAGTGAAAAATGTGTTGAAATCCTACAGTGATAGGTTGTGGTTTTTAAATCTCAGTTAGGCCAGATGTAGTTTTCCACGTAAAAATATTGTGTCTCCTTTATTATTTGCGTAATTAGTTTTGTTTCTACTTCACTCCAAACACTCAGTCCAAATAGTTTTCCCGAGTATTCTGAAACAATCAGAAAAGTCGGTAGACACAATTCAACCTCCTCTTATGTCCTTGTGCGATTAATTCTAACACACCTTAGTTAATCGAGTTTTAATTTCATGCAATTTACTTTCGAACCTTCCTTTTTGCTCTCATTAGCATTTGAGTTGATGTTTCAGTCTGCTTTTGGCTTTATTTTTTGTTCTTAGATCTACTTGCTCATTTCTAGCTTAATGTTGGAAGTTGATACTTTTCATATTAAGCTTCCTTTTGTTTAATTATATACTATTAGTTTCTTCTTTTGAAACATGTCAACCTCTAACTCTTCATCTTTGTTTCTCTTTAGGGTTTCGTATTACATTATTCATGTGTGAAATTTATGAACTTATGGGTTTTTGGTTTAGGAGTGTTGATTAGTGAAAAGGTAATAGGAGAAATACCACCATTTCACTTATGATACTCATATCTTAGGGAACCAACTCGCGTCATTTGATTAATGCTAGAAGGTGCTCTTCTCTTTCCTTCTCTTCTATATATGCTTGATGCTTTATTAGTTAATTGATAGTTATAACCATATTTTGTGTTAGTTGTGTAAATTATGTTTTTAATTTGTGCTTATTGGTCTCAATTAGGTATCGTTAGAGTGAAATTATGGTTTAATTAGTTTAATTATCCTTCTTTCACCGTCTTTACATCTTTGATTCAAATAAATATGAACTAGTAGTCTTTGAGTGACATTAGTTCATCTCATTCGCTCAGCAAAAACCCTCAAGCATACGTATATAGCTTTGTGCTCGTAGCACACTAATTTTTCTCGTCACTTAATTCAAAAATTGACTCCATCTGTAAAAGGATTTTTCATTTCAAAAGAATGTTAAAATTTAAAAATCCAAATTCAACATAAATTGATGTGCTTGATTCAACATTATATAAGTTTCTTACATGCGTTTCTAAAATTATTAAAAAAATAAAACCAATGACCTTATCTCTTTGGCTACCCCCCCAACTTGGCCTATAAGGATATGGAATTACACGCTTTTTCTAGAAGCATGAAGGGGACTGTAAGGGGATGCATTGCATACTTCTGACAATTAGTGTGTTCATTCTCAAAATTTGACATTTTCATAACCTAACCCATGTTTTGTTTGCTTTATTCACAGTTATTTAGTTTTTATTATAGTTTATAAATTTTATATGCAACAAAAAATTTGCGAAATTAGGGATTGGATGTGTTAAAAGTTCAGAACAAGGTTGAGCATATGAACTCAAAGTGTACGGAAAGCACAAATAGATAAGAAATGAAGCACATACAATCAACTTAGCCATGAGGCACGTATGTGTAACTAACTTAGTGGGGCCATAAAGCACAGTGGAGGAAATGCTCAACATGACCATGCCTATCCTTCCTCTACAGCTACATTGTGTTCTACAACAATGGCAAGGGCTACTGTGGAACATGGCATGGGCATGCAATCCTTGCAGATTACACCTTTATGAACATTGTATTGTCCCCTATTAGTGTATTAGAAGAGGTTTTAGCTGAGATTTAGGGATAATGTTGAGTTCACATGATAGGTTAGGGTGAGATTGATTATTGAGGATGAATTTCAAGTTCATTAGGTTCTAATTTCATGCAATTCGCTATCTTACCAGTTCTTCTCGTATCAGTTACATTTAAGTTTGCACTTCCCTCTATTTCTAGCTTGATTCTTTATGCTTATATATACTTGCTCTTCTCTAGCTTAATGCTGACAATTGATGATTTCATATCATTTATCCTTTTAATTTAATTTTACACTCTCAATTCTTTTTACATATATGCAAATCTCTAAGTCTTTCCTGCTCTTTCCTTTTAGAGCTTCAAAAAAAATTAAAAGTTCGTCGAATAATGCATTCTTCATTAAGCATCATAGATTACTGAAAAAAAATATTTGGAGACAAACCACGCTTTACTTGCGGTGCTTCAATTTTGGAGTCCTAATTCACATTTCTTGATTAGTGCTTGATGGTACCCTTCTCTTTCTCCACCTCACTTAGTTGGTTTAGCTTTAATGCTTTGGTAGTTATATTTGGTTCTTTGTTAGTTAATTAGTAGTTAGAAGCATGTTTCGACTTAGTTTTGTTAACTATGCTTTTAATTTGTATTGAGTAGCTTCGATAAAGCATCCAAGGAGTATAATTAATGGCTAATTAGTTTAATTATCCATCTTTAATTCTATGAACAGATTAAATATAAGCTAGCTATAATTTGAGTGGCCTATGTTCACCTATCTCCGTGGAGAAAGCCTTAAGGAGTGGGCTGTGGTAATGTGCTTGGAATGCACTTAATTTTTCCTAACACAAGGTGCATGTGTATGGAATTTCCATAATGCACTATATTTATAGGTTATGCTCGTATTTCATGAACAACAATGGTGTTTTTTCAAATACGGAAAACGCTATCATTAAGAACAAGATATTGTCATTTTTTTATTATTGAATTTAGATTTAACTCCACTTTTCTCAATTTTTAAAATTTTCTTAAAATAAATTATCAGGTGATCTTCTTTGCTTTGTTGTTTCAAGCTTCAAAAGTAATGGAAGAGAATGGCAGATGTGAAGGTGATAATATGACATAGATGATTGAAGAAAGAGTGCTTAATTTATTTCTTCTAAAATGCTTCGTATCATCTTTCAAATTCAGTTAATCCATATACATGATAGATGTAAATGATTCCATCGAGCCCCACTAAGACTTCCTTTCCCCTTCTTATTTTTGAAGAGTGTATAACATGAGCTGAATGACTGATAACTATGCTAGAGACAAACAATAAAGCGTAGAAGTCATATAAAGAACTATTATTGTATTCACCACGCATTGCCTCTACTTAATAGACCACTTGTGCAATGCTCCTTCCTCCGATGTCATATTAAAAATATGTATTTCACCCTTAAAGTATGTCAAACAATATCTTCCACACATAGTAGATAACAACTGCTTGATTTGATGTAATACCGAAAATCTATAATGTCACTTGTCTGAAGAAAAAGGTGTTATCATTTTGGCATAATCAATAGTCATAAACCAGCAAACAATGAACGTATTCAATGTAGTCACTGCACTATAAATACTTATCTACAAATGCAGAATAAAGAGAATGAAAAACTTATGCCTTTGTTATGGTTCCCTAAACATCTTCACCAAAACATTGTAACCCATATAACAATCGTGACAATTGAATAGAAACATGGTGGATCGGCACTATGTGATAGCGTATAGTATCTTGTAATATAGATTTTGATATGGTACCCGATGGAAATATACAATACATTTCCCTTGCCTTTCTCTCCCGTCTCTCGGTTAGTTAGTTTCAATGCTTTTACAATTAAGCTAACCATGTTCCTTTGCAAATAATCGTCCTATGCCTAGCTACGACCGTTTATTTGTGGCACGTACACTTTATTTTTCTAACAAAATAGACATGTGAATTGAATTTATGCAATACTCTATATCTATGAATTGCACTCATATTTCATGAATAGCAATCGTGTATGTAAACATAAAAGATTCCATAATTGAGAATATGATTTTGTCTAGCCAAAATCATTGAAAAGATTGTAATCATTGTGATTCTTATAAAATTATACCAAAAAAAGACATTGCTCACTTCTACAAAACAAGGGATTTTGGATTTAACGATTTTGTCATCTCTACTATCAAAATTTAGCTTATGCAAAGATACGACTTTGTTTACACAATTTGTATAAATCTTTTTCATTTGACAATTGCCATGAAAACAACCATCACACCACTTGTCCTTATAGTAGCGCTCCTTATATTTAGCAATGATTACTAACATCAATTTTATAATATGCAAATATGATTGAATTTTTTAAGTTTTAAACATATGTATGTAGCTTAAATATTGTAGTCCAAAAATCAGTTATAATTTTATATGAATGGTTGACGCATTTGTGATTCATATACCCAATCAAAAACTAGGCACATGTACCAGCTCTAGAGTAACTATGATGCAGCTCCTTACTAATCATCACGAGCCACAAAGAGAACTGCAATGCTTTCCCAGTGCTAATTGTGCAAAGAACATTGTCAACAATCTTGTAGCCCTATAAAAGGCGCATGCATTGGCACCCAGTGTTGTTGTCATTTTTAAAAGAATGTGGTTTGATAGTACCAAATAAAATGTCAAATAATTTTTATCCCTTTCTATTATTAGTATCTAATTTACTACATTTACATTATAAGTTGTCTTTTTTTAATTAGTTTTGAAATTATCTTTAAAAAATTAAAACGTTTAGCTTTTGCTTTGTCCTTCTATGCTAGACATCTATACAGGAGGACATGGAATATCAAAATGGTATTATTAAATTGAGGGTAACTTTGGAGCCTTCAATTAATTTCCCAAAAAAGTTTTGTTATCAACTATCGAATTCGATTGGTCTATTTATATGATAGCCGCATATGACTTTATCAAACCAATCCTATGATCCCTTTACCCTTCCTATTTTGCAACTGTGGATGTCTTGAGCTGAATAATCGATGTATGTGCTCATACAAAAACGTACAAGTGTAGACGTCATATATAGGTGCCCTTATGTTATTGATTAGATACCACCTATACTTGATGACTTTCTTATGTAATGCTCATTGCCCCTAAGTCATATTTTTAAAATGTCTTTCTATCTTTAAAGATAGTTAAAAATCCCTTGTTTACATAATAGCATTACTAGCTGCACATATTTCAAGCAATTCATAGCAGGCTGTAATGACATTTTCATGAAGAAATAGATGCTATTCCTTTGGTATAATCCGTTGCCATAGTTAAGGTGGTCTATAATGATATCCAATGGAATTGTACTCAACTACAAATAATTATCAACGAAAGCAGAGGGGAAAGAATGTCAAACATGTACCCTTCTTGTGGTGCCCAAAAATTGTACACCTAGCAATAATAACTGACATAGCGATGAAGACAATTATAGAAAGAAAGTTTCCAACGAGCACTACAAAAAAGAGTCGTACCACATGCCAAAATAGGGAAGTAGGTTTTTTTTTGGGGTTAGCGGTGCACAATTATTACGATTAAGGTTTATGCTAGCCAAGAAGAAAGAAAGGACAATTTAGAACAAACACAAATACATTGCCTGAAGGTGAATGCTTTAAATCCTCATTCCACGAAAAGAATTTCTGCCTTGGTTAAGCTATGGAGTTTCAAGAAACAAACTTATGACTAAATGACACTACTTTAAAGAGGTCAGCTCGTTTATACTCTTAAAATATGTTGCCTAAATAATTGTCTTCGAAACGGAAGTTCAAAATGCCAATTGATTTTACTCAACTATTAATCAAGTTGAAAATAATTGTCAAAAATTTATGTTTTCTATTATTGACTATGTTGCCCCAAAAAAAAAAAAAAAAAAAAAAACATAGTAATGGCACGGAATGTAACCGTGTAAAAGAGAGGCGACTAGAGTGCATAACATAATTTAGTCCCAGTGAATTTTATGAAAGTATCAAGGAATGTCGTTTGAAGTCATTTTGATTGACAAAGCTAAAGTAAAAGGTTTCAATTTACATTTACAAGCAACCAAAGCAATGTTATTAATTCTGCACTAGTTACTACATGAGTTTCGGCTTTGAATTTTGTGATTTATTGAACTCTTGTAATTTCTCAAATTGCCACCAAAGCAAATTTTCTTGCAATAAACTCATAATCACGTATGAATTGCAACCTTTACTTCCGAAGAGATATTCTGAATTGCTTGCATAGATGATGGTACATAATTAAATGAAATGATGCATTCATGTAATACAATTGTAGCAAATATCAGGGAACATTATTTTTTAACACTATCATGTCATCAATGATTGTGTACTGTGCAAGCTATTACTTCAATTGTGAAATAAAGAAAATGAGCAGAAAAAGATAATACATTTAACAATTGAGTATCATTTGGCTACGCATGGTAGCAATAACTAAGTTGGAAACTCAATCGAAATTTAATGAAAACCCTTACTTTAGTTATCAATAGACCTTTCATTTCATAAGAATGTTAAAATTTAAAAACAGAGCTTCTATGTAAATGGGTGCACTTAATATAATATTATGCATACTGCTTGCATGCTATTAAAAATGAAAACAAAAATAAAACAATTGCCCTCGTCGCTCGAGCTACCACTCAACTTTATCAATATGAATGTAGAATTACATACATTTTTTGGCCGCAAGAAGCAAGCAGCAAAGGTTAATGTTTTGGGTACTTGCGCATGGTACTATATCTAAGTTGATGGTTTTCAAATTATTTTTATCGTCACAAACACACTGTCTGGTTTCGTGATGGTGAATGCAGTCATCCTTGACATGTGACAGTTTAGTGGCTGTTGAGTTAAAAATACCGCAAGTGCACGGTGCCAATTGTAGTTAGCAACGGTAAGTACGGGTCGTATTCTGTAGGGAACTTGGTTTTAATCCCTAGATTGACTGTAACACTTGATTCAGGCAAGATCAAAAGGAGAGTTGCTGAATATGTAAATCAATAATAACGAAGTTCTTAGATTGGGGTTCACCACACTATTATACTTCTTGGGCTGATGTCGAGGTTATGCAAATACGCCTGCATGGTTGATTGAATTGGATTGATTATAAATTTGGGTCCATCTACGCCTACTTTCGAAGGTCATTAGACTGACTAAGTAATCCTAGTTATCTATTTTCATGAAACTAGGGTTAACGAAGTCACAGAATCGAGTAATCTTTAATCTCATATTAAAACCTTAACTATTTTCATGTTAAAGCATCAATCGCTCACTAAGTCGCTCTAAGTTAAGGATTTAACTTTCATTGGCCTCCTAAATCCTAATTAAGACCATGGATCCATCCCTCTCAGGCAATCCATCGAACACTTGGCATACAAAGTGAGAATTCAATAAAACCATGGGTTCGCATTCACAAAACCTAGAACATAATCCCAATTCACATAATAGGGGCTAATCGCAATCTAGGATGAGGAATTTAGCCTTTAAACATCGAAACAACTACAAATCTAAGTGAAGAATTGAAGAACATATTTAGGGTACGAACCTTGATGGAAATCGCGAAGGAAGATGAATAGAAACAAGCTTCAATTGCATTTCAAGCGTCTTGGCATAATTTTAACCATCAAATTCAAAACAACAATCAGATCTAGATTAACGTGTAGAAATACTCAAAGAAGACCTAAAAATCACCTTAGAGGGAGAGCTTTCTAAAAAAACTAAAGATGAGTCCTCAAAACTGCCGTCGATAAAAGTTAACATCACGTAATCATTAGAGAGACACGATCGTGCCTCATGGCACGGGTACCCGCGCCACTTCGCTGCCCGCGCCTTCCTTGGCTCTGGTCATGGCACGGTCACGCCACCTGGTGCGGGATCCTCGTGCTAATCCCCAGGTATGTGTTTGAAGCTCCAGTTGACCTCTTCTTTGCCTTGAAAGCGTCTACTTGGCCCTCTTTTTTGCCAATATTAGCGGATTTGTCGCTTTCTTAGTAAAAACTTCTGAAGGCACTAACAAACACGATATGAGCGTAATTTAGACCAAAATGGACCAATTTAACCCTTTCTTATTAGAATTTGACATGGATTAATAGAAGAAAAAGGGTCAACTAGGGGCTAGAATGAGATCAAAATAGAGATTTATCAACTCCCCCATACTTGTCTCTTGCTTGTCCCCAAGCAAGACTGAAACATGAATGAACCGACAGGGGGTCAAAAACCTCTAACCACTCGCCTCCTTCGGCAAGGCCAATGGGGGATTAATCAAATCAAGCATAGGTGTGCACAACTAGTGGAGCAATTCGATGCATAAATATATAATTTCAAAACTCATTTAAAATCTTTGGGAAGACCACATGTTCAACTCGGCATCCAGTCATACCATATCACACCCCTCCCTAATCAAGACGCCTCTAAATAAGTGATGGGCTAGAAGGCCTGACAGTGACTCTCATAGGGGGAACAAAGCAAATACGCTCTCTCACATGTGTTTAAGATGTAAGAAGGTTCACTCAACTCTCTTCCAACCAAACAAACTACCATAGGTTTGGTAAAATTCTCAATTCTCCATCACAAAAGTGCAATATGCAAAACAATAATCAAGAGGACTTTTCAGGGTTGTAATGGGGCTAAAGGCACAGGTAGAAGGGGGCAAGCAATTTGGGAAATAAGGAGCTAATAGAGGAAGCGAGTGAGCAACCAATAATTGAACCAACTATACCACACACTCTCCTAAAATGCAATAAGAATACACCCTTAAGCAGATAGACCATCAGGAATGAACTACGATAACATGCCAAACACTCTCTCATTCACCACTTCTGTTCTTCTTTTCTTTCATTTGAATTTCAACAAGTTTCTTCTTCTTTTTTCTCTCTCTCTCTCTTTTTTTTTAGAAACGTGTTGTTCTTCCTTTGTTTTTTAAAGGAAATGAATGATTGGTAGGCACAATAACTATACAATCAATCGCCAATGATCACCATGATACATCCCCGCATACACTAAAATGAACCACCAATTTGCATAATGCCCAAAAACTACCCACAAAATAACGAAGTGTTGCCTCACTGGCTTTGGCTTAGAGGTAGGAGATGTGTTTAGGCCAATAGCTAATAGTGAAAGGTTCACAACAAAAACAGGCAAGGTTCAAAGGGGTAAGCAAGGGGTCAAAACATTAAATGACGGGTGGTAGATTTGGCTATGTAGCTCAGGAAACAAATGAATGCCTCTATCACAGTATCATAATGCGCATGTTGAATGCAATTTCAAAGAGAATCAAAGCAAGTTCTAAAAATGTAGTCATGGAAGAGACACACATGAAAGAAAATGTGAGATTAAATTGATGAATTAGTTTATAGGCTCAAAATCTCACGAGTCACACTACCAAACAGGCAACTAGCCCCAGAGATATCCCACTTAAAAGGAGCAATGAATCATGATGAGGGAAGTTCAAGGGCAAACAGTATGCAAACCAAACAATGCGGTCGAAACGCTTTCAAAATCATCAACCCAAGGCATTTGCCACAAATAACCCACAAGTATACACAACTATGTCAACCAACTAATCACCAATGCCTTGGTTACCTTCACAGGAGGGGTTTTAAATTCGTTTTTTTTTTGGGTTTTTTTTTAAGGTAGTAATAATCAAAACAATAAATCACCCTAAGCAGTCAATTAGTGGATAAATGAAGAGAAAAGTTGGAAGAAATTACCTCAAAGTCTTGGAAAGCTCCAACTAACACATTTTCACTCGAGACTAAGGGTTAGAACATAGAATATGTACAATGCAACCCTACCTATATGCATACCTAATGCATGAAATGAAATGAAGACCTAACAATGACCTAAGAATGCCGTTAAACTAGAATGAAACCTAAAGTGCTAAATGCGAGGAAATATATACAATGCACCCCACTAAACGGATACAAACATCCCCCCTATGTTTGGACCTTTCATTGTTCCCAATGAAAATGTGATGCATAAGAAAAGAAGGGGAAGGGGGAATACACTCATAGTCACTGGGTGCCGTCAGGCCCTGTAGGTGGCCAGAAATGCGTAGGGAATGGATGGAAGGTGGAGGGATCATAAGATGAGGGGCCACCCTGAAAGGAGCGTAAACGCTCCTCGCTCTGTCGAATGGACTCCGACTGGCGCCAAAGTAGCTCATTCATTCGTCGGCGCTCCTCGTACTCTCGGGCTTCCCTCATAACTCGTTCCTCCTTTCTCTGAATCTGCCAGTGCTCCCGCTCCTCTGGCAGTCGACGAAACCCCAAAAATACGAGACTCCCTCCTCGATGGAGTCTATGCACCCGGATAGGCGACCCAATTTCACACGCATGTTAGTAAATCCCTCCCAAAGCCCTGAAAATTTCATATGGAGGTTGGAAAAAGACTGGAGAAAGTTGGGGTCGAGCGGCATGTATGCCGCTGAGGAAGAAGACCCACCCATCTCATGTGTAAACGGCATAGGTGGTGGGATGGCTGCCTCCTCAGCATGGGCAGCTTCTAGCTCGGGCTCTCGTCGGCCCGCATCAATATCCTCCTCCTCATCATCATACTCCTCATCCCCCTCCTCATCAAACTCGATGTCCTCATCTGCTGCTAATTGCTCCTCCCTAGGTAGAACAATGGCCCTAACAATCCTCTGGTCGCAATTCTAATTTCTTTTATTGGCGACCGTGGTGCGTTCAACACTAGGCAGGGTGAAAAGGATGGTTTTGTGGTAGGGTTATCTAATGGCGTCGCCTCGGGTGTCAATAATATGCACATGATGGAGGGTGCCGAGGTCAAGGTGACCACCTAAGAAATGGGGCTCGAGAGTGGAGAGCCGCGAGCTGTAGCCTACAGCACTACCAATGGCGGTAACAGTGCCGCCAACGCTAATGACATTCTTGTTGCTAGTCTTGGCTACTTTCACTAAGTGGAGGATTATGAATGCCCCCGTATCAATGGGGGTACCTGACAAGGCGCACCAGATAATAAACAGCTTTGCCTTCCGATAACCATTTTGGTTGCCGTTACGCCCGAAAATAATATTGGCTGTTAGGTGCTGTAGGTATTATAGGTTGACATTACAGATGTCTGTAGCCTTGGCCTGTCGGGGGTCAAAAATCCTAGGTCTCCTGCACTAGTCATGGTATTCCTTCCATTTGGAGTAGGTAATGCTCAGCCAAATGGGATCAGGCCGTCACAACGAGGGCACATCTCTAAAAGCCCCGTCGACCACCGGGAATCTCAACAATTCATTAAACATCCTTAAACTCATCCGGTGGTCGATGTTAAACATACGAAAATAAATGGTGACCTCATGACCACCATCAACATTTAAGGAACTCAAAAACTCGACCAAAAGGCGATCATAGCATATACATTGCATGTTTATTTACTCAGTCCATCCTAATATACCAATTAGAGTCAACATGTCATCTAGCATTCCCAAAGACCTCAATGAATCAGCATGAAAATATTTCTGCTCACTAGTATTCCTAGTGGCTAAAAGCTCGTATCGGGACTTCTGTTCATCATTAACAAACTGTAAACCCCTAGTGCTAGCAAGTAAAATGAGAGGGTATACATCCTTAGTACCTTTAGCAGAAGCAGTTGCAGCTGAAGAGGAGGTTGCCCATGATGATTTCTTGGGTTGGGATGGAGCCCTTGAAGTTTCTCCAACTCGTTTCTTGCCCATGGTGTGAACTAACAACAGATCAGGACCCAAAAGTGGAGGTAAGAGCTGAAAATGGCAAGAGGAGTGACAATTTCTTTCTCTACAACCTTACACCTCAACAATGTAGGTTAGGGTTTTAGAGAGAGAAAGTGGGTTGCGGGAAAGGGTATATTTGGGTGAAGTGAGGAGAAATTTTGAGAGGAAAGTGGAGGAAAGTGAAATAATTGAATGAATTTGGAAAACAAATTGAGAGAATTTGAGTGGGTATGGTGCAAGGGAGAGAGAGGGGTTTTTGGGGTTTTTTAGAGAGAGAAAGAGGAAAGCTTGAATGGGGAAGAAGGAGAAAGAAGAAGAAATTGGCCTTTGCGCACTAGGAAATCAAAAATAGCACGGTCGTGCCATAAGGCATGGGCACACCTTGCCACTTCGCTGATCAATGACCCATGCCCTTTCTTTTTCTTGCTCCCCCTTCTTCTTTTGTTTTCATGAAGTCTTAAGGGGGGTGATACGGCCATGCCGACCGGCATGGGGTGCCCATTCCAACTTTTTGCCCTCTAAGTCATCTCTTTCCAAATCCGTTACTTCATTTTTCTCACTCTTTTTTTTTGTTTTTTGCGTGAACTTTTTCCTCTCATCTCCCCCTCCTTTTTTTGGCCATTTTTCATTTTTTTCCTCTTTTTTTCTTTTTTCCTCAAACACAGTAAAGCTTGGCTTATCTCCTAAGAAGTGCTTATTTAAGGTCCTTAGCTTGACTCGTACCTCAGATGGTAAATGACAGAGCCTAGGGAAATGGACTCATGGATGCACGAGGTGCAGCAATAGTGTCCACTTCCTTCGTAGGCTGACCAAAAAAGCAATCAAAGCCAGTTGAGATAGGTGGAGGGTGATCAGTAATTTTAATAGAACACATATGGGGTCCTCCATCCCCATCGTCCACCTGGTCTTCAGGAGTAGCTACAGGAGGGACCGATTGCATAGGACTGACAGGAGACCGATTAGTAACAGGGGGAATAGGTATTGGGTATGGAGGGAAGTGGAAATCTATCTTCTCCCCGCACAACTGAAAGGACATAATGCCCATTTGCATGTCCATCACCACCCCAGCAGTAGCTAAAAACGGTCTCCCTAAAATAATAGGGACCCTGGGATTCGCATCCATGTCTATAACGATAAAGTCGTAGGGGATGACGAACTTACCCACCTGAACTGAAACGTCTGCCAGAAGACCCACAGGTTGTTTGATGGAACGATCTGCGAGCTATATGCTCATGTTGATAGGTGTTAGGTCCAGTAGTTGCAGCTTCTTGCAGAGAGAGAGGGGTATTAAGCTCACACTAGCCCCCAGATCACAGAGGGCTCTCTCAATCTGTAAATCTACTATGCAGCAGGGGATGGAGAAGCTGCCCGGGTCCTGTAGCTTCGGTGGTGACCGCCTTTGCAGAAGCGCGCAGTAGGCTTTGCCAATGAAAAGTACGGAAGCTTCCCTAGGCTCTTCTTTCTTAGAGAGGAGCTCTCTTAAGAATCTCAAATATGTGGGTGCTTCCTTGAGAGCTTCCAAGAAAGGAACACTAACGTATATCCTTTTTAGGACGTCTAAGAATCGCGCAAATCGAGGCTCAGACGTAAGCAGCTTAGACCACGCCACCCTCTGGGGAAAAGGTATAGGTGGCTGGTAGGGGCGATGTGGAGTCGAATCACTAGGCTTCTCAGTGGAGCCCAAACTTTCTTCCTTCTTCCCCCCACCTATTCCTGCAGAATCACGAACTACAGCGACCTCTTTGGAGAACCATCACTGGGCTCTCCTCAAACCCCTCACCCACTGCAGAAAGGGCGTTGACATGGCCTCTAGGGTTGGTCTCAAGATGACTAGGTAGATGCCCTTGAGGTCGAGTCATGTGACTCACCTGCTGAGCTATCTGGGCGATCTGATTATCCATCGCCTTTTGGTGGGAGGCCATAGTATCAAACTTGGAGTTTAGCTAGCTGATTGACTCGCCAAGAGCTTCACTAGTCTTGATTTGAGTTGCGATGAAACGCTCTATGAGGCTCTCCAAATTAGTTTTAGTTTGAGGAGGTGGAGGGGATGGGTTATAGGGAGCTTTGTAGTGAGAGTTGGGCTGTTGGGGTTGGGGGGCATTGGGTGGCATAGGATTATTGTCACGGTAGGAGAAATTTGCGTGATTTCTCCAACTGGGGTTGTAGGTGTTCGAGTACGGATTGTTTTGTGGGCGTGGATTGAAGTTTTGTAAGGCATTGGCTTGTTCTACTCCTCGAAAATAGCCTTAACACTCAGCAACTAAGTGTCCTTGAATACCACATACTTCGCATGAAACTCTAACTACATACATCGTGCCAGAAGGACTCCCTGGCTTAGGAGTGCCCAACCTATCTAACCTCTGAGCAAGGGCGTCAACCTTGCTTGCCAACATGTCCACCGCATCGATATCGTACTTACCACCACCCTTCCTTTGGGGAGCCCGCTCATTGGACCAATGATAATTATTGGCTGACATGTCTTCAAGTAGGGCCTTGGCTACTTTAATGGACTTCCCCATAAGGGCACCTCCAGCTGCAGCATCAATGGACATTTTAAGGGTCTGATCCAGTCCATTGTAGAAGGTCTGAATGAAAAGCCAATCAGGGACTCCATGGTGGGGGCACTGGCATTGAAGATCCTTAAACCTCTCCCATGCCTCATATAAAGATTCGCTAGGTAGCTGAGCGAATGAGGTAATGTCAGCCCTTACTTGGCTATTTTTCCTGGTGGGAAGTACTTGCTCAAGAAAGACTTGGAGAGCAAAGGTGTTGGCTCCTCATTCTGGAGCTAATCTCGTACTCAATCCCTTAGAGAGAATGGGAAGAGTTAGTCTCAGTCGAATGGCGTCAGTGGAGACCCCATTGAGTTTAATAGTGTCACACTTCGCAAGGAAATTGCGAAGGTACATGTTGGGATTCTCAGAGGGGTGCCCACCGAACTGATCTCTCTCCACCAGAGAGATAAGGGCGGGGCATAGCTCGAAGTTGTTCACCTCAACCGTGGGGTTCACAATGGATAAAGTGATCCCTAACGCCTGAGGCATCGCATAGTCTCTCAAAATTCGGGTGTCTTGCGCCGCCATTGCAGATTCGACTTGCTTCTTTCGTCGCGCGCCGCTTTGCTTGTGAGCAGTTGCTTCGATTTTAGGATTCAGGAGAAGTAAGTTATGACCCCCTTACTGCGCCTGCACATATAAAACAAAAACTATACCAAGCGTAAGCGAGTCCAAGCAAGGGTAAAAGCAAACAGGATGAGAGCAAGAGGAAAATAAAAGAAAAAACCTAATCTCAAGTATATTAGCCAATTCCAATGTCAAAACGAATAAGTTCTCCGGCAACGGCGCCAAAAACTTGTTGAGTTAAAAATACCGCACGTGCATGGTGCCAATTATAGTTAGCAACAACAAGTACGGGTCGTATTCCATAGGGAACTTAGTTTTAATCACTAGATTGACTGTAACACTTGATTCAGGCAAGATCAAAAGGAGAGTTGTTGAATATGTAAATCAATAATAACGAAGTTCTTAGATTGGGGTTCACCATACAATTATGCTTCTTGGGTTGCTGTCTAGGTTATGCAAATACGCTCGCATGGTTGATTGAATTGGATTGATTACAAATTTGGGTCCATCTATGCCTACTTTTGAAGGTCATTAGACTGACTAAGTAATCCTAGTTATCTATTTTCATACAACTAGGGTTAACGAAGTCGCAGAATCGAGTAGTCTTTAATCCCGTATTGAAACCCTAACTATTTTCATGTTAAAGCATCAATCGCTCAATAAGTCGCTCTAAGTTAAGGACTCAACTTTCATTGATCTAGTAAACCCTAATTAAGAGCATGGATCCATCCCTCTCAGGCAATCCATCAAACACTTGGCATACAAAGTGAGAATTCAATAAAACCATGGGTTCGCATTCACAAAACCTGGAACTTAATCCCAATTCACATAATAGGGGCTAATTCCAACCTAAGATGAAGAATTTAGCCTCTAAACATCGAAACAACTATAAATCTAAGTGAAGAATTGAAGAACATATTTAGGGTACGAACCTTGATGGAAATAGCGAAGGAAGATGAATAGAAACGAGCTTCAATTAAATTTCAAGCGTCTTGGCACAATTTCAACCATCAAATTCAAAACAACAACTAGATCTAGATTAAAGTATAGAAATACTCAAAGAAGACCTATCGATAGAGGCAGATTTCTTCTTTCTCTCTTTTTATGAGGAGAATTTAAGATGGCAATCAAATGAATTGAAGAAACCAAATAGCTTTTAAGGTGAGAGTTTAATTACACGTTTTTGATTTCATATATTCAACTTTTAAACTATGATCTAATTTGTAATTTTTTGTTTAATTTTAGTGAATCGCAAGTTGAGAATAACTACAATGGGTGGTCTTTATGTCCCTTCCCCCTAAAAAATAAACGTCGAATTTTCTCCTTTTTGATTAGATATTTGATGATATTGTGGTTTAATTACAGCAAATCTTCAATTTTGGATGTGCAGAAGGAGTTCATATATTGTTGGCTCTTGCATGTAAAGCAGTCATCAGTCAGGATAAGATAAAAAAGGCTCAAAGGTATCATTTTTTTGTCGATCTCAACACCTCTCTTAGGCTTTTCTCTCCATTCAATGTGACATTGTGCCTGAATTTTTGTAGTATCAACTATTTTGAGTGCATTTATGAAATTAGGTTGTTGGTTTTAATTCTTAAATATGGAGTTGCCTTTAGTTTTGCTCATTGGTGTTTTTTGTGGTTTAGTTCTTTTTTGTATGTTTTTGATGGGTTAAATTCAATTTCAAAATGGCTTTAGTAAGGATTTATAGCATAATAAGGTTGGTGATGTGAAAGTAAGTGAACTTGCTCTTCTCATTCTCTAATTGGGTTTACATGTTTAAAAAATTTTCCTTCTGCTATTGACACTATAGTGGGTCATATTACTATTAAATTATAAGTGGACTTGGGTTTCCCTGAATTTTCTGTGTGATGGATTTGCTTTTCTGTATTTTTTTTTTTTGGGGGGGTTGAAAAACTAAGGTGAACAAACGATACACATTGAAAACACAAGAAGTTTTGGGAGGGGAAATTAGTGGAGTTCAAAATGTTCAGTGCTAGGGTTATTAGGAGGTGGAGTTGAACAAGTGAGGTAAGAGATTGGAAGTTCGCCAAATTTCATCCATTAGAAAATGGGGGTAATAAATTGTTTTATGTCCTATTGTGATGAGTGAAGTTGGGTTGTCAATAAAAATTACTATTAAATTGTGAGTGGACTTGGATTTCCCTGAATCTTCTGTATGATGGGTTTGCTCTTCTATATTTTTTTCTTTTTTTTGTTGTTGTTGAAAAACTAAGGTGAACAAACGATACACATTGAAAACACAAGAAGTTTTGGGAAGGGAAATTAATGGACTCAGGGCTGGGGTTATTAGGGGAGGGGTGTAGTTGAACAAGTGAGGTAAGAGATTAGAAGTTTGCTAAATTTCATCAATCAGAAAAGGGTGGGGTAATAAATTGTCTCACGTCCTGTTGTGATGAGCAAAGTTGGGGCTATCTATAAAAAATGCAGAACTTCAAAGGATTAGTGAAGGCATTTTTAGCTCTCACACTACAACATATATATAGGCAGTCGGCGTTTGATGCATTCTTCACTCCCTTGCTATGGATTCTTTGACTTTACAGGTATCTATGTGCTATCCACTTGCATCTTATTTACTCACCATTTGTTGGAATTACTTTTTGTGATTCAATTATGATACGTAGGATATTAAATTCTGTACATTCATTTGTGTGATGGTATGTTAATATTTCATAAGCAAAGTGTGAAGATCTCAAGCTCCCCCTTTTGGTTGGGGGGTGGGGGAGGGAGGGTTGGTAGAGCTGATGATTTAAGATGGAGTATGTCTTTCATAGTAAGGCAATTAATACATTTTCCTTTCATTGAATCATGTCTCCTCTTGTGATCTTGAATTGGTTGGATGAACTACATTAGTTAACCCTTCTCCTATCAAGAAAATATAGGCCTATTATACTTTGGTCAAGTTTTATAATTTATTTCAGTGAACAGCTATGCTGCTGATCATCCTACTTATCCTCTTAACTAAGATTGAAAATTGTACATATCTTATATAGATTTTGGATCATCAATCAAACCAAATTGTCTATGCCTCAATTTGTGTGCGCCAACATTGTTAAAGGCAACATCTCTTAAATTATGGGATACTATGTTGTTCTCATTAGATTTACATAACCCTAAAAAAATCGTTCTTCTTTTCATTCATGCTTTCCATTTAATTGACACTTTCTTTGTAATTTCTTATTTGGTTTTGTATTTTACACTTTTTGATTCTAATTTTGGCTTTGCCTTTTATTAATAGCTCCATCCAATAAGTTAATTACACCTTCAATACTTTTAACTTGCATATTTTTGTAGATCTTCTTCATTGTCTTCTTTTTCTTGATAAGGTTTCGAATCTTTTGATTATAATAAAACCCTTAAAGCATTCAACCCCCATTCTCAATTGCACTCTCTTTAGGTCCTTTCCCTCCCTTTCTGTTAGGGAAAAGTTTTAATATTTATAAACCTCAAGTGCAAGGTGTATCGTTGAGTATTCGGGGTGTCGTCCGCAGAGAATTGTGTTTTCAATTACCAAAGTCCACTCGAGCGTATCAAGCTAGGCAAATCAAAGGTGAAGAGAAATAGAACTACACAACTAAAACAAAGATGATTTCAATTGTAATTAAACCTAAGGTAGATTAACTAATCGAGTTAAACCCTCATCTACCCAAGTTAAGCTAATATTCAAGGATGATCGGCTATATCAATAAAGTCCACCCAAACCCTCTCTCAAGGGTTAATAGGCTAGCCTAATTGTTCTGACCACCTATTTTCATGTGGTTAGTTCAATTAGGCTACAAGATTAACAATGCTCGACCTAGCCAGCGATCGAGACTATTTTCATATCCGAATCACAGCTATTCTCTCAAAAACTTGTTAGGGAAAAGTTTTAATATTTATAAACCTCAAGTGCAAGTTGTATTATTGAGTACTGGGAGTGTCGTCCACAGAGAGTTGTGTTTTCAATTACCAAAGTCCACTCAAGCGTATCAAGGTAGGCAAATCAAAGGTAAAGAGAAATAGAACTACACCACTAAAACAAAGAAGATTTCAATTGTAATTAAACCTAAGGTAGACTAACTAATCAAGTTAAACCCTCTTCTACGCAAGTTATGCGAATATTCAAGGATCACCAGTTGTATCAATAAAGTCCACCCAAGCCCTCTCAAGGGTCAATAGGCTGGTCTAATTGTTCTAACCACCTATTTTCATAGGGTTAGTTCAATTAGGCTACAAGATTAACAACCCTTAAGCTAGCTAGCGACCAAGACTATTTTCATATCCGAATCCCAACTATTCTCTTTACCCGTACTAAACAATTAACCTCACCTTTCAGCATAAGTTAATCCCCCCAAAATACGGATGAAAGCTCTTTTAAGCATTTCATCAAATACATGGTGGGCGTGAGAGGAAATCCCAAATTCTAGCATAAACAAGATGGGTAAAGGCCCAACAACAATCAATTAGCCATCAAGAGTGTAATTACAATCAAAACTCACAAACTTAATCAAAACTAAGCATCTATAAGCAAATCAAAGCAAGACTTAACAAACTAGAAAACAAAACAAGAAACATGAAATTAAAGAGGAAGACAAGAGGGAAACTTAGCCATCAATTACAAAATCCAAATCTTGTACAATGTATACAGCAAGCTACTCTAAATTATTCACCCCTAATGGAGTTTTGTTGCTAAACCTAAATTAAGAACTCCCAAAAAATCGCCAAAGGAGAGTCGGGAGGTCCCCGAACAAAAACGCCCAAAAGGGGTTAAATAGAAAAATCGAGCAACGAGGCGGCGATGGGAGGGAGCACTGCCATGCCAGGTGGCACGGCCACACTGTGCCAATTTTCTGGCTCGGTGGCTCAACCTCCTGTCGTTCCTTCTTGCCTTCTTTTCGCTCTTCTTGTCCGTCTTCGCTCATTTTCGTGACGTTTTGCTCTATTGGAGTTTATTACTTATAAAAGCAAACAAAACAAGTAAAAATCTTTAAAATTATAATATTAGACGAGCTAAAATTAGGTAAAAGGGGCACGTAAAATATGACAAATTATCACCTAACAAATACTCCCACACCTACCTTTTGCTCGCAAAATAAAGAAAAACTGACCTAAGGACTTAACTCACTTTTACAGGAATCGCGGTTGCATTTAGCGTATGCAACAAGCCCTTTAAACCCCTTGGTTCCCCCAAGTGGACGAGTGAGGTCTTCTGAGAGTTTGCAGAAGATATACCCACAAAATCTTAAAAAAGAAACAACAAGTGGAAAAGAAGAAAGGAAACCAAAGAAAACAAAATTAATATACAAACAAGGCACAAATATCTATATAAGGGGAAAAACTGTACACATTCTCACCAACCAAACCACCAACGCAATGAAGATATTAGCCTGTATATAAAGAGAGTGTATACATCAAGACTCTTTATCCATATACATGACATCAAAGCACCAACTTTTCACCCCATTATACATCAAAACCTAGAGTTTATCCTAGTGCTTGGTGTGTAAGTGTATCATCATCCTAGGACTTAAGCTTATCAAAATCAAACTCGTTCTCACATGACTGACACATGCTACACTATTGACCTATTAACAAGGGAAGCAAGCTTTCCCAGTAGTAGTATTACCTCAAAGGGAAACACCCATTAGCAGTATTACCTCAAAGGACAATGCCTAATAACACATGCCTCAAAGGGATACTTGTCATTCCAAATTTTATTTTTTTATTTTTCATTTTTTTATTTTTATTATTTTTTTTTTGAAGTGCAAACAAAAACCAAAGTAATCGTGTACAAGACAAGTGGGAGAGCCAATGATGGAAGACTAAGACCATCAAATAATGATGAAGTATACACAAGGACTGGATTACACAATTATAACAAAATGTTGGGGTTAGAATTGGGACCAAGAATGACACACTTAGGACAAAGATCAATCATGAACAACTTACTTATCTATCTGCTAATAGCTAAGGTACAAGGGGTCAAAGTCAGTCAAAATAGTACAAGACTCCCAAAAATAGCTCAGAAATATAGAATCTTTTTAGTTTTCGAAAAATTTACGCTCTTTTCCTTTTTAAAAAGATTGAAGCATAGCTTCTCTTCCCCCACACCTAATCTCACAATGTCCTCATTGGGAGCCAAGAAGCTACCACATCAACAAAACACATATGTACCAAAAAAAAAAAAAAAAACCAAAATACGCAAAAACCACAACTATGTACAAAGGCACACAAAAGGTGGTCATAGTCATCAACTCGCTTAATAAATTCCTAAGTTTTACCTCAAAATGAACACCACAAAGGACAACCTAATATCCACAACTACGCAACCTGATATCCACAACTACGCAACCTAATATCCACAATGAAATAAAAGAAAAGAAAGAAAATAAAAAGAAAGTAGAAGAGCTAGAGCGATTATACCAGGTTGGGTACTAATTGTACCCAAACTAAGCCTCACTAAAATGGTGCGATGGGAGGCTCGAGGAGCATCATCCACTCCTCATCTCTCAAGATCCAAGCTGCCAAATTGGATGTCATCAAAGCTAGCAGGAGCTTATTGAACACCCGAGCATGTAACTCTGATGGATGTAACAAAGAGTACAAAAACATGAATCCAAAAATGATAGTGAGTGCTCTCCTAAGCTTATCAAATGCCTTGAAAAAATCAGTAGAATAGTCAAAGTCAATAATCAATATGATTTTTCCAGGCAAACGCTCTAGGTATAGATTGTACGGATCAAGGGAGGGGTTATAACCACTAATGGTACCTAGAGTCTCAAAACAGTCGACCTTATTCCCCTCAAGCACAATATGAGAATCAACAAGTGGCCAATCGCAACACTCAGGGGAATGTGAGTGTAGTGCACATGAGGGAGAAGCATAAAAATGTCAAGGGGATCGGGGGACATATGGTCATCATGATCAAGACTAGGTAAAACTGTAAACACAACATCCACAATAGGCCTCCCAACAAGAGTCTCATTAGGATCATGTTTCCCAATAGCTATATTATCTGACCCATAATAGGAATCATCCTCATCAACACTGACATCAATATTTAGTATCTCACTCACCCCAAACCCTATCGACTGAGTTAAAGGGTAAGGTGTATCAGGGAAGGTCGTGATAGATACAGTGTTGTCCCTAAGGGTGTTAGGTGAGGATGGACCAGTAGGGGGCAATGTAGTCGAGGAAGGCTCAAATACTTCCTCTAGTCCGGACTCTAAACTAGGAAAAGACTCACCATCATCAAACAAGTTGACATCAAGTTCAGGGGAACAAAACCTAAGGTCAGTCTCATGTGATAAGTCATGCTCCCGCATAAAGTTAGTAAGCTTAAGTTATTGCTCATTCATTGCCTCAATCATGCTGGAAAGTCTAGCAAAACCATCAGCAGAAATATAACAAGGACAAGAATTACTGTCATGATCAGAACGATTACAATGCTCGCATAAAGGAGGGGCAAAGTTAGGGATGTAAGGGGAGGGATTACAAGAATCAACACAACTAGTCTCAAATTCATAAGTATCCCAAGCCAATCGCTCAAGCAAATCCCAAGCTTCATCAACATCACGGGCACAAAAATTCCAATGCTCCAGATGAGCATGGGTCTCATAATTTACACCCTCATCGACTATACTCAAAATTTCTCACTTATCCAAACAGTAGCCACAATGTGCAAGAAAAGAATGTAATCTGTCAAAGTATCTGCAAAACAGTTCATGCTCATACTGAGCAAAGTGGAAAACTGGCATTTTCAATTTTTTTTGATTCTTTTTAAAATAAAGGTCTAGTCTCGAATACTCAAGCAAGCTCCAACATTGAAAAATGCCAACTCGTTAGCAGCGGTGCCAAAAACTTGTTAGGAAAAAGTTTTAATATTTATAAACCCCAAGTGCAAGATGTATCATTGAGTACCCAGGGCGTCGTCGGCCGAGAGTTAAGTTTTTAATTACCAAACTCCACTCGAGCGTATCAAGCTAGGCAAATCAAAGATGAAGAGAAATACAACAATCCTACTAAAATGAAGAAGATTTTAATTTTTATTAAACCTAAAGTAGACTAACTAATCAAGTTAAACACTCATCTACCCAAGTTAAGCTAATATTCAAGGATGATCGGTTGTGTCAATAAAGTCCACGCAAGCCCTCTCTGGAGGGTCTATCAGCTAGTCTAATTGTTCTAACCACCTATTTTCATAGAGTTAGTTCAATTAGGCCACAAGATAAAACCCTTGACCTGGCTAGCGACCAAGACTATTTTCATGTCCGAATCGTAGCTATTCTCTCAAAAACTTGTTAGGGAAAAGTTTTAATATTTATAAACCCCAAGTGCAAGTTGTACTGTTCAGTACTCGGGGTGTCGTCTATAGAGAATTGCGCTTTCAATTATCAAAGTCCACTCGAGCATATCAAGCTAGGCAAATCAAAGGTGAAGAGAAATAGAACCACACTACTAAAACAAAGAAGATTTCAATTGTAGTTAAACCTAAGATAGACTAACTAATCGAGTTAAACACTCAGCTGGCCAAGTTATGCTAATATTCAAGGATGATCGGTTGCATAAATAAAGTCCACCCAAACCCTCTCCCAACGGTTAATAGGCTAGCCTAATTGTTCTAACCACCTATTTTCATGTGGTTAGTTCAATTAGGCTATAAGATTAACAACCCTCCACCCAGCTAGCTACCGAGACTATTTTCATATTCGAATCGCTGCTATTCTCTCAAAAACTTGTTAGGGAAAAGCTTTAATATTTATAAACCCCAAGTGCAAGGTGTAGCGTTGAGTACTCAGAGTGTCATCCGTAGAGAGTTGTGTTTTCAATTACCAAATTCAACTCGAGCATATCAGGGTAGGCAAATCAAAGGTGAAGAGAAATAGAACTACACTTAAAACAAAGAAGATTTCAAATGTAATTAAACCTAAGGCAGACTAACTAATCAAGTTAAACCCTCTTCTACCGAAGTTATGCTAATATTTAAGGATGATCAGTTGTATCAATAAAGTCCACCCAAGCCCTCTCTCAAGGATCAATAAGCTAGTATAATTGTTCTAACCACCTTTTTTCATGGGCTTTGTTCAATTAGGCTGCAAGATTAATAATTCTCGACCTAACTAGCGACCAGGACTATTTTCATGTCCGAATCCCAACTATTCTCTCTACCCGAACTAAACAATTTACCTCACCTTTCAGCATAAGTTAATCGCCCCAAAATATGGGTGAAAGCTCTTTTAAGCATTTCATCGAGCACATGGTGGGCGTGAGAGAAAATCCTAAATTCTAGCATAAACAAGATGGGTAAAGGCCCAACAAATCAATTGGCCGTCAAGAGGGCAATTACAATCAAGACTCACAAACTTAATCAAACATAAGCATCTATGAGCAAATCAAAGCGAGAGTTAACAAACTAGAAAATAAAATAAGAAATATGAAATTAAAGAGGAAGAGAAGAGAGAAACTTACCATCAATTGCAAATTCCAAATCTTGCACAATGTATACAGTAATCTATTCTAAATTATTCACCCCTAATGGGATTTTGTGGCTAAACCTAAACTAAGAACTCCTAAAAATCATCAAATGAGAGTTGGGAGGTCCCCGAACAAAAACTCCCAAAAGGGGTTAAATAGAAAAATCGAGCAACCGAGCAGCGATGGGAGGTGGCACGGCCACGCAAGGTGGCACGGCCACACTGTGCCAATTTTCTGGCCTGGTGGCTCAGCCTCCTGTCATTCCTTCTTGCCTTCTTTTCGCTCTTCTTGTCCGTCTTCGCTCCTTTTCGCGACGTTTTACTCGATTGAAGTTTATTTCTTACAAAAGCAAACAAAATAAGTAAAAATCTGAAAAATTATATTATTAGACGAGATAAAATTAGGTAAAAGGGGCACATAAAATACGATAAATTATTGCCTAACAAATACCCCCACACCTACCTTTTGCTCGTCCTCTAGCAAAATAAAGAAAAACTGGCCTAAGGACTTAACTCACTTTCGCAGGAATCGCAGTTGCATTTAGTGTATGCAACAAACCCTTTAAACCCCTTGGTCCCCCTAAGTGAACGAGGGAGGTCTCGTGAGTGTTTATAAAGGATATACACACAAAATCTTAAAAAAGGAAAAATAAGTGGAAAAGAAGAAAGGAAAACAAAGAAAACAAAACAAATATACAAACAAGGCACAAATATCTATGCAAGGGGAAAAACTGTATACATTCTCACCAACCAAATCACCAATGCAACGAAGATATTAGCCTGTATATAAACAGAGTGTACACATCAAGACTCTCTATCCATAGACATGACATCAAAGCACTAACTTTTCACCCCACTGTGCATCAAAACCTGGAATTCATCGTAGTGTTTGGTATGTAAGTGTCTCATCATCCTAGGACTTAAACTTATCAAAATCAAACTCGTTCCCACCTGACTGATATATGCTACATTATTGACCTATTAATAAGGGAAGCAAGCTTTTTCAGTAGCAGTATTGCTGCAAAGGGTAACACCCAGTAGCTGTATTGTCTCAAAAGGTAAAGCCCAGTAAGGCATTTCTCAAAAGGATACTTATCATTCAAAAATTTATTTTTTTATTTTTCTCTTCTTTTCATTTTTTTTAAAATGCAAACAAAAGCCAAAGTAATCGTGCACAAGACAAGTGGGAGAGCCAATCATAGAAGACTAAGACCATAAGATAATGATGAAGTATATACAGGGACTGGATTACACAGTTATAACGGACTGTTGGGGTTAGAATTGGGACTAAGAATGACATAGTTAGGATAAAGATCTATCATGAACAACTTACCTATGTACCCACTAATAGCTAAGGTACAAGGGATCAAAGTCAGTCAAAATAGTAAAAGACTCCCCAAAAACAACTCATAAATATAGAATCTTTCTGGTTTTCAAAAAATTTGCTCTCTTTTCCTTTTTCAAAAGATTGAAGCATAGCTGCTCTTCTCCTACACCTAGATCTCATAATGTCCTCATTAGGAGCTGAGAAGCTACCACATTAGCAAAATACATATGTACAAAAAAAAAAAACAAACCAAAATATGCAAAAACCACAACTGTGTACAAAGGCACACAAAAGGTGGGTATAACCATCAACTGGCTCCACAAAATCCCAAGTTTTACCTCAAAATGATCACCACAAAAGGACAACCTAATATCCACAACTATTGAACCTAATATCCACAACGCAACCTAAAATCCACAATGAAACAAAAGAAAAGAAAGAAAATGAAAAGAAAGGAGAAGAGCTAGAGCGATTATACCAGGTTGGGTACAATTCTAAGCCTCACTGAAATGGTGCGATGGGATGCTCGAGGAGCGTCATCCACTCCTCATCTCTCAAGATCCAAACTACCAAATCGGATGTCATCAAAGCTAGCAGGAGCTTATTGAACACCTGAGCATCTAACTCTGATGGATGTAACTAAGAGCACAAAAACATGAATCCCAACATGATAGCGAGCACTCTCCTAAAGTTATCAAATGCCTCGGAAAAATTGCTAAAATGGTCAAAGTCAATAATCAACTTGATTTTTCCAGGCAAATGCTCTAGGTACAGATTGTACGGATCAAGGGAGGGGTTATAACCACTGATGGTACCTAGAGTCTCAAAAGAGTCGACCTTATTCCCCTTAGGCACAGCATGAGAACCAACAAGTGGCCAATCGTAAGACTTAGGGGAATGAGAGGGCAGTGAACATGTAGGAGAAGCATGAAACTCGAAACAGTCAACCTTATTCCCCTCAAGCACAACATGAGAATCAACAAGTGGACAATCGTAACACTCAGAGGCATGAGAGGGCAGTGAACATGAGCGAAAAGCATGAAAAATGTCAAGGGGATCGGGGGACACATGGTCATCATGATCAGGACTAGGTAAAACTGTAAACAGAACATCCACGCCAGGCCTCCCAACAAGAGTCTCGTTAGGATCATGCTCCTCAAAAACTATATTGTCTGACCCATAACAGGAATCATCGTCATCAACACTGACGTCAATACCAAGTATCTCACCCACCCCAAACCCTGTCGACTGAGTTAAAGGGTAAGTTGTATCAGGAAAGGTCGTGATAGATGTAGTGTTGTCCCCGAGGGTGTTAGGTGAGATTGGAGCAGCAGGGGGCAATGTAGTCGAGGGAGGGCCAAATACTTCCTCTACTCCGAACTCTAGATTAGGAATAGACCCACTATCATCAAACAAGTTGACACCAAGTTCAGGGAACAAAACCTAAGGTCAGTCTCATGTGATAGGTCATGCTCCCGTATGAAGTTAGTAAGCTAAAGTTGCTGCTCATTCATTGTCTCAATCAGGCTGGAAAGTCTAGCAAAACCATCAACAGAAATATAATAAGGATAAGAATTACTGTCATGATCCGAATGATTATAATGCTCACACACAGGAGAGGCAAAGTTAGGGATGTAAGGGGAGGGGATGCAAGAATCAACACAGCGAGTATCAAATTCATAAGTATCCCAAGCCACTCAAGCAAATCCCAAACTTCATCAACATCACGGGCACAAAAATTCCAATGCTCCAGATGAGCATTGGTCTCATAATTCACACCCTCATTGACTATACTCAAAATTTCCCACTTATCCAAATAGTAGCCATAATGTGCAAGAAAAGAATGTAATCTGTCAAAGTATCTCTAAAACAGTTCATGCTCATACTGAGGAAAGTGGAAAACTGGCATTTTCAATTTTTTATTTTTTTTAAAAATAAAGGTCTAGTCTTGAATACTCAAGCATGCTCTAACATTGAAAAACGCCAACTTCCCGGCAACGGTGCCAAAAACTTATCAGGGAAAGGTTTTAATATTTATAAACCTCAAGTGTAAGGTGTATCATTGAGTACCCGGAGCGTCGTCAGTGGAGAGTTTTGTTTTTAACTACCAAACTCCACTTGAGCGTATCAAGCTAGGCAAATCAAAGGTGAGGAGAAATAGAACTACACTACTAAACGAAAAAGATTTCAATTCCTATTAAACCTAAGGTAGACTAACTAATCGAGTTAAACACTCATATACCCAAGTTAAGCTAATATTCAAGGATGATCGGTTGTATCAATAAAGTCCACGAAAGCCCTCTCTCGAGGGTCTATCGGCTAGTCTAATTATTCTAACCACTTATTTTCATGGGGTTAGTTCAATTAGGCTACAAGATTAACAACCTTTGACCTAGCTAGTGACCGAAACTATTTTCATGTCCAAATCGCAACTATTCTCTCAAAAACTTGTTAGGGAAAAGTTTTAATTTTTATAAACCCCAAGTGCAAGGTGTACCATTGAGTACTCGGGTGTCATCCACAGAGAGATGTGTTTTCAATTATCAAAGTCCACTCCAGCGTATCAAGCTAGGCAAATCAAGGTGGAGAGAAATAGAACTACACTACTAAAACAAAGAAGATTTCAATTGTAATTAAACCTAAGGTAAACTAACTAATCGAGTTAAACCCTCACCCGGCCAAGTTAAGCTAATATTCAAGGATGATCGGTTGTATCAATAAAGTCCACCCAAACCCTCTCTCAAGGGTTAATAGGCTAGTCTAATTATTCTAACCACCTATTTTCATGTGGTTAGTTCAATTAGACTACAAGATTAACAACCCTCGGCCTAGCTAGCGATAGAGAGTATTTTCGTATCCGAATCGCAGCTAATCTCTCAAAAACTTGTTAGGGGAAAGTTTTAATATTTATGAACCCCAAGTGCAAGGTGTACCGTTGAGTACTCGGGGTGTCACTCGCAGAGAGTTGTGCTTTCAATTACCAAGGTCTAGTCAAGCGTATCAATGTAGGCAAATCAAAGGTGAAGAGAAATAGAACTACACTTGAAACAAAAAAGATTTCAAATGTAATTAAACCTAAGGCAGACTAACTAATCAAGTTAAACCCTCTTCTACCCAAGTTATGCTAATATTCAAGGATGATCAGTTGTATCAATAAAGTCTGCCCAAGCCCTCTCTCAAGGATCAATAGGCTAGTCTAATTGTTCCAACTACCTATTTTCATGGGTTAGTTCAATTAGGCTACAAGATTAACAACCCTCGACCTAGCCAGCAACCGGGACTATTTTCATGTCTGAATCCTAACTATTCTCTCAACCTGCACTAAACAATTAACCTCACCTTTCAGCATAAATTAATTGCCCCAAAATATGTATGAAAGCTCTTTCAAGCATTTCATCGAACAAATGGTGGGCGTGAGAGAAAATCCTAAATTCTAGCATAAACAAGATGGGTAAAGGCCCAACAACAATCAATTGGCCATCAAGAGGGTAATCACAATCAAAACTCACAAACTTAATCAAACCTAAGCATCTATGAGCAAATCAAAGCAAGAGTTAACAAACTAGAAAACAAAACAAGAAACATGAATTTAAAGAGGAATAGAAGAGAGAAACTTACCATCAATTGCAAAATCCAAATCTTGTACAATGTATACATTAATCTACTCTAAATTATTCACCCCAAATGGGGTTTTGTGGCTAAACCTAAACTAAGAACTCCCAAAAAATCATCAAAGGAGAGTTGGGAGGTCCCCGAACAAAAACTCCCAAAAGGGGTTAAATAGAAAAATCGAGCAACCGAGCGGCGATGTGAGGGAGCACGGCCATACGAGGTGGCATGGCCACACTGTGCCAATTTTCTGGCCCAGTGACTTGGCCTTCTATCGTTCCTTCTTGCCTTCTTTTCACTCTTCTTGCCCGTCTTCGCTCCTTTTCAAGACGCTTTTCTCGATTGAAGCTTATTACTTACAAAAGCAAACAAAATAAGTAAAAATCCTAAAAATTATATTATTAGACGAGCTAAAATTAGGTAAAAGGGGCATGTAAATATAACAAATTATTTCCTAACAAATAACCCCACACCTACCTTTTGCTCGTTCTCTCGCAAAATAAAGAAAAACTGACCTAAGGACTTAACTCACTTTCGCAGGAATCGCGGTTACATTTAGCGTATGCAACAACCCCTTTAGACCCCTTGGTTCCCCCAAGTAAACGAGGGAGGTCTCATGAGGGTTTACAGAAGATATACCCATAAAATCTTGAAAAAGGAAAAATAAGTGGAAAAGAAGAAAGGAAAACAAAGAAGATAAAAAAACATACAAACCAGGCACAAATATCTATATAAGAGGAGAAACTGTACACATTCTCACCAACCAAATCACCAATGCAACGAAGATATTAGCCTGTATATAAACAAAGTATACACATCAAGACTCTCTATCTATATACATGACATCAAAGCACCAACTTTTCACCTCACTGTGCATCAAAACCTGGAATCCATCCTAGTGCTTAGTGTGTAAGTGTATCATCATCCTAGGACTTAAGCTTGTCAAATTCAAACTCATTCCCACCTGACTGACACATGCTACATTATTGACCTATAAACAAGGGAAGCAAGCTTTTCCAGTAGCAGTATTGCCTCAAAGGGCAACACCCAGTAGTAGTATCGCCTCAAAGGGTAACGCCCAGTAGGGCATGCCTCAAAAGGATACTTATCATTCCAAATTTTTATTTTTTTATTTTTCTCTTTTTTTTATTTTTTTTGAAATGCAAACAAAAACCAAAGTAATCGTACACAAAACAAGTGGGAGAGCCATTCATGGAAGAGCAAGACCATAAGATAATGATGAAGTGTACACAAGGACTGGATTACACAGTTATAACGGACTGTTGGGGTTAGAATTGGAATCAAGAATGACACATTTAGGACAAAGATCTATCAGGAACAACTTACTTATGTACTCGCTAATAACTATGGTAGAAGGGATCAAAGTCAGTCAAAATAGTAAAAGACTCCCCAAAAACAACTCATAAATATAGAATCTTTCTGGTTTTTAAAAACTTTGTTTTCTTTTCCTTTTTCAAAAGATTGAAGCATAGCTTCTCTTCCCCTAAACCTAGATCTTACAATATCCTCATTGGGAGCCGAGAAGCTACCACATCAACAAAACACATATGTACCCAAAAAAAAAAAAAAACACTAAAATACGCAAAAACCATAACTATGTACAAAGGCACACAAAAGGTGGGCATAGCCATCAACTGGCTCAGCAAAATCCCAAGTTTTACCTCGAAATGATCACCACAAAAGGATAACCAAATATCCACAACTATCCAACCTAATATCCACAACTACGTAACCTAATATCCACAACGAAACAAAAGAAAAGAAAGAAAATGAAAAGAAAGGAGAAGAGCTAGAGCGATTATACTAGGTTAGGTACTGATTCTACCCAAACTAAGCCTCACTAAAATGGTGCGATGGGAGGCTTGAGGAGCATCATTCACTCCTCATCTCTTAAGATCCAAGCTACCAAATCGGAAGCCGTCAAAGTTCGCAGGAGCCTATCGAACACCTGAGCATGTAACTCTGATGGATGAAACTAAGAGCACAAAAACATGAATCTAAAAATGATAGCGAGTGCTATCCTAAAGTTATCAAATGCCTCAAAAAAATTGGTAAAATAGTCAAAGTTAATAATCAACTTGATTTTTCTAGGCAAATGCTCTAGGTACAGATTGTAAGGATCAAGAGAGGGGTTATAACCACTGATGGTACCTAGAGTCTCAAAACAGTCGACCTTATTCCCCTTCGGCACAGCATGAGAATCAACAAGTGGCCAATCGTAAGACTCAGGGGAATGAAAGGGTAGTGAACATGTGGGAGAAGCATGAAACTCAAAATAGTTCCCCTCAAGCACAACATGAGAATCAACAAGTGGACAATCGTAACACTTAGGGGCATGAGAGGGCAGTGAACATGAGGGAAAAGCATGAAAAATGCCAAGGGGATCGAGGGACACATGGTCATCATGATCAGGACTAGGTAAAACTGTAAACAGAACACCCACGCCAAGCCTCCCAACAAGAGTCTCATTAGGATCATGCTCCTCAAAAACTATATTGTCTGACCCATAACAAGAATCATTGTCATCAACATTGACATCAATGCCAAGTATCTCACCCACCCTAAATCCCGTTGACTGAGTTAAAGGGTAAGGTGCATCAGGGAAGGTCGTGATAGATGTAGTGTTGTCCCCGAGGGTGTTAGGTGGGAATGGAGCCGTAGGGGGCAATGTAGTCAAGGGAGGGCCAAATACTTCCTCTACTCCGAACTCTAGATTAGGAAAAGACCCACTATCATCAAACAAGTTGACACCAAGTTCAGGGAACAAAACCTAAGGTCAGTCTCATGTGATAGGTCATGCTCCCGTATAAAGTTAGTAAGCTTAAATTATTGCTCATTCATTGTCTCAATCACGCTAAAAGTCTAGCAAAACCATCAGTAGAAATATAATAAGGACAAGAATCACTGTCATGATCAGAACGATTACAATGCTCGCACACAGGAGGGGCAAAGTTAGGGATGTAAGGGGACGGGGTATAAGAATCAACACAACTAGTCTCAAATTCATAAGTATCCTAAGCCAATCACTCAAGCAAATCCCAAGCTTCATCAACATCACGGGCACAAAAATCCCAATGCTCCAGATGAGCACGGGTCTCATAATTCACACCCTCATTGACTATACTCAAAATTTCCTACTTATCCAAACAGTACCCGTACAAGAAAAGAAGGTAATCTGTCAAAGTATCCCTAAAACAGTTCATGCTCATACTGAGGAAAGTTGAAAACTGACATTTTTTTTATTTTTTTTGATTTTTTTAAAAATAAAGGTCTAGTGTCGAATACTCAAGCAAGCTCTAACATTGAGAAATGCTAACTCCCCAGCAACGGTGCGAAAAACTTGTTAGGGAAAAGTTTTAATATTTATAAACCCCAAGTGCAAAGCGTATCATTGAGTACCCGGGGTGTCGTCGGCAGAGAGTTGTGCTTTTAATTACCAAACTCCACTTGAGTGTATCAAGCTAGGCAAATCAAAGAAGAAATAGAACTACACTACTAAAACAAAGAAGATTTCAATTGTAATTAAACCTAAGGTAGATAACTAATTGAGTTAAATCCTCATCTACCCTAGTTAAGCTAATATTCAAGAATGATCAGTTGCATCAATAAAGTCCACGTAGGCCCTCTGTCAGGGGCCTATAGGCTTGTCTAATTATTCTAACCACCTATTTTCATGGGGTCAGTTCAATTAGGCAACAAGATTAACAACTCTCGACCTAACTAGTGACCAAGACTATTTTTATGTCCGAATCCCAGCTATTCTCTCAAAAACCTACTAGGGAAAAGTTTTAATATCTATAAACCCCAAGTGCAAGGTGTATCACTGAGTGCTCGGGGTGTTGTCTATAGAAAGTTGTGTTTTCAATTAACAAAGCCCACTCGAGCGCATCAAGCTAGGCAAATAAAAGGTGAAAAGAAATAGAACTACACTACTAAAACTTAGAAGATTTCAATTGTAATTAAACCTAAGGTAGACTAACTAATTGAGTTAAACCCTTATCTACCCAAGTTAAGCTAATTTTCAAGGGTGATCGGTTATATCAATAAAGTCCACCCAAGCCCTCTCTTAAGGGTCAATAGGCTAGTCTAATTATTTTAACCACCTATTTTCATGGGGTTTGTTAATTTAGGCTACAAGATTAACAACCCTCAACCTAGCTAGCAACGGAGACTATTTTCATGTCCGAATCCCAGCTATTCTCTCAAAAACTTGTTAAGGAAAAGTTTTAATATTTATAAACCCCAAGTGCAAGGTGTATCGTTGAGTGCTTGGGGTGTCGTCCGCAGAGAGTTGTGTTTTCAATTTCTAAAGTCCACTCGAGCGTATCAAGCTAGGGAAATCAAAGATGAAGAGAAATAAAATAATGCTACTAAAACAAAGACGATTTCAATTGTAATTTACCTAAAGTGGACTAACTAATTGAGTTAAACCCTCATCTACCTAAGTTAAGTTAATATTCAAGGATGATCGGCTGTATCCATAAAGTCTACCCGAGCCTTCTCTCAAGAGTCAATAGGCTAGTCTAATTGTTCTAATCACCTATTTTCATGGGTTTAGTTCAATTAGGCTACAAGATTAACAACCCTCAACCTAACTAGTGGCCGAGACTATTTTCAAGCCTGAATCCCAGCTATTCTCTCTACCAGCACTAAACAATTAACTTTACCTTTCAGCATAAGTTAATCGCCCCAAAATACGGATGAAAGCTCTTTCAAGCATTTCATCGAAACATGGTGGGCGTGAGACAAAATCGTAAATTCTAGCATAAACAAGATGGGTAAAGGCCCAACAATAATCAATTGGCTATCAAGAGGGCAATTACAATCAAAACTTATGAACTTAATCAAACCTAACATCTATAAGCAAATCAAAGCAAGAGTTAACAAACTAGAAAACAAAATAAGAAACATGAAATTAAAGAGGAGGAGAAGAGAGAAACTTAGCCATCAATTACAAAATCCAAATCTTATGCAATGTATACAGTAATCTACTTTAAATTATTCACCCCCTAATGGGGTTTTGTGGCTAAACCTAAACTAAGAACTCCCAAAAAATGGCCAAAGGAGAGTCAGGAGGTCCCCAAACAAAAATGCCTAAAAGGGCTTAAATAGAAAAATCGTGCAAGCGAGTTGCGAGGAGAGGGAGCACGGCCGTGCCAGGTGGTATAGCCACCTCGTGCCAGGGTGGCACGGCCATGCCACATGGCACAGCCACACCGCGCCAATTTTCTGGCACGGTGGCTCTACCTCCTGTCGTCCCTTCTTGCCTTCTTTTTACTCTTTTTGTTCGTCTTCGCTCCATTTCGCGATGTTTTGCTCAATTAAAGTTTATTGCCTACAAAAGCAAACAAAACTAGTAAACATCGTAATGATTATATTATTAGACGACCTAATATTAGGTAAAAGAGGCACGTAAAATATGACAAATTATCGCCTAACAAATACCCCCACACCTACCTTTTGCTCGTCCTCGAGCAAAATAAAGAAAAACTGACCTAAGGACTTTACTCATTTTCGCAGGAATCACGCTTGCATTTAGCGTATGCAACAAGCCCTTTAAATCCCTTGGTTCCCCCAAGTGGACAAGCGAGGTCTCGTGAGGGTTTGCAAAAGATATACCCACAAAATCTTGAAAAAGGAAAAATAAGTGGAAAAGGAGAAAGGAAAACAAAGAAAACAAAACAAATATACAAACAAGGCATAAATATCTATACAAGGGAAAAAACTGTACACATTCTAACTAACCAAATCACCAATGCGACGAAGATGTTAGCATGTATATAAACAGAGTGTACACATCAAGACTCTCTATCCTTATAGATGACATTAAAGCACCAACTTTTCACCCCACTGTGCATCAAAACCTGGAATCCATCCTAGTACTTGGTGTGTAAGTGTATCATCATCCTAGGGCTTAAGCTTACCAAAATCAAACTCGTTCTCACCTGACTGACACATGCTACATTATTGACCTATTAACAATGGAAGCAAGCTTTCTTGGTAGCAGTACTGTCTCAAAGGATAACACACAATAGCAGTATTGCCTCAAAGGGTAACGCCCAGTTGTGCATGCCTCAAAGGGATACTTGTCATTCCAAAAAATTTTTTTTTATTTTTCTCTTCTTTTCATTTTTTTTTTCAAATGCAAATAAAAACCAAAGTAACCATGTACAAGACAAGTGGGAGAGCCAATCATTGGAGACTAAGACCAAAAGATAATGATGAAATGTGCACAAGGACTGGATTACACAGTTATAGCAGACTGTTGGGGTTGGAATTGGGACCAAGAATGACACACTAAGGATAAAGATCTATTATAAACAACTTACTTATGTACCGGCTAATAGCTAAGGTACAAGGGATCAAAGTTAGTCAAAATAGTACAAGACTTCCCAAAAACAACTCAGAAATATAGAATCTTTTAGGTTTTCGAAAAATTTGCTCTCTCTTCCTTTTTCAAAAGATTGAAGGTAGCTTCTCTTCCCCCATACCAAGGACTCACAATGTCCTTATTGGGAGCCCGGAAGCTATCACATTAATAAAACACATATGTACATAAAAAAAACAAACCAAAATACACAAAAACCACAACTATGTACAAAGGCAAACAACAGGTAATCGTAGCCAACAACTGGCTCAACAAATTCCCAAGTTTTACCTCAAAGTAATCACCATAAAAATACAACCTAATATCCATAACTACTCAACTGAATATCCACAATGAAATAAAAGAAAAGAAAGAAAATAAAAAGAAAGAAGAAGAGTTACAGCCATTATACTAGGTCGGGTACTGGTTATACCCAAACTAAGCCTCACTAAAATGGTGCGACGGGAGGCTCAAGGAGTATCATCCACACCTCATCTATCAAGATCCAAGCTACCAAATCGGATGCCGTTAAAGCTCATAAGAGCTTATCGAACAGCTGAGCATGTAACTCAGATTGATGTCATTAATAGCGCAAAAACATGAATCCAAAAATGATAGTGAGTGCTCTCTTAAACTCATCAAATGCCTTGGAAAAATCGGTAGAATAGCCAATGGCAATAATAACCTCTAGAGGTACCCAGAGTCTCAAAACAGTCGACCTTATTCCCCTCAAGCACAACATGAGAATCAACAAGTGGCCAATCGTAACACTCAGGGGAATGGGAGGGTCGTGAACATGAGGGAGAAGCATGAAAAATGTCAAGGGGGTCGGGGGACACATGGTCATAATGATAAGGACTAGGTAAAACTATAAACACAACATCTACACCAGGCCTCCCAACAAGAGTCTCATTAGGATCATGCTCCCCAATAGCTATATTATCTGACCCACGACAGGAATCATCCTCATCAACACTGACATCAATATTAAGTATCTCACCACCCTAAACCCTGTCGACTGAGTTAAAGGATAAGGTGTATCAGGGAAGGTCGTGACAGATGCAGTGTTATCCCTAAGGGTGTTAAGTGAGGATGGAGCAGCAGGGGGCAATGTAGCCGAGGGAGGGTCAAATACTTCCTCTAGTTCGGACTCTAGATCAGGAAAAGACTCACAATCATCAAACAAGTTGACATCAGGTTCAGGGAACGAAACCTATGGTCAGTCTCATGTGATAGGTCATGCTCCCACATAAAGTTAGTCAGATTAAGTTGTTGCTCATTCATTGTCCCAATCATGCTGGAAAATCTGTCAAAACCATCAGCAGAAATACAATAAGGACAAGAATTACTGTCATGATCAGAATGATTACAATGCTCGTGCACAAGAGGGGTATAGTTAGGGATGCAAGAATCAACATAACTAGTCTCAAATTCATAAGTATCCCAAGCCAATCACTCAAGCAAATCCCACGCTTCATCGACATCACGGGTAAAAAAATCCCAATGCTCCAGATGAGCATCGGTCTCATAATTCACACCCTCATTAACTATACTCAAAATTTCCCACTTATCCAAATAGTGAACGCAATGTATAAGAAAAGAATGTAATTTGTCAAAGTATCTCCAAAATAGTTCATGCTCATGCTGAGGATAGTGGAAAATTGGCATTTTTTAATTTTATTTTTTTATTTTTTTCAAAATAAAGGTCTAGTCTCGAATGCTCAAGCAAGCTCCAACATTAAAAAAGGCCAACTCCCCGGCAACGGTGCCAAAAACTTGTTAAGGAAAAGTTTTAATATTTATAAACCCCAAGTGCAAGGTGTATCATTGAGTACCTAGGGTGTCGTCAGTAGAGAGTTGTGTTTTCAATTACCAAACTCCACTCAAGTGTATCAAACTAGGCAAATCAAAGATGAAGAGAAATAGAACTACACTACTAAAACAAAGAAGATTTCAATTGTAATTAAACCTAAGGTAAACTAACCAATCGAGTTAAACCCTTATCTACCCAAGTTAAGCTAATATTCAAGGATGATTGGTTGTATCAATAAAGTCCACCCAAACCCTCTCTCAAGGCTCAATAGGCTAGTATAATTGTTCTAACCACCTCTTTTCATGGGGTTATTTAATTAGGCTACAAGATTAACAACCCTCAACCTAGCTAGCGACCGAGACTATTTTCATGTCCGAATGCCAGCTATTCTCTCTATCCACACTAAACAATTAATTTCCCCTTTCAGCATAAGTTAATCGCCTCAAAATACGGATGAAAGCACTTTCAAGCATTTCATCGAACATGTGGTGGGCGTGAGAGAAAATCCTAAATTCTAGCATAAACAAGTTGGGTAAAGGCCTAACAACTATCAATTGGCCATCAAGAGGCTAATTACAATCAAAACTCACAAACTTAATCGAAACAAAGCACCCATAACCAAATCAAAGCAAGATTTAACAAACTAGAAAACAAAACAAGAAACATGAAATTAAAAAGGAAGTGAAGAGAGAAACTTAGCCATCAATTGCAAAATCCAAGTCTTGTACAATGTGTACAGTAATCCACTATGAATTGTTCACCCCCTAATGGGGTTTTGTGGCTAAACATAAACTAAGAACTCCCCAAAAAATGCTCAAAGGAGAGCGTGAGGTCCCCGATTGAAAACGCCCGAAAAGGCTTAAATAGAAAAATCGAGAAAGCGAGCGGCGACGGGAGGGAGCACGGTCGTGCCAGGTTGCACGGCCACACCATGCCATTTTTCTAGCACGGTGGCTCTGCTCCTACCGTCCCTTCTTGCCGTCTTTTTGCTCTTCTGGTCCGTCTTCGCTCGATTTCGCGATGTTTTGCTTAATTGAAGTGTATTACGTGTAAAAGCAAATAAAACTAGTAAAAATCCTAAAGATTATATTATTAGATAAGCTAAAATTAGATAAAAGGGGAACGTAAAATACGACAAATTATCGCCTAACAAATACCCCCACACCTACCTTTTGCTCGTCCTCGAGAAAAATAAAGAAAAACTTGCCTTAGGACTTAACTCACTTTCGCAGGAATCGCAGTTACATTTAGCGTATGCAACAAGCTCTTTAAACCCTTTGGTTCCCCCAAGTGAACGAGTGAGGTCTCGTGAGGGTTTATAGAAGATATACCTACAAAATCATAAAAAAGGAAAAATAAGTGGGAAAGAAGAAAGGAAACCAAAGAAAACAAAACAAATATACAAACAAGGCATAAATATCTACACAAGGGGGAAAACTGTATACATTCTAACCAACTAAATCACTAAGACAATGAATATATTTGCCTGTATATAAACGGAGTGCACAGATCAAGACTCTCTATCCCGATACATGACATCAAAGTACCAACTTTTCATCCCACTGTGTATCAAAACCGGAAATCCATCCCAATGCTTGGTGTGTAAGTGTTTCCTCATCCTAGGACTTAAGCTTATCAAAATCAAACTCTTTTCCACCTGAATGACACATGCTACATTATTGACCTATTAACAAGGGAAACAAGCGTTCCCAGTATCAGTATTGCCTTAAAGGGTAACACCCAGTAGCAGTATTGCCTCAAAGGATAACGCCCAGTAGCGCATGCCTCAAAGGGATACTTGTCATTCCAAATTATTTTTTTTTATTTTTCTCTTCTTTTCATTTTTTTTCAAATGCAAATAAAAACCAAAGTAACCGTGTACAAGACAAGTGGGAGAGCCAAACATCGAAGACTAAGACCGTAAGATAATGATGAAGTGTACACAAGGACTGGATTACACAGTTATAACGGACTATTGGGTTAAAATTGGATCCAAGAATGACACACTTAGGACAAAGATGTATCATGAACAACTCACTTATGTGCCGGCTAATGGCTGTGGTACAAGGGATCAAAATCAGTCAAAATAATACAAGACTCCCCAAAAATATCTCAAAAATATAGAATCCTTTTTGTTTCGAAAAAATTTATTCTCTTTTCCTTTTTTAAAAGATTGAAGCGTAGCTTCTCTTCCCCAACACCTAGATCTCACAATGTCCTCATTGGGAGCCGAGAAGCTACTACATCAACAAAACACATATGTACAGAAAAAAGCATACCAAAATACACAAAACCACAACTATGTACAAAGGCTCACAACTAGGCAACCTAATATCCACAACAAAACAAAAGAAAATAAAGAAAATAAAAAGAAAGGAGAAGAGTTAGAGCGATTGCAGTAGGTTGGGTGGTGATTATACCCAAACTAAGCCTCCCCAAAAAGGTGTGATGGGGGGCTCGAGGAGCATCATCCACTTCTCATCTCTAAACATCCAAGCTGCTAAATCGGATGCCATCAAAGCTCGCATGAGCTTATCGAACACCTGAGCATGTAACTCAGATGGATGTAACTAAAAGCACAAAAACATGAATCCAAATATGATAGTCAGTGCTCTCCTAAACTTATCAAATGCCTTAGAAAAATCGGTAGAACAGTAAAAGACAATAATCAACATGATTTTTCCAGGCAAATGCTCTAGGTACAGATTGTAAAGATCAAAGGAGGGGTTATAACCTCTAAAGGTATCCAGAGTCTCAAAATAGTCGACCTTATTCTCCTCAAGCACAGCATGAGCATCAACAAGTGGCCAATCGTAACACCCAGGGGAATGGGAGGGCAGTGAACATGAGGGAGAAGCATTAAAAATGTCAGGGGATTAGGGGACACATGGTCATCATGATAAAGAATAGGTAAAATTGTAAATACAACATCTGCACCAGTCCTCCCAACAAGAGTCTCATTACGATCATACTCCTCGATAGCTATACTGTCTGACCCACAATAGGAATCATCCTCATCAACACTGATATCAATACTAAGTATCTCACCCACCCCAAACCCTATCGACTAAGTTAAAGGTTAAGGTGTATCAGGGAAGGTCGAGATAGATGCAGTGATGTCCCTAAGGGTGTTAGGTGAGGATGGAGCAGTAGGGGGCAATGTAGTCAAGAGAGGGTCAAATACTTCCTCTAGTCCAGACTCTAGATTAAGAAAAGACTCACCATCATCAAACAAGTTGACATCAAGTTCAGGTGAACGAACCCTAAGGTTAGTCTCATGTGATAGGTCACGCACCTGCATAAAGTTAGCAAGCTTAAGTTGTTGCTCCTTCATTGTCTCAATCATGCTGAAAAGTCTAACAAAACCATCAATAGAAATATAATAAGGATAAGAATTACTATCATGATCAGAACGATTACAATGCTCGCACACAGGAGGGCTATAGTTAGGGGTGCAAGGGGAGGGGATGCAAGAATCAACACAACTAGTCTCAAATTCATAAGTATCCCAAGCCAATCACTCAAGCAAATCCCAAGCTTCATCAACGTCATGGGTGCAAAAATCCCAATGCTCCAGATGAGCATGGGTCTCATAATTCACACCCTCATCGACTATACTCAAAATTTCCCACTTATCCAAATTGTAGCCACAATGTATAAGAAAAGAATGTAATCTGTCAATGTATCTCCAAAACCGTTCATGCTCATACTTGGGAAAGTGGAAAACTGGCATTTTTCAATTTTTTTTTTCTAAAATAATGGTCTAGTCTCGAATACTCAAGTAAGCTCCAACATTGAAAAACACCAACTTTCCGGTAACGGCGCCAAAAACTTGTTAGGGAAAAGCTTTAATATTTATAAACCCCAAGTGCAAGGTGTATCATTAAGTACTTAGGGTGTCGTCCGCAGAGAATTGTGTTTTCAATTACCAAACTCCACTCGAGCGTATCAAGCTAGGTAAATCAAAGATGAAGAGAAATAGAACTACACTACTAAAACAAAGAAGATTTCAATTGTAATTAAACCTAAGGTAGACTAACTAATCGAGTTAAACCCTCATCTACCCAAGTTAAGCTAAAATTCAAGGATGATCGGTTGTATCAATAAAGTCCACCCAAGCCCTCTCTCAGGGTCTATAGGCTAGTCTAATTATTCTAACTACCTATTTTCATCGGTTTTGTTCAACTCGGCTACAAGAATAACAACCCTTGACCTAGTTAACGACCGTGACTATTCATGTCCGAATCACCACTATTCTGTCAAAAACTTGTTAGGGAAAAGTTTTAATATTTATAAACCCCAAGTGCAAGGTGTACCGTTAAGTACTCGGAGTGTCGTACGCAGAGAGTTGTGTTTTCAATTACTAAAGTCCACTCGAGCGTATCAAGCCAGGCAAATCAAAGATGAAGAGAAATAGAACTACACTACTAAAACAAAGAAGATTTCAATTGTAATTAAACCTAAGGTAGACCAACTAATCGAGTTAAACCCTCATCTACCCAAGTTACGATAATATTCAAGGATGATCAATTCTACCAATAAAGCCCACCCAAGCCCTCTCTCAATGGTCGATAGGCTAGTCTAATTATTCTAACCACCTATTTTTAGTTCAATTAGGCTACAAGATTAACAACCATCGACCTAGCTAGTGACTGAGACTATTTTCATGTCCGAATCCCAGCTGTTCTCTCAAAAACTTGTTAGGGAAAAGTTTTAATATTTATAAACCCCAAGTGCGGGGTGTATCGTTGAGTGCTCGAGTTATCGTCCGCAGAGAGTTGTGTTTTCAATTACCAAAGTCCACTCGAGCGTATCAAGCTGGGCAAATCAAAGATGAAGAGAAATAGAACTACACTACAAAAATAAAGTAGATTTCAATTGTAATTAAACCTAAGGTAGACTAACTAATCGAGTTAAATCCTCATCTACCCAAGTTAAGCTAATATTCAAGGATGATCGGTTGTATCAATAAATTCCAACCAAGCCCTTTCTCAAGGATCAATACGCTAGTCTAACTATTTTAACCACCTAATTTCATGGGGTTATTCAATTAGGCCACAAGATTAACAACCCTCGACCTAGCTAGCAATTGAGGCTATTTTCATGTCTGAATCCCAACTATTCTCTCGATCCGCACTAAACAATTAACCTCACCTTTTAGCATAAGTTAATCGCCCCAAAATACGGATGAAAGCTCTATAAAGCATCTCATCGAACATGTGGTGCGGTGAGAGAAAATCCTAAATTCTAGGATAAACAAGATGGGCAAAGGCCTAACAACAATCAATTGGCCATCAGGAGGCTAATTACAATCAAAACTCACAAGCTTAATCGAAACTAAGCTTCTATAAGCAAATCAAAGCAAGACTTAACAAACTAAAAAGCAAAACAAGAAATATAAAATTAAAGAGGAAGAGAAGAAAGAAACTTAGCCATCAATTGCAAAATCCTAATTTTGTACAATGCATACAGTAATCTACTCTAAATTATTCACCCCCTAATGGGGTTTTGTGGCTAAACCTACACTAAGAAATCCCCAAAAATGGCCAAAGGAGAGTAGGAGGTCCCCGAACGAAAATGCCTGAAAGGGCTTAAATAGAAAAATCGGGCAACTGAGTGGCGAGGGGAGGGAGCACAGCCGTGCCAAATGGCATGGCCACACCGTGCTAGGGTGGCACGGCCGTGCCACATGGCATGGCCACACCGTAACAATTTTCTGACGCGATGGCTCGGCCTCCTATTGTCCTTTCTTGCCCTTTTTTGCTCTTCTTGTCCATCTTCGCTCCATTTCGTGATGTTTTGCTCGAGCAAACAAAACTAACAAAAATCCTAAAAATTATATTATTAGACGAGCTAAAATTAGGTAAAAGGGGCTTGTAAAATACGACCAATTATCACATAACAAATACCCCCACACCTACCTTTTGCTCGTCCTCGAGCAAAATAAAGAATAACTGACCTAAGGACTTGACTCCCTTTCGCAGGAACCGCGGTTGCGTTTAGCGTATGCAACAAGCTCTTTAAACACCTTGGTTCTGCCAAGTGGATGAGTAAGGTCTCATGAGGGTTTGCAGAAGATACACCAACAAAATCTTGAAAAAACAAAAATAAGTGGAAAAAAGGAAAGGAAAACAAAGAAAACAAAACAAATATACAAACAAGGCACAAATATCTATACAAGGGGAAAAACTATACACATTCTAACCAACCAAATTACTAGTGTAATGAGGATATTAGCCTGTATATAAATAGAGTGTGCACATCAAGACTCTCTAGCACCATACATGACATCAAAGCATCCACTTTTCAACCCACTATGCATCAAAACCTGAAATCCATCCTTATGCTTGGTGTGAAAATGTATCATCATCCTAAGACTTAAGCTTACCAAAATCAAACTCGTTCCCACCTGACTGACACATGCTACATTATTGACCTATTAACAAGGGAAGTAAGCATTCTTAGTAGCCGTATTGCCTCAAAGGTTAACACCCAGTAGCAGTATTGCTTCAAAGGGTAACGCTTAGTAGCGCATGCCCCAAAGGAATACTTGTCATTCCAAAATTTTTTTTTTATTTTTCTCTTTTTTTCATTTTTTTTTTTGAAATGCAAGCAAAAACCAAAGTAACCGTGTACAAGACAAGTGGAAGAGCCAATCATGGAAGACTAAGACCGTATGATAATGATGAAGTACATAAAAGGACTGGATTGTATAGTTATAATGGACTATTGGGGTTAGAATTGGGATCAAGAATGACACACTTAGGACAAAGATCTATCATAAATAACTTACTTATGTACTGGCTAATAGTTAAGGTACAAGGAATCAAAGTCAGTCAAAACAGTACAAGACTCCCCAAAAACAACTGAAAAATATAGAATCTTTTTAGCCTTCGAAAAATTTGCTCTCTTTTCCTTTTTTAAAATATTGAAGCGTAGGTTCTCTTCCCCCACACCTAGATATCACAATGTTCTCATCAGGAGCCAAAAAGCTATCACATCAGCGGAATACATATGTACAAACAAAAAAAAAATTCCAAAATACACAAAAATCCTAACTTTGTACAAAGGCACATGAAAAGGTGGTCATAGCCATCAACTGGCTCAACAAATTCTCAAGTTTTACCTCAAAATGATCACCACAAAAGTACAACCTAATATCCATAGCTACGCAACCTGATATCCACAACGAAACAAAAGAAAAGAAAGAAAAGAAAAAGAAAGGAGAAGAGTATCAGGTTGGGTACTGATTATAACCAAACTAAACCTCACAAAGATGGTGCGATGGGAGGCTCAAGGAGCATCATCCATTCCTCATCCCCCAAGATCTAAGCTACCAAATCGAATGCCGTTAAAGCTCGCAGGAGCTTATCGAACACCTGAGCATGTAACTCAGATGGATGTGACTAAGAGCACAAAAACATGAATCCAAAAATGATAGTGAGCGCTCTCCTAAACTTATCAAATGCGTTGGAAAAATCGATAAAATAGTCAAAGGTAATAATCAACACGATTTTTCCAAGCAAATGCTCTAGGTACAGATTGTAAGGATCAAGGAAGGGGTTATAAACTCTAAAGGTACCTAGAGTCTCAAAACAGTCGACCTTAGTCCCCTCAAGCACAACATGAGAATCAACAAGTGGCCAATCGTAATACTCAGGGGAATGGGAGGGTAGTGAACATGAGGGAGAAGCATGAAAAATGTCAAGGGGATCGAGGGACACATAGTCAGCATGATCAGGACTAGGTAAAATTGTAAATACAACATCCACACTAGGCTTCCCAACAAGGGTCCCATTAGGATCATGCCCCTCAATAGCTTTATTGTCTGACCCATAATAGGAATCATCCTCATCAACACTAACATCAATACTAAGTATCTCACCCACCCCAAACCCTATTGACTGAGTTAAAGGGTAAGGTGCATTAGGGAAGCTTATGATAAATGCAGTGTTGTCCCTAAAGGTGTTAGGTGAGGATGGAGCAGTAGGTGGCAATGTAGTCGAGGGACGGTCAAATACTTCCTCTAGTCTAGACTCTAGATTAGGAAAAGACTCACCATCATCAAACAAGTTAACATCAGGTTCAGGGGATCGAAACCTAGGGTCTGTCTCATGTGATGGGTCATGCTCCCACATAAAGTTAGTAAGTTTAAGTTGTTACTCATTCATTGTCTTAATCATGCTGGAAAGTCCAGCAAAACAATCAGCAGAAATATATAATAAGGACAAGAATTACTGCCATGATTAGGAGGGGCATAGTTAGGGATGCCAGGGGAAGGGATGCAAGAATCAACACAACTAGTCTCAAATTCATAAGTATCCCAAGCCAATTACTCAAGCAAATCCCAAACTTCATCAACAACATGGGCACAAAAATCCCTATGCTCCGGATGAGGATGGGTCTCATAGTCCACATCCTCATCAACTATACTCAAAATTTCCCACTTATCCAAACAGTAGCCACAATGTGCAAGAAAAGAATGTAATCTGTTAAAGTATCTCCAAAACAGTTCATACTGATACGGACGAAAGTGGAAACTGCATTTTTTAATTTTTTTATTTTTTTCAAAATAAAGGTCTAGTCTCGAATACTCAAGTAATCTCCAATATTGAAAAATGCCAACTCCCCGGCAACGGCACCAAAAAATTGTTAGGGAAAAGTTTTAATATTTATAAACCCCAAGTGCAACGTGTATCATTAAGTACCCGGGGTGTCGTCGGCAGAGAGTTGTGTTTTCAATTACTAAACTTTACTTGAGCGTATCAAGCTGGGCAAATCAAAGATGAAGAGAAATAGAACTACACTACTAAAACAGAGAAGATTTCAATTATAATTAAACCTAAGGTAAACTAACTAATCGAGTTAAACCGTCATCTACCCAAGTTAAGATAATATTCAAGGATCATCGGTTGTATCAAAAAAGTCTATGCAAGCCCTCCCTCAATGGTCTATAGGCTAGTCTAATTATACCAACCATCTATTTTCATGGGGTTAGTTCAATTAGGCTACAAGATTTACAATCCCCCACCTAGCTAGCGACTGAAACTATCTTGATGTCCGAATCCCAACTATTTTCTCAGAAACTTGCTAGGGAAAAGTTTTAATATTTATAAACCCCAAGTGCAATGTGTATCGTTGAATACTCGGGGTGTCGTTTGCAGAGAGTTGCGGTTTTCAATTACCAAAGTCCACTCGAGTGTATCAGGCTAGGCAAATTGAAGATGAAGAGAAGTAGAACTACACTACTAAAATAAAGAAGATTTCAATTGTAATTAAACCTAAGGTATACTAACTAATCGAGTTAAACCCTCATCCACCCAAGTTAAGTTAATATTCAAGGATGATTGATTGTATCAATAAAGTCCACCCAAGCCTTCTCTCAAGGGTCAATAGGCTAGTATAATTGTTCTAACCACCGATTCTCATGGGGTTAGTTCAATTAGGCTACAAGATTAACAACCCTCCACCTAGCTGTCGACCAAGACTATTTTCATGTCCGAATCCCAGCTATTCTCTCAAAAACTTGTTAGGAAAAAGTTTTAATATTTATAAATCCCACGTGAAAGGTGTATCATTGAGTGCTCGGAGTGTCGTTTACAGAGAGTTGTGTTTTCAATTACTAAAGTCCACTCGAGCGTATCAAGCTAGGCACATCAAAGATGAAGAGAAATAGAACTACACTACTAAAACAAAGAAGATTTTATTTGTAATTAAACCTAAGGCAGACTAACTAATCGAATTAAATCGTCATCTACCCAAGTTAAGCTAATATTCAAGAATGATCAGTTGTATCAATAAAGTCCACCCAAGCCCTCTCTCAAGGGTCAATAGGCTAGTCTAATTGTTCTAACAATCTATTTTCATGGGATTATTCAATTAGGCTACAAGATTAACAACCCTTGACCTAGCTAACAACCGAGACTATTTTCATGTCCAAATCCCAACTATTCTCTCTACCTGCACTAAACAATTAACCTCACCTTTCAGCATAAGTTAATCGTCCAAAAATACAGATGAAAGCTCTTTCATGTATTTCATCGAACACGTGACAGGCATGAGAGAAAATCCTAAATTCTATCATAAACAGGTTGGGTAAAGGCCTAACAACAATCAATTGGCCATCAAGAGGCTAATTAAAATCAAAACTTACAAACTTAATCAAAACTAAGCATCGATAAGCAAATCAAAGCAAGACTTAACAAACTAGAAAACAAAATAAGAAACATGAACTTAAAGAGGAAGAGAAGAGAGAAACTTGGACATCAATTACAAAATCCAAATCTTGTACAATGTATGCATAATCTACTCTAAATTATTCACCCCCTAATGGGGTCTTGTGGCTAAACCTAAACTAAGAACTCCCAAAAAATGGTCAAAGGAGAGCGGGAGGTCCCCGAACAAAAACGCCTGAAAGGGCTTAAATAGAAAAATCGGACAAGCGAGCGGCGAGGAGAGGGAGTAGGGCCGTGCCAATTTTCTGGCACGATGGCTTGGCCTCCTGTCAGCCCTTCTTGCCTTCTTTTTGCTCTTCTCGTCCGTCTTCGCTCCATTTCGCGGCGTTTTGCTCGATTGAAGTTTATTACATACAAAAGCAAACAAAACTAATAAACATCCTAAAGATTATATTATTAGACGAGCTAAAATCAGGTAAAAACGACACGTAAAACATGATAAATTATCGTCTAACAAATACTCCCGTACCCACCTTTTGCTCGTACTCGAGCAAAATAAAGAAAAACTAGCCTAAGAACTTAACTCACTGTCGTAGGAATTGCGGTTACCTTTAGCGTATGCAACAAGCCCTTTAAACCCCTTGGTTCCCCCAAGTGGATGAGTGAGGTCTCATAAGGGTTTACAGAAGACATACTTACAAAATCTTGCGAAAGAAAAAATAATTGGAAAAGAAGAAAGGAAAACAAAGAAAACAAAACAAATATAAAAACAAGACACAAATATCTATACAAGGGGAAAAACTGTACGCATTCTAATCAACCAAATCACTAATGCAACAAAGATATTCGCCTGTATATAAAAAGAGTCTACACATCAAGGCTCTCTATCCCTATACATGACAACAAAGCATTCACTTTTCACCCCACTGTGCATCAAAACCTGAAATCCATCCTAGTGCTTAGTGTGTAAGTGTATCATTATCCTAGGACTTAAGCTTACCAAAAGTCAATCTCGTTCCCACCTGACTGACAGATGCTACATTATTGACCTATTAAAAAGGAAAGCAAGCTTTTCCAGTAGCAGTATTGCCTCAAAGGTTAATACCTAATCGCAGTATTGCCTCAAAGGGTAACGCCCAATAGCGCATGCCTCAAAGGGATAGTTGTCATTCTAAATTTTATTTTTTTATGTTTCTCTTTTTTCATTTTTTTTTTGAAATGCAAACAAAAATCAAAGTAACCATGTACAAGACAAGTGGGAGAGCCAATCAAGGAAGAATAAGACCATACGATAATGATGAAGTGCACAAAAGGATTGAATTATACAGTTATAACAGACTACTGGGGATAGAATCGAGACCAAGAATGACACGCTTAGGACAAAGATCTATCATGAATAACTTACTTATTTACCCCCACATCTAGATCTCACAATGTCCTCATTGGGAGCTGAGAAGCTACCACATCAACAAAACACATATGTACAAAAAAAAAAAAACCAAAATGCATAAAAACCATAACTATATACAAAGGCACACAAAAGGTGGTCATAGCCATTAACTGGCTCAACAGATTCCCAAGTTTTACCTCAAAATGATCACCACAAAAGTATAACCTAATATCCCTAACTATGCAACCTAATATCCATAACAAAAGAAAAGAAAAGAAAGAAAATAAAAAGAAAGGAGAAGAGTTAGAGCGATTACACCAGGTTGGGTACTGATTGTATCCAAACTAAGCCTCACTAAAATGGTGCGATGGAAGGCTCAAGGAGCATCATCCACTCCTCATCTCTGAAGATCCAAGCTACCAAATCGAATGCCGTCAAGGCTCGCAGGAACTTATCGAACACGTGAGCATGTAACTCAGATGGATGTAACTAAGAGCACAAAAACATGAATCCAAATATGATAGTGAGTGCTCTCCTAAACTTATCAAATGCCTTGGAAAAATCGGTAGAATAGTCAAAGGCAATAATCAACATGATTTTTCCAGGAAAATGCTCTAGGTACATATCATAAGGATCAAGGCAGGGGTTATAACCTCTGAAGGTACCTAGAGTCTCAAAATAGTCAACCTTATTCCCCTCAAGCACAACATGAGAATCAATAAGTGGCCAATTATAACACTTAGGGGAATGGGAGGGTAGTGAGCATGAGGGAGAAGCATGAAAAATGTTAAGGGGATCGGGGGACAAATAGTCATCATGATCAGGAATAGGTAAAACTATAAACACAACATCTACACCAGGCCTCCAACAAGAGTCTCATTAGGATCATACTCCTCAATAGCTATACTATCTGACCCACAACAGGAATCATCCTCATCAACACTGACATCAATATTAAGTATCTCACCCATCCCAAACCCTGTCGACTGAGTTAAAGGGTAAGGTGTATCAGTGAAGGTCGTGATAGATGCAGTGTTGTCCCTAAGGGTGTTAGGTGAGGATGGAGCAGCAGGGGGCAATGTAGTCGAGGAAGGGTCAAATATTTCCTCTAGTTCAAACTCTAGATTTGGAAAAGACTCACCATCATCAAACAAGTTGACATCAAGTTAAGGGGAACGAAACCTAAGGTCAGTCTCATGTAATAGGTCATGCTCCCGCATAAAGTTAGTAAGCTTAAGTTGTTGCTCATTCATTGTCTCAATCATGCTAAAAAGTCTAGCAAAACCATCAGCAGAAATATAATAACGACAAGAATTATTGTCATGATCAGAACGATTACAATGCTCGCACACAAGAGGGGCATAGTTAGGGATGCAAGGGCAAGGGATGCAAGAATAACGCAACTAGTCTCAAATTCATAAGTATCCCAAGCCAATCACTACAGCAAATCCCAAGCTTCATCAACATCATGGGCACAAAAATCCCAATGCTCCAGATGAGCATGGGTCTCATAATTCACACCCTCATCGACTATACTCAATATTTCTCACTTATCTGAACAGTTCCACAATGTGCAAGAAAAGAATGTAATCTGTCAAAGTATCTCCAAAACAATTCATGCTCATACTGAAGAAAGTGAAAAACTGGTATTTTTCAATTTTTTTAGATTTTTTTTCAAAATAAAGGTCTAGTCCCGACAACGGTGCTAAAAAATTGTTAGGGAAAAGTTTTAATATTTATAAACCCCAAGTGCAAGGCGTATCATTAGGTACCCGGTGTGTCGTCAACAGAGAATTGTGGTTTTAATTACCAAACTCCACTCGAGCGTATCAAGCCAGGAAAATCAAAGATGAAGAGAAATAGAAATACACTACTAAAACAAAGAAGATTTCAATTGTAATTAAACGTAAGGTAGACGAACTAATCGAGTTAAGCCCTCATCTACCCAAGTTAAGCTAATATCCAAGGATGATCAGTTGTATCAATAAAGTCCATGTAAGCCCTTTCTCAAGGTCTATAGGCTAGTCTAATTATTCTAACCACATATTTTTATGGGGTTTGTTCAATTAGGCTACAAGATTAACAATCCTTGACCTAGCTAGCGATCGAGGCTATTTTCATGTCCGAATCCCAGCTATTCTCTGAAAAGCTTATTAGGGAAAAGTTCTAATATTTATAAACCCCATGTGCAAGGTGCATCATTAAGTACTCGGAGTTTCGTTCGTAGAGAGTTGTGTTTTCAATTACCGAAGTCCACTCGAGCGTATCAAGCCAGGAAAATCAAAGATGAAGAGAAATAGAACTACACTACTAAAACAAATAAGATTTCAATTGTAATTAAACCTAAGGTAGACTAACTAATCGAGTTAAACCCTCATCTTCCCAAGTTAAGCTTATATTCAAGGACGATCGGTTGTACCAATAAAGTCCATGAAAGCCCTCTCTCAAGGGTCAATAGGCTAGTCTAATTATTCCAACCACCTATTTTCATAAGGTTAGTTCAATTAGATTACAAGGTTAACAACCCTCGACTTAGCTATGACTGAGACTATTTTCATATCCGAATCCCAGCTATTCTCTCAAAAACTTATTAGGGAAAAGTTTTGATATTTATAAACCCCAAGTGTAAGGTGTATTGTTGAGCGCTCGGCGTGTCGTACGGAGAGAGTTGTGTTTTCAATTACCAAAGTCCACTCAAGCGTATCAAGCTAGGCACATCAAAGATGATGAGAAATAGAACTGCACTACTAAAATAAAGAAGATTTCAATTGTAATTAAACCTAAGGTAGATTGACTAATCGAATTAGACCCTCATCTACCCAAGTTAAGCTAATATTCGAGGATGATCGGTTGTATCAATAAAGTCCACCCAAGCCCTCTCTCGAGAGTCAATAGGTTAGTTTAATTGTTCTAACCACCAATTTTTGTGGGGTTAGTTCAATTAGGCTACAAGATTAAACACCCTCGACCTAGCTAGCGACCGAGTTATTTTCATGTCCAAATCCCAGTTATTCTCTCTACACGCACTAAAAAATTAACCTCACCTTTTAGTATAAGTTAATCGGCCCAAAATATGGATGAAAGCTCTTTCAAGCATTTCATCGAGCACGTAGTGGGCGTGAGAGAAAATACTAAATTATAGCATCAACAAGATGGGTAAAGGCCTAACAATAATCAATTGGCCATCAAGAGGCTAATTACAATCAGGACTCACAAACTTAATCGAAACTAAGCATCTATAAGCAAATCAAAGGAAGAGTTAACAAACTAGAAAACAAAAACAGGAAACATGAAATTAGAGAGGAAGAGAAGAGAGAAACTTAGCCATCAATTGCAAAAACCAAATCTTGTACAATGTATATAGTAATCTATCTAAATTATTCACCCCTTAATTTGGTTTTGTGACTAAACCTAAACTAAGAACTCTTAAAAAATCGCCAAAGTATAGCGAGAGGTCCCCAAACAAAAACGCCCAAAAGGGCTTAAATAGAAAAATCGGGCAAGCGAGCGACGAGGGGAGGGAGCACGGCTGTGCCAGGTGGCACGGCCACACCGTGCCAATTTTCTAGCACGGTGGCTCGGCCTCCTATCGTCCCTTCTTGCCTTCTTTTTGTTCTTCTTGTCTGTCTTCGCTCCATTTTAGCGACGTTTTGCTCGATTGAACTTTATTATCTACAAAAGTAAACAAAACTAGTAAGCATCCTAAAGATTTTATTATTAGACGAGCTAAAATTAGGTAAAAACGGCACGTAAAATATGACAAATTATCGTCTAATAAATACCCCCACACCTATCTTTTGCTCATCCTCGAGCAAAATAAAGAAAAAATTACCTAAGGACTTAACTCTCTTTCGCAGGAATCGCAGTTGCATTTAGCGTATGCAACAAGCTCTTTAAACCTCTTGGTTCCAAGTGGATGAGTGAGGTCTCGTGAGGGTGTGCAAAAGATCTACCAATAAAATCTTGAAAAAGGAAAAATAAGTTGGAAAGAAGAAAGGAAAACAAAGAAAACAAAGCAAATATATAAACAAGGCACAAATATCTATGAAGGGGGAAAAACTATACACATTAACCAACCAAATCACCAATGCAACGAAGATAATAGCCTGTATATACACAGAATGTACACATCAAGACTTTCTATCCCTATACATGACATCAAAGTACCAACTTTTCACCCCACTGTGCATCAAAACCTGAAATCCAGCCTAGTACTTGGTGTATAAGTGTATCATCATCCTAGAACTTAAGCTTACCAAAATCAAACTTGTTCCCACCTGACTGACACATGCTACATTATTGACCTATTAACAAGGGAAGCAAGCTTTTCCAATAGCAGTATTGCCTCAAAAGATAAAGCCCAGTAGCAGTATTGCCTCAAAGTGTAACGCTCAGTAGCCCACGCTTCAAATGGATACTTGTCATTCCAAATTTTATTTTTTTATTTTTCTCTTTTTTCATTTTTTTTTGGAAATGTAAACAAAAACAAAAGTAACCGTGTACAAGATAAGTGAGAGAGTCAATCATGAAAGACTAAGACCATAAGATAATGATGAAGTATACACAAGGACTGAATTGCACAATTATAACGGACTGTTGGGGTTAGAATTGGGTCCAAGAATGACACATTTAGGACAAAGATGTATCATGAATAACTTACTTATGTACCGGCAATGGCTATGGTACAAGGAATCAAAGTTAGTCAAACTAGTACAAAACTCCCCAAAAATATCTAAAAAATATAGAATTTTTTTGTTTTGGAAAAATTTGCTCTCTTTTCCTTTTTCAAAATATTGATGTGTAACTTCTCTTCCCCCACACCTAGATCCCACAATGTCCTCATTGTGAGCCGAGAAGCTACCACATCAACAAAACACATATGTACCCCCAAAAAAAAAACAAACAAACCAAAATACACAAAAACCACAACTATGTACAAAGGCGCACAAAAGGTGGTCATAGCCATCAATTGGCTCAACAAATTCCCAAGTTTTACCTCAAAATGATCACCATAAAAGTACAACCTAATATCCACAACTATGCAACCTAATATCCACAACGAAACAAAAGAAAAGAAAGAAAATAAAAAAAGGAGAAGAGTTAGAGCGATTACACCAGGTTGGGTACTGATTGCACACAAACTAAGCCTCACCAAAATGATGCGATGGGAGGCTCGAGGTGCATCATCCACTCCTCATCTCTTAAGATCTAAGCTACCACATCAGATGCCATTAAAGCTTGCAAGAGCTTATCGAACACCTAAGCATGTAACTCACATGGATGTAACTAAGAGCACAAAAACATGAATCCAAATATGATAGTGAGTGCTCTCCTAATCTTATCAAATGCCTTGAAAAAATTAGTGGAATAGTCAAAGGCAATAATTAACATGATTTTTTCAAGAAAATGCTTTAGGTACAGATTGTAAGGATTAATGGAGGGGTTATAACTTCTAAAGGTACCTAGAGTCTCAAAACAGTCGACCTTATTCCCCTTAAGCACAACATGAGAATCAACAAGTGGCCAATCATAACACTCAGGGGAATGGAAGGGTAGTGAACATGAGGGAGAAGCATAAAAAATATCACGGGTATCAGGGGACACATGGTCATCATGATCAGGATTAGGTAAAACTGTAAACACAACATCCACACCATACCTTTTAACAAGAGTCTCATTAGGATCATGCTCCTCAATAGCTATACTGTCTGACCCACAATAGGAATCATCCTCATCAACACTGACATCAACGCTAAGTATCTCACCCACCCTAAACCCTGTCGGCTGAGTTAAAGGGCAAGGTGTATCAAGGAAGGTTGTGACAGATGGAGTGTTATCTCTAAGGGTGTTAGCTGAGGATGGAGCAGCAGGGGGCAATGTAGTCGAGAGAGGGTCAAATAGTTCCTCGAGTCCAGACTCTAAATTAAGAAAAGACTCACCATCATCAAACAAGTTGACATCAGGTTCAGGGGAACGAAACCTTAGGTTAGTCTCATATGATAGGTCACGCTCTCGCATAAAGTTAGTAAGCTTAAATTGTTGCTTATTCATTATCTCAATCATGCTAGAAAGTCTGGCAAAACCAATAGTAGAAATATAGTACGAACAAAAATTACTATCATGATTAGAACAATTACAATGCTCACACGCAGGAGGGGCATAGTTAGGGATGCAAGGGGAGGGGATGCAAGAATCAACACAACTAGCCTCAAATTCAGAAGTATCCCAAGCCAATCACTCAAGCAAATCCCAAGCTTCATCAACATCATGGGCACAAAAATTCCAATGCTCCAGATGAGCATGAGTCTCATAATTCACACCCTCATCAATTATACTCAAAATTTCCCACTTATCCAAACAGTAGCCACAATGTTCAAGAAAAAAATGTAATTTGTCAAAGCATCTCCAAAACAATTCATGCTTGAGGAAATTGGAAAACTGGCATTTTTCAATTTTTTTAAAGTTTTTTCTCAAAATAAAGGTCTAGTCTCGAATACTCAAGTAAGCTCCAACATTGACAAACGTCAACTCCCTAACAACGGTGCCACAAACCTGTTAGGAAAAAGTTTTAATATTTATAAACCCCAAGTATAAGGTGTATCATTGAGTACTCGGGGTGTCGTCGGCAAAGAGTTGTGTTTTTAATTACCAAACTCCACTCGAGCGTATGTTAGGCAAATCAAAGATGAAGAGAAATAGAACTACATGACTAAAACAAGGAAGATTTCAATTGTAATTAAACCTAAGGTAGACTAATTAATTGAGTTAAGCCCTCATCTACCTAAGTTAAGCTAATATTCAAGGATGATCGGTTGTATCAATAAAGTCCACGTAAGCCCTCTCTTAAGGGTCTATAGGCTAGTCTAATTATTCTAACCTCCTATTTTCATGGGTTTGTCCAATTAGGCTACAAGATTAACAACCCTCTACCTAGCTCGCGACCGAGGCTATTTTCATGTCCGAATCCCTGGCATTCTCTCAAAAACTTGATAAGGAAAAGTTTTAATATTTATAAACCCCATGTGCAAGGTGTATCGTTGAGTCCTCGGGGTGTCGTTTGTAGAGAGTTGTATTTTCAGTTACCAAAGTACACTCGAATGTATCAAGCTAGGCAAATCAAAGATGAAGAGAAATAGAACTACACTACTAAAACAAAGAAGATTTCAATTGTAATTAAACCTACGATAGACCAACTAATCGAGTTAAACCCTCATCTACCCAAGTTAAGCTAATATTCAAGGATGATCAGTTGTATCAATGGAGTCCACCCAAGCCCTCTCTCAAGGGTCAATAGGCTAGTCTAATTATTCTAACCACCTATTTTCATGGGGTTAATTCAGTTAGGCTACAAGATTAATAACCCTCGACCTAGCTAGTGACCGAGACTGTTTTCATGTCCGAATCACAGCTATTCTCTTTACCCGCACTAAACAATTAACCTCACCTTTTAGCATATGTTAATCGTCGCAAAATACGGATGAAAGCTCTTTCAAGCATTTCATCGAACAGGTGGAGGGCATGAGAGAAAATCCTGAATTCTAACATAAACAAGATTGCTAAAGGCCTAACAACAATCAATTGGCCATCAAAAGGCTGACTAAAATCAAAACTCACAAACTTAATCAAAACTAAGCATCTATAAGCAAATCAAAGCAAGAGTTAACAAACTAGAAAACAAAACAAGAAACATGAATTAAAGAGGAAGAGAAGAGAGTAACTTAGCCATCAATTGCAAAATCCAAATCTTGTACAATGTATATAATAATCTACTCTAAATTATTCACCCCCTAATGGGGTTTTGTAGCTAAACATAAAATAAAAACTTTTAAAAAATCACCAAAGGAGAGTTGGGAGGTCCCCGAACAAAAATGCCCGAAAGGGCTTAAATAGAAAAATCGGGCAAGCGAGCGACGAGGGGAGGAAGCATGGCCGTGCCGGTGGCACGGTCACATCGTGCCAGGGTGGCATGGCCACACTGTGCCAATTTTCTAGCACGGTGGCTTGGCCTCTTGTTGTCTCTTCTTGCCTTCTTTTTGCTCTACCTTCTTTTTGCTCTTCTTATCCGTTTTTGCTCTTTTTTGCGACGTTTTGCTTGATTGAAGTTTATTACCTATAAAAGCAAACAAAACAAGTAAAAATTCAAAAGATTATATTATTATACGAGCTAAAATTAGGTAAAAGGTGCACGTAAAATACGACAAATTATCGCCTGACACTTTCTATTCCTTATTCTTATTGCAAGGGATCAAACATATGAGAGAGTTAGGGAGAACACATCATCAAATATGTAGATGCTGCATGGTCATGTGGGATGAAAGAGACGTTTTGTGTAGCTATGCACCTCAGCAGGTTGCAGGTCGTTGAGGTTAGGATGGTTGGAACAATGATCACAATTACAAGGTGTTACCCATGGCTGGATCCATGGGATTCCCAGGAGGAATGTCAAAATGGATTGCTTTGAGATTTGTAGGGCTTGGAATCAGCTTGAGTACTGTGCATAGCTCTCTTTGTGATTAATAGTATTGACGTCTATAGTTTTGTTTATAATGTGTTGAGTTTTGATTATGTGAATTTGGTTGCATATCTTATATCATAGTTTGGCTAAATGGACCAAGGATATTAAATTCCTATATCTTATGTGTTAGTTGGATGAATTTTGGTAACTCTGTATTGAGAATCTGGATCCTATATCAATCATAGACATTACTTAACACATGTAGTTTTGGACTTTGGTTGGATCCTCTGTCTATTTCATCTTTGTAAACCATGAATTTAGCTATTAATCAATTTTTACAATTTGGAAAAGTCTTTTCAGGTTTTTTTTTGGGTTGGGGTTGGGGGATATATGGAATAGGGATTTGGAGTTAAGTGGTCAAGGTTGTGTTTTGTTAATTTATTTTCAACCTAAGTTCAGTTTAATTCTGCCAAAATGAGTTTATTGTGGTAAAAATAATTTTATTTCATGTCAGTTTAGTTAACTGTTATAAGTATAATAAAATACATGTTGACGAATAGGGTTGAAAGGATATAGGACTTAGAGACATGGGGTAAAAGATGTTCAAACCACTGGTGATATAGGTTAAGGTGCAATTCTTAAATTGCACACATGTTGTTTCAGGATTAAGAGTCCGTTCTTTCTCAATATTTTGGTGGAGCAGTTATTGGGTTGGAGCATTTTCGAAATGGGGTTGAAGTAGGGAGGAAATAGGTTGGAATTAATGGAAGGGTTAATGCGCTGAAAATGAGTAGCATTAACTTTTTGAATGATTATGTGATGCTTTGAAAGTATTATTAAATAAATATTTTTTTGGTTGGGTTTTTTTTTAATCATAAATTTACCTAAAGTCGTAATACCTTCTATTTTAAATGTTTTATAGAATGGACAATTATTTGATAATACGTCTATAAATTGTCATGTCCATATCCAAGAGATTGGACTTCTTAAATGTATACATTGTGGACATTCCTCCATCATGTGCCTTTTCAAAAATTCTAACTTGTGCTACATTTTAGTTTGTTGGTCACCATGCTATTTCCTTCCACCTTACAACTCCGTAAGTATGTATGTATATAAGTATATATGTATACTTATGTATATGTATGTGTATGTATATATGTATATGTATACATATATGTGTACATGCATACACACACAAATCATTTTGCAAGTGCATTTTAATGTTTTCTGACCGAATTGTGATTATTTTTTATTGTTAAAATAGTTAGAAGAAGAATTGTTAGAGTGTGCCACTAGCTCGATTGCCATGCCATTTGCCATAACTGATTCTTATCTTCACTATTGTTTGCACTTGAACATTTGTTTTATACTTTCAAATATTTTGTGTTTGCCGGGTACATGTTTTTACATATGCAAAACATTTGCTTTATACTTTTCAAATATATCTTTTGTATTTGCGGTGCATCTTTTTTCCATATGTGATAAATAATTATTTTTTTTAAAATCTTATACTTTCAAATATGCCTTCACTATTGATACTAATTCGTTTAAGTTGGATTGAAATACATATCATTTACTTATCAATATATTGACATCAGACTAACAAATTTTCAGTGATACTTTTGAAATAGCATTAGTTATTCAAAAAATTAATCCCGTGACATTGCGGGGTCTTTGCTAATAAAAAATAATCCGAGAATATAAATATTAAAAATAAAAAACACCCCACGAGAAAGAAAACCCTACAAAATAAATTTAAAAAAGGAGGTCAAAACTTGAACGCAAGAAAGCTGCGGAGCAAAACGGGAGATGCTTCATTGCTTTCTTCCTCGTAGTTCTTTCCAGTTTAAACTCCAGAGTTCCCTCCCTCCCAACAAGCTAGCATTGTTCCATCGTTCCTTACCCTCTCAAATCTCATTTTCATCTCCTATTCGAATCTTCCAGCAATTAGAACTCGTAGCAACCCAAAAATTTGAAGAAAAGGACAACAATGGAGACCGCCAAGGACCAAATTTTCGATGTTCGATCAGTTGTTGAAGCCGTCGCTGATGAAGAGGACGATGTTCCCATTTACCAAGTCGAGAGCCTCTGTATGCGGTGCGGCGAAAATGTATGTATTTTTCTCTCTTTTCTCGCCCTTTTTTTGTTGGTGCTGATTTTGTCATAGTTTTTACCTGCTTCTTTGCACTTTGCTTTGCTATTTGGGCGTTTTTGGCTTTTGGGTTTTCTGGGTGGAGTTGATAATTGATTGAGTTAAGGTAATAGAATGATTTTAGCTCGTACTTACATGGTTAATTGTTATTTGACAGGGTACTACAAGGCTTTTGCTTACTCTGATTCCTCACTTCAGAAAGGTGTGCATATTTCTCTTTGAATTGCCTAAATTTGTATGGGTTCGCATGGAGTGAGTTATCTTTTCCTCATTGATGTAAGAATTCTTTTTGTAGTTGCCGCTTATTTTTATGGTTTATAACATGGTGCCTAATTCTTTTTGATTGCAGATTTTGTTGTCCGCTTTTGAGTGCCCGCATTGCGATGAGAGGTAATGTCACATGTGAGGGTCTTGCATTTCCTTTATTTGCCCTTTTGCTTGCTCTCTTCCCTCAAAGTGTCAGCTTAGTAGTATTGTTTGGCTGAATTCGAGGACTCATTGCTCTTCACTTATTGCTTTGCTATTGAGCATAAAGGCTGGCATGATAAGTTGGAGTAGTTATTAAGATTAGAATACAGAGGCTATAATTTATACTTCTTTACCAAAAAAAAAAAAAAAAAAAAAAGAGGCTATAAGTTATAGTAATATAGTGGGTAAGGGGTTTTTTTGTTCCCAATGCATCTGCTGTAGAAAAGAACATGTCTTTTCTGGGACAGAGAGAATATTGTCTATGAATGATTCCTGATTTGAGTGATATACCAGCTGCACCTGGGATACAACCTGGAAAATGGAGCCGGATATGTAGAAGCTGGATAAATCCTCTGGCTTGTTGAACAATACATCTGCTGGTGAAATTTGTGTGAAGCTAGATAAGATCCAGTGATCAAGCGGTGTCAAGCTGAATGTGGCCATGAAAATCTTGAGTCTAAGTCAGCAGATGTGAAGTTTGCGAAAAGCACTTGCTTATGTTTGCTACATTTTAGGCGTAGTTTCCTGGGCGTATTATTATTATGTATGGGCATGGTATCCTAGTCGTATGTTTATTTGTTGCTTTTGTTTAGCTGGATTTTCAAAGTTTATAGGTGTCGATTTGTATCTGTTTTTCCTTTGGCAACTTATCATGGAGAAAAAGTAATGAGAAAAAGTAGTCTTATTTGCTCCTGCACATCTTACAGGAACAATGAAGTTCGTTTTGCAGGTGAACTGCAGCCACGGGGATGTTGCTACACTCTAAAAGTTCCCGCCGGAGACCTGAAGGTTGTATTAGGAAATCAGCTGCATTCTTCTTGTGCTTGTTGGCTGGTCTTAGAAAGGGCTGCAAACTTGCTTTTTGGTTGTTAGAAAACCACTTTCGGAATTATGGATAGGAGCTCTTTAATTTATTAACTTAATTTTGCTTTGGGATTTATTAACATGATCACTTCTGGACTCACTGTTGCTCGTTGCAGATGCTGAATCGGCAAGTTGTGAAGTCTGAGTCTGCAACCATAAACGTACGTACTTCTTACTTGCGTTATCACTTTCTAACTGTACTAGCTTCATTACTGATTATGGAGGATTGCTGATTACCTTTGTCTCTGTGTTGTGCAGTTACGTTGACATAGTCAAATTTAGTTCACTTGACTAGAGTCTAGCTATATATGGCTACGTGCGTGTCTATGTTTTTCTATGACTTGGACAATTCCCAGCTGCGATATTCTTGATGGTGGTCCTTTGTTAAAGTCAATTCTGCAGCTCATAGTTGAACTTTTCTGTAGCCTTAGGTCAAGATCCTAATGGATCTTCCCTCTCTCCTTCATCTGCATTGTTGATATGTTTTTCCTCATTATCATTTAGCTATTTATAGTACATGCATGAGAGATTTTCATGTCTCCCCTTTTGCCCTCTTCTTCTGAGGGTATTGCATATCTACTGCTACCAACTTTTGTGCTAGCAAAGCTATGGGTACCAGCTCGAGCCTCTTGTATCTGATTTGAATCCTTGCATGTTGACTTTGTTTTTGCCAAAGTATTGGGCTTACCCGAACTTTTGAGCTTATGCAGTCTACTGTGCACTTACACAGTTCTTTGTCAGATTCCTGAACTGGATTTTGAGATTCTGCCAGAGGCTCAACGTGGAGGTCTGTCTACTGTAAGTGTTTTTACGCCCACTGTTGGTGATGTGAGCCAGGGGGATGACCCTTTGCTTGTGAAATCCTCCTCTGCATCTCATATAGGTCACTTGGCTAAGTCCATCTGGAACAAGTTGCCTGCATTCCCCCCTCCCTCTCCCTTTTTTTCTGTTTGGTGGTTTTGGAGGCCCCTGGGAAGGGGTGGGTTTGGCTCGAAATTGCCTTGTTGCACGGAACCTTTTGGTCGCATATTTGTGCTTGACACAGTCACACTCTGACCCATGCTAGACGCAAACCAGAGGTGGGAAAGAATTGAGTCTGTAGGAAAAATGTCCTCTGCATGTTTAGATCTGATCTTGTCACAATTTTCTTCCAGTAAGCCATAAGCTATGATGCCCAGAGGTCCCAAACACTCCGTTTTTGCCCCGCCGTGCCTGTATTGGATGCGACGCTCCACAGATAGGATAGGGGATATGTATTGGACATTTGGACCCGTATTCAAACTCTAAAAGCTGCAGGAGTGAAAATGAATTAGGGATATATGGTCTTTTCGTTCTTCATTCATTATTTTTTACTGTTTGTTTAAGGTTTAATAGTTTGATAAGTGAACAACCTTTTAACTAATGAAATATTCTTGTAAGATTAATTTGAAATTGCAACTTCTACATGTAAAATGGTGAGTCTTTACTCTTTATTTCGTGTTCAAATTTTGGATAGTGGCCTTGGGTCCCAAAGTTAGAGCCTTAGAGGTTTGACGAGTCTGACACTTAGAGCCTTAGAGGTTTGACGAGTCCGACACTTGGAGCCGTACCCGTGTCCAACACACTGGTTATACTCGAGTCCATGTAACATAGGCCACGAGGACCTGTTGCTAGGGCAATTAGTGTTCCATTTACCTGATCAGCTAAAACATCTTGCTTAGGACATGGTCATGGATCATAGTTATGAATTCAAAACATCGCCTTCCCATTACGGCTGCATTGGAAAGGTTTTGAACCTGAGCAAACAGCGTTACATTAGAGTGATTTCGCTGTACCACAAGCGCAAACCGCTTTTGAATCCTTATCAAACTTTATGGTAGTGTGATCTGCGTGGCAAACTTCAAGGATTCCTTTTACTTATGCAGTTTTTGTCAAACTTGTGATGCATTGTGGGAGCCACACTAGATGATGGTGATGATGATCCTGAGCTAGTGATGTATATATGTTCTGAGTTGTTTAATTTCCTGGTCTTATTATGACTGTGAATCAATTGGGATTATCTGTCTGGTAAGCATTTCATTTCAACTTTGTTTTCTTCATTTTGACTGATGTATGCGTGCCTGTTTTAGATTGAAGGAATATTGAGTCGAGCTGCAGAGGGATTGGAGGCACTTCAAGAAGAGCGCAGGGTATGTTAGGTGTTTCATGTCATTAGGTTGTAATTAATCTCTGCAATGTGTGTTTCTGATACCTTTTTCCTTTAATGCAGGGAGTGGATCCTACAACAGCTGAAGCAATAGATGAATTTCTTGTGAAGTTGAAGGCTTGTGCTTCTGGGGAATCAACATTTACCTTTGTTTTGGATGATCCTGCTGGCAATAGTTTCATTGAGAATCCGTAAGTGACCTAGACCTAATCTCCCCCCCCCCCCCAAAAAAAAAAAAACAAAGAGAAAAGTTCTGCCTAGCTCCACATGTTGGTCAGTGCTCAAATTTGACCATGTTTCTCTTGCTGAAATAGTGTCCTGTCATTTTTAAATATTCTGTTGCTGTTTTCCTTCTCTCGAATGTGTGAATTTCTTGAACATACCCCTTTTGGTACACACTATTAAGTTGTACGTTTCAGTCTATTGAATGTTTGTTTATGAAAATAGGTGGTCTCCTTCTCCTGATCCAGCTCTGTCGCTCAAATTTTATGAGCGAACTCCTGAGCAGCAAGCAACATTGGGCTTTCTTACTGACTCATCATTATCAGGAGATCCTTGGGAAGAGGCAGCAAGAACAGTGAATCACACTGATCAGGAACCACATGGTGCAGTTGGAGCGAAGGCAGGCCGTCGAGCTATTGCTCAGGCAAATACCTCTCAGATAGTTGAAGCTTTGTGCCGCTATACTTCACCAGAAGAGGTTCATCTGTCTTTCCTTTTTTCTTTTTCTCATTTATAGTTTTATACCAAAGTGAATCTGGAGGTGGAGCCTCACTGGAAGCTTACTTTTTGTTCCCTGGTGCTTGTTTGACAGGTGATGACCTTTCCATCATCATGTGGGGCTTGTGCAGCTAGATGTGAGACTAGAATGTTTGTCACCAGTATGCTTGACTGCCTATATAATTCTTATTTCTGTTTCATGCTTGTGCACTAGATTTTGTTCACTTTCTGGATGTCTGATAAAATCACACCTACGCAATCCTTTAGCTTGAATTGTAGTGGACTCAAACAAATCCTTCACTAAACTATTCTCCACTCTTTTATGTTTGCCTTCAGTCGGAATTGTTGGAAACCAGTGGTTTTATTCTATGACCCAACGGAAACTGCCTCTGGACCACATTTGGCCAGCTTGCTAGGCTGGGGGTGCAACAATCAAGATATGGATTTAGGTTAGGGCTAATTGTTTCGTTTCTTATTGTTTGAAAGTGGTTGGGTGTCGAGTTTCTGGTGAATGTGAGGAGATCCATTTATGAAAGTGCAAACTGATGAAAAAGAAAACTAATGTCTAGTGAATTAAACGGAGGGGATTTTTGTGCTATATTCATCGTTGTTGTTGGCCTTGACAAAAGACAGATATTCCATACTTCAAAGAAGTAATTGTTATGTCGTCAACTTGTGATGGTTGTGGTTACCGTAATTCTGAGGTTTGTCTTTACTTTTCTTCTTTTGTTTTTGTTTCTGTTCCCCCCCCCCCCCCCCCCCCCGCAACCCACCCCCGCCGTTTTCCAAGCAATTCTGGATTTAGTTTTTACTTTTGTTTCTCTTTCTCTCCATTGCAAAATTTATTGAAGTACTTGAGACTTGTATCCTTTCAGCTAAAGCCAGGAGGGAGCTTTTCCGAAAAAGCAAAACGTATCACTGTTCATGCGAAGAATATCAATGATCTAAACCGAGATGTAATTAAGGTCTGTTCCCATTTCATTCCTACCAGATAGAATAGTTATAGTCTGCCTTAGGGTTCTTTGGTTTGTTTTCCCATAGAGTGTGGCAGTGTGCATTTGAAAGAAGAATGTATTTTAGGATAACTTTGCTATTTCACCAACCTGATCTTTGATCAAGTGTATTGAACTAGAAAAATTTTGAATGATGCCATTCTATGATTAGTATATCTTAGATTCTAGGTGAGTTGCAAGGAGTGGATGGTAGTCGACAATTAGCATACGACCTTGTTGAGTGTTTATGAGGAGAGTGAAATTTGCCATTACATTACACCAGATCCCATCCAAACTCTGAAGAGTATTTTGGACAAAAGTAGTACAGGGTTGTCTCTGACCCTTCATTCATCTTATCCTGAATAACGCTCAGTCCTGTACTGTCCACACAATTGACATTACCTTGCCCACATTTCTTTTCTTTCTGCTATGGTTGCTGGATGTAAATCTGCTTTCTACCTTTTCCTTTCTTTCCCTATATTCAACCATTTTGAGCACTAGGACAGAGATGACTATTCCATCTGTCACAAGCTTATCATTCGGAGAACCATGGTCTCTTGCTATTTAGGAACATCCAAGCTTTTCTGAATTGAAATCCCTATATGTTATATCATTTGAATTCCTGTTATGCCTCCTGGAGCATGGGTTTCTTCTTTCAGAATCCAGCGTATATTTCTAGACTTCTAGTGTGGTTGTTCCCTCTCTTTTCTGATTCTTGACTCATTTGTAGGGGTCTATGTAAGGTCCCCCGATGTTGGCTAGGAATTACCTCAAAATATCATGCAATATAAGCAATTTGGGTTTTGAATTTTGTAATTATGTTACGTTCGAGGCCAAAGGTTGTGCTTTTTTCATCCCTTGTTTCACATGTAACTTTTTGTGTTAGATTATCAATATTCCATCCCCCCCCCCCCCCCAAATGCTAATGAGCTGGATACTCCTAATCCTCTGGGATTGTTTACATTGACCATTTGCGTAGGCTAAATGAAAACTCCTTTTGTCATTTGCTAACAGTCAGATAGTGCAAGTGTTAAAATCCCAGAACTTGATCTGGAGCTGGCAAGTGGCACTTTGGGAGGCATTGTGACAACAATTGAGGGTTTGGTGATGAAAATTTGTGAAAGTGAGTACTTGTTGATTGTTTCCTCTGCGCTTCTGCATGCAATTTCTGTTATATAGATTCTATAATGTAACATACATAGCTACATGATGAAATTGATGTGGAGATGTTAGTAGTACTTTCTTCTCTCATTTGAAATCCTTGAGACTGGGCTTCGATTCTGCAAGAAATACATTGATGCAAATGAGCTTCCTTGCTCTGGACAATATCATAAATTTGTTGTGTTGAAGCGCTTCTTCTTGAATTGTTGTGTTGAAGTCTTTGCGCTGATGCTTGATTTGATTAAGAGCTTAAGGCCCTATTCGGCAAAATTAGCTGTTTAGGTAGCGGATAGCGGTTTAGGTAGTGGATAACTGTGTAGATAGCGGATAGCGTTTCTAATTTAGCTGTTAGCAGTTAGCTTAGTGGTTGAAACTAATGTGTTCGGTAAATTTAGCTGTTATGCTAGCTGATTAATGTAAATTGACATAAAAGGATATGGATAATTTTCAAAGATAAAGGTTTTAAAGATAAAGTTTTTAAAGGATATTTTTTGACTAAAAAAATATGAAACGCTACTTTTAAATGTCAAACATTAATACTATTAGCTTTTCAAAAACGCTGCTTAAAACGTTAAATGCTATTTGAAATGCTAGTCAAAACACTGTTTACCAAACACTAAAAATTAACTAATTAGTGTATTTACGTGGTCAAAATACTAAACGATACCCAAAACGTTGTGGCCAAACACGCCCTAAGTTATAGTTGCAACCTACTCTTCCTCCACTTGAGCTCCCCTCCCCCTCTTCTTGTGGGTAGATACTTGTAAGTTTGAAGCCTTGAACTTTTTCATAATCTAACCTCCTAGCTAGCCTTGTTTTTTCCCCCAAGGAATTGCATGGACTGCAATAGTGCAGCTGAGCCATAACTTGCCAACGTAAGAATAAGTTAGCCAGGCTGACAACCTAAAGGGCCTGTGGCGTTAATTTCCCCTAAGTCAATAATAGCTTGCCATTTGCCTATCCTGTGTGTGAACCTTTTGTGAATTCCTATTAATTCATCATTTTATGCATCAGCTTATGATTTTACCTTACTGTTGCACTTGTGTGAGTGTGTCCTTTGGTTTTTTTTTTTTTTTTAAAATTAAATTTTATAAGTTTGTGCAGATTGCTCTGTCTGGTGTAAATATTAACCAGATGGTGTAATGTCTTGTGCAGGTCTTGAAAGAGTGCATGGTTTTACCTTTGGAGATAGTCTCGATGGATCTCAAAAAGGGAAATGGCAGGATTTCAGAACAAGACTTGGTAAGGTACGTACGTTTCATGACTGTTCAAATTGGGCTGAAGAAACTGATATAAACACTCTTTCTTCTCTTGGGTATTCACACATGAACTCTTATATAATGGCTCTAGCTATGATGCTGCTTCTCCTTTTAGTTACTTTACTGACCAGGGACACCTTTGCTGCTCCTTTTATCTCTTTGACAAAGTTGGCTACTGAATTTGTTTTAGGACCATTGTTTGGGCTTAATCCATGAACTCTTGCATAAATGGATCTAGTAAGAATGCTGTTTTTAAAATCCTTTTATTGAGCAGGGACAGAATACTGCTCGTTTGATACCTTTGATAAAGTTGGTTAGTGATTTATTTTTGGACCACTCTGAGCTGTGACTCTAAGAGTTTGAAGCCTAGTTGTCCTCACTCCTCATCCTTAATGTTGGGTAATGGGTGGTCTAGAATGTCTTGGTCTTTGGCTAGCGATGCTAGTTGCCAACTTTAGCACTAAGGCGAAAATCATTTATTTACAACACAATGTTTTAGTGCGTCCATTTAGATATGGAGTAGGTTCTGAAGGTGTCACATGTCTGAAGGATTCACTGCACATGTGGTGGTGACCAAAGATATATGTGGTGAAGGTGAAGTAATCACTGCCAACTACGATGACCTTGCTTACATGAATATGACAGAACAGTTCAATTCTGGTTTGTTGCGATCCTTATACTTTGTGTGGTTGATGTGTAAATTGCCAATTTGCAGCTCTTGAGCTTGGAAGAACCCTGGACTTTGATAATTGATGATGCACTGGCAAACTCATTTGTAGCTCCAGTCACAGATAAGATCGAGGATGATTCCCATCTAACATGTGAGTTTCCTCTTCGCTACTTTGCAGGTAGTGGCTAATTATATCTGGCACAACAGAGTGGTAGATAGAATAGATTTCAGTTTTAGTTTTGGGTTTGTGTAAAATAGATCTTGTGTGTATTTCAGTTTTGGGGTTTGAAAATGCAAGATCTTATCCTGAACTCAGTTTTGGGTTAGCCCGGACATTGAAGCGTTTGTCCTGTTTCTCCTCCGATGGATATGGTGAAGATTTTAGTGTAATAAGCAAAATAAGACTTGTACATATAATCTAGTAAGCTCCAATCCATTCGGGTCTTCAAAGAACCCCAAAACAAGCCCAAGGCGGGGATTTTACCTCTTTTTGTTGAATTGATTGCATCTGAGATCGTAGGTGAAATCCAATCCCTTTGCTTCCCTTGGAAAAAGTCGGGTGAGAGGTTTTTTTAAAAAAAAGAACTGATTATTTTCGGCTCTTCTTTCATGGCCACTTATCTTTCCGGGTACGGACTAAGGAATGGGAAATCTTTGAGGCAATTGACCTCAAATCCTGCGGTTCCTGCCCCAGTTGGTTCCTGCAGGAACACATTTCTTCATTTCTTAAGAATAATAAAGAGCCAATAACTGCGGCTGGAATTATTTTTCATTCAAATTATTATGTGACTGAAGTGCCCAATTTTAGTAAGTTATTTGAGAAGTGTGAATCTCTTGGCCATAGAATAGCACGTAATTGAGGATCTCATCCACAAGATACTGACATCATATCATCGAAAATATATCTCCATCAGATCTCATCAGACTCAAAATTTTTTTTTCCATATTCTCTCTGACATAAAAGTATGATCCTTCGGTTAAAGTTTCAGGGTCGTTCAGGTCAACGTGTAACACTAATCCTACGCTAAAACTTTCAGGGTTTTTGTTTGAATTAGTTACCTTTTTTTGGGGTTGTCAAAATTTTTTAATTTATTTTTTTGGCAATCTTTGATCGAGCCTTGAGGTCCAGTAGATTGTTCTGAAGTCTATGGCTATGATTATATGATGTTCTGAAATTCTAATGTAAGTATGAGCAGTTATTGGTGATAATCAATAGATAGACCAATCTAGCCTTGCGGATGCCCTTGGCAGGCTAAGTTATGCTGCCTCCTGCTTTGTTTCCAAAAGCATTTGCTCCTGCAAGCTTCCTTAGTCGTCTCTGTGAAGGGCAAGTACAGAATGTCTTTTGTCAAACAAAACAAAGTCATAAAGAGGCTGACGGAGCATCATAATACTCATAAAAATATGTGACTTGTACTGGACAGTTGATTGCTGTGCTCAAAGCCTTGGTTCTAATTGTTATTGATTACGGTACTATATTAAGTTATGAGACTGCAGAACAAGGAGGGAGGGGATTATGTTAATGTTAGTGAGTGTACAACCTCCCCCCCCCCCCCCCCCCCAAAAAAAAGGGATGAGGAAGTGCCAGGGGCTTCTTTTTCTCTTATTTTTTTGGGGGGGGGGGGGGGGGAGGGGTGCTGGCTTCATTTTTTGGTTTCTCCCTTTTTTCAAAGAGGACAACAAAGGTCCTTGAATCATTGTGTCTATTTTGGGGCTTGAATCCATTCCCATGTCTTTCTTGTAGCTCTTTTAGAGCTAGAAGTATCAGAATTTTGTGATTTCAATAATTCTTGATCTTCGCAAATTGTTCATGTTCAAAGGGCTATAATCAAAGCTTAGTCCTAAAAAAAAAGTTTTTCAAGTATTACGCCTCACAACAGTGTTCTTAAATGGTGCTACATTTTTGTTTGCATTTTGCAGTTGAGGAATATGAGAGAACTTGGGAGCAGAATGAGGAATTTGGCCTCAATGATATGGATACCTCTTCAGCGGATGCTGCTTACAACACCCGCTAATTGGTAGTAAAATTTTGAAGTTTCTCCTTGTGCGTTTCATTTCTCCAAGCACCTGTCATGAGTTTTTCCTTGACCTTTTTTCGTTTCACCTTTTTAGCCTTAACAATCATGACCTTTTCCTTTTTTATTTTCACCAATGCATTGCACAATACAAGTGCAAGAGTTTGTTTTAAATTGGATACTGGCATTGTAAGATAGGAGCGAAAGTGGATAGTGAACACAACTGATCCAAACAGAGACTAATCGCATGAGATTGTATCATGTAAGAGCTAAGTATCTTCTGTAACGGGTAACCTTGTACCAAAACTTTGTTGGCACTTTGTTTATGTTATATGAAGCCTCTTTTCTCATATTCATTATTGATCATGTTGTGTTGCATATTTTTGGGGTAAAATCCTGACTCTGCATCAGTGCAGGCGTTTGTGTGCGTATGCATTTCAAAGATGGGTCATGTGTAAGATACTGCAGAGAAAGGAAAGGTGAACATATCCTGTCTATTAGAGAGTAGAGACTAATACAGGCATCAAACACATATGGTGAGTGCAAAAATACATGTTTAGCGAGATTAATTTCGAAGAGCTTTGGCGCACTACTCTTTCGGCTGTGATAATTATTGGCTTGGCATCTTCCTAATTTTTTTTTTTTTTTTTAAAACTTTTTTGGCTTGGTTAGTTTTTACATAATCAATGTCATGAAAATGAATCCTTAGATCTTGTCCGGCCAAATTAAAATTTTAAACAACGGATAGTTGTCTTGGTAGCATATAGATGCTCCAATTTAGCTATTAGTAAATAGCTGTTTAATAGGTGGTTAAAGAAAATGTGTTCAGTTGATTGAGTTGTTAGGTTTGCAGATTAATGTAAATTGACAGATACAGATAGTTACCAAAGATAAAAATTTCAAAGGTATTTTTTAACTAAAAATTATGAAATCATACTTTTAAATGTCAAAAGTTAATATTATTATTTTTTTAAATATAATGGATCAAATGCTAAATTGTTCAATCTGTCCTTGAATTGCTAAGACTTGTTTTCTTTTTCTTTTGGGTCTTTGAAAGAAAGGAGGTGGAACTTTGGACAGAAAGGAAATGAACAAGTAAGCTAAGAACACATTCGGGTTCTTGATCCAAACAGCAGATTTAGGTTAGGCCGTTGATGTGCATGCCGAATGAAATAAGAATGCAACTGGGTTCCAGGGCCAAGAGCACAAAGGTGTTCTCCGGTCCAAAGTGCAATTTGGATGAGAGAGCAGAGCTGTAAACCCAGCAGCATATTCCGTACCAGCCAAAATCTAAATATGTGCTTCCGATTTACAAGCATCATCAAAATTTGCCTAATGTCCTGTGCTAGAACCTCTATAGCCCACCATTTTCTGTTTGAATACTCTTGAGTTTCACTCCCTTCAAATACTAAGTGCAACTTCTGCGATAAGTGGGAAATAATAGCTCTTTTGCTTTGGAAACTTTCTCCTGATTCGCCCAACTATTCTACTCAACTCTTCCTTGATTCAACTTGCTATTCCACTCAATCTTCCAATCAACGCTATACTTATAATTGTCAAATTGGTGGGTTTAAAGCACGTAAGATTTGAAAATATCAAGAATGCGATAAAAATAAATAAAAACTGGCACAAAAGAATTTGAGAGAAAAATTATATTTACACTATTTTAGGGTATACAAACAACTCTCAATGTTTACAAGTGTTAATTATCAGATACTTATAAATAGACCCTTCGTACGCTCCTACCCGGATGTGTTTATCAGCAACTAATTACTAGTTGCTTCCTACACTGACCCACTCACACCAAGCTCCCTCTTGGTATTTTTGCGATGATGTCTTGTGTAGTTTATGTGTGTCTTTTCCATTAGCATCTCCCTTTCTCATTTATAGAAAAAAACCGATGAGCTTGTCAATTGCTCAATGCTTTCTTCTGTGCGATTTGGTACCCAAAAGTCCAATATCCATACTTCTTTGCAATACCATTAATTACCATCATCGACAAATAACGGTAAAACAAATGTACTGGTACTTTTTTTTCTTCCTCTAAGCCTAGATATGCATCATATAGCGCTCCTCTCCTTTTTGGACTTTTATTTTATTTTTTGTTTTTGATATTTATCAATCCCGATAATCTCCACCTTGATAAAAATCAATGTCGATGGCTCCACCTAACTTGATTGGCCAAGTTCACCACCACCTTCAACTGAAGAAGCAAGCGTCACCTGCTTCCTCCTTTCTACTTGTCTTCCGCTTGAGTCACTTGTAAAAACTCTCTCTATAGCTCTACCTGTCTGCACATTTCTTAGAAGTCTGTGCAAGCCACCAGACATTTCTCCTTTCAAAACCACCGTAGCTCTTTTGTAGTCCTTCAAAGCTCCACCTTGAGAAGAAAACTGGTAGCCTCTCACATCCAAAGTTCCCAAAGAAATTAGATTTCCTTTAGATTGGGCACATGTCTAACCGCAGTTACTGTCTACACAATCCCATTAGACATGTGAAATACCAATCTTAATATTCATAGCCCGATCTCCCTCATCACAACACCTCCTCAAAGTGCACTTCAAATTCATATCAATTTCAATCCAAAACTCGTACAATCCACTTTCTTCTCCAAAGCATCACAAATCACATAAATTCATTGAATTACTCTCAAACTCATCCATGGCCAAACTTAAAATTTGGAAATTATTACTAATTTGAAGGATTACAATTTATCCACCTCAATCCAAGCCACGGGGCTTGATTAATGGGCTAATTTGGTCGAATTGGAGATGGGTGTGGGTTTCTTAACCTCTTCTTCTTCCTCACTGATGCCCGGATTCCTTCCGCTCTGCCTCCCCTCCACTTCTCTGCTCACAGCACAGTCCTCGATTGGTGGCCATGCTGCCATCTTTTTGTGACCTAGCACTGCCACCATGACGTTACTTTTGCTGCCACGCTCGTACTGTTCCTATCTCGATAACTTGACTTTGTGCACCATTTGCTATGTTGACAATACCCTTTTCACATTCTTGATATGCATCAAAGTGCTTTTTAACTGAACACATGTGAAACGAACAATCGGAATCTAAGATCCAATCTGACTTTCCTGAACTTTCAGCAGCTGCCAGAAATATATCATCTCCATCAAATAGGTTTAAACCTTCTATAACACCCAATGCTGATAACTTCTTATCTTCCAAATCTTTCTTCCTCTTGGGACAATCCCTCTTAATATGATCTTCCTCATCGTAGTAGTAGCATTTGAACTTTCGGCCACTCAATCTTGAACGCTGGGATCGTTCCTCCTACTGTCTTGACCATCCTCGTCCCTAACTAGATCTTTTATAACCACGACCACCTAACCATAATTTGAGAATCTAGTGTTACCTCATCGAGTCTGATCATCAATAAGGCGGCAACCACCTCTTCAAATTTCAAGGGCTCTTTTTTCGAACAAGACAGTAGTCACAAAATTGTCAAAGGCGAAGGTAATGAAGCTAGCAAAAGCATAGCTTTGTCTTCCTCTTCAATCTTTACCTTTAGAGAAGCTAACTTTGTAGTTATCTTGTTAAACTTGTTTAGATGTTGATTCAACTCTGCTTCTTCCTTCATTTGGATACCAAGTAATCATTTCTTCAAGTATAACCTTCTTATCATCGATTTGGACTTGTATCGACTCCCCAACTTGTCCCAAATATCTACCGGGTCTATCAACCGAAGAACCTCCCGAAGAGCATTATTTGCAATACATAACAAGATAGTACTTGTTCCCATGTCTTTCAAATCTTCCAACTCCTCTTTTGGCATCTTCTTTGGCTTGTCTTTTTCTCTAAGTGCTACCCACTCATCATTTGTTATATTCTCGATCCCACGGGTCTTCGCCTTTAAGGCCTTGATTCTCCCTTGCTGGGTCAGCAAACTTTTCAGTAGTTGTTCCCACAAGGTGAGATCACCACAACTATCAAAAGGTTCAATCGAAATGTTTAAACCTTTTACCATGCCATCTCCCGTGTTCTTTACACTGATTTTCCCCTCCTATTGCTTACAAACCATCATTCCTAGCGCAACCTCACTCTGATACCATTGATGGATTTTAAGCACGTAAGATCTGAAAATATCAAGAGTGCGATAAAAATAAATAAAAACTGACACAAAGGAATTTGAGAGAAAAATTATAATTTTCACTATTTCAACATAATATGCAAACAGCTCTCCCTATTTACAAGTGTTACTTACCAGACACTTATAAATAGACCCTTCCCACATCCCTACTTGGATGTATTTCCCACCAACTAATTATCAATTGTTTTCTACTCGCACCCACTCTCACCAATCTCCTTCTTGACATTTTCTCGAGGGTGTCGTAAAAAGTGTACTTGTGTCTTTTCTATCAGCTTCTCTCTTTCTCATTTATAAATAAAAATTAACAAGCTTGTCAATTGCTCAATGCTTTTATCCATGCAACTTGCTGCCTAAAAGTCCAATATCCACGGTGTTTTATAGTACCATTAATTATCACCATTGATAAATAGTGGTAAAGCAAATGTATTGGTACTTTTTTTTTCCCCTTCCCCTCAGCCTAGATATGCAACATTCGACACTCTTCTCCTCTTTTGACTTTTTTTTTCTTTCTTGATTTTTATCAATCCCAACACAAACTACCTAGAAGTTTTTGTGCAAATATAAACCTAAAAAATAGGTACTCAATAGAGTCTTGCTAATTGCAAAAATGAATTTAGTTTAAATGCCAGGTATATAATGTAGCAGCCTTCCTTTAGTCAATATTCAATGTCTTCGTATCACAATAAGCCACAGGCATGCGATATGCTTAGGAATGGTCATCCTATGCCATACAAAACACCACCAAGAAACTCTAGGCCTCTATATCAGAATAGTACTATAGGCCTTTGAAGTGTTAAAACTACCATACTTAGTCACAATCCACTGATTGATATCAAAATTAAACCATATACATATGTTATCTTCGTTTTAATCTTCTTCCAGTACCAGCTTATGTTGGATTGACAGCATACTCCCACGTATCTTCTCCTTTGAAATTGTTGACCGAAGAGGAACGTCACTTAATCAAACACATAATTACACCGTAATCACCATTGATTTGGTAGTCACAAGGTGATTAATTTAGTATTAGTTAGCCAATTCAATTGCATGATTTCGTTAGAAGCTTTGTGCTAATATAAAATGGGGTTGATTACATTAAGGAAGACACAAAGTTGAGAAGCAAATATTCCTAGATCTAATATACTCTCTGGCCCTCTCACTCACACTAAATCTAGCCATGACAAAGATTTGGGTTTGGGGTGCGAGCCTCATTGGCTACTCTAGTAGCCACCAAGTTTGTGGGTAGCATTCAACAAGCGAATCCTAGCCAAAGCTTCCGCTTTAAGATAAGTTCAATTTTTCCAATAGTGGTATCAGAGCCTTGCCTACTTGATGCTAGCCCCAATAGATTCATGTTTAATAAATCTAGGTTCTGATCATGCTACAGTAAAAATGCTAGTATGTGTGACAATGGAACATGAATATCTGTTCATATGCCAATGTTTTTCTGCTAAAATTAATATGCCATATCATACTTATACTATTTAGCGTGACTAGAAAATATGCAAAACAAGACTAATGCCAATCGACAAAAAATTTATACGCGTCATGTGATTATTCTATTCAAATAATGCTAATCTATATTGAGATAGATATTATGCTATTCTGTGTAATGGTCCAACATGATTATCTATTCAAATTAAAAAAATGCAATGCCCTTCACCGAGACCCCACACCTCTAACAACTCATAGATCTGGAACTAGGACCCTCGAATGAACTCTCCTTGACTTAGATTTGGACTCGTCCCTAACCCACAGACTCTTGAATCTGTCATGAGCTCGACCCCTGATTGCTAGTTCTTGCTTCCCCTTCAAGTGGCCCATGGTTTCTCTCAACCCTATTGAAGAACAAAGCAGCATACATGAAACCCATCAAATCCGATGTGGAGGGGTGGTGCGTGTTTGTCTCGCGCCGCCAATGAAGACAACCTCGGTTGTTTTCTTGCTCCAAAAATCCCTTGACGTTGTCGATCTACACCTTTTGTTGCAAAAACCATGCAAAAACCCTAAATAGGCAGTGCATGAAGTGCACGCGCCACCATCATGAGTGGCGCATTGAGCGAGTGGACGGTGTCAGTTGACTCATTGACGGCCGATCTACTCATCTGTCGGGTTGCTTAGCCGGATTGGCTAGTAGATGAAGGCATGGACTTTATTTAGGCGGCAGGTGGGGTTGTGAGATTATCACTTGGGGTGGTGTCATGGGGTTTTGGAGGAGCCGCAGGACCTGATGTTGAAGGTTGCACCGTAGTAGGGCCGAGAGGGGTGACAGTGTGAAGTGAGTAGGGTGAGAAAAAGCCCAGTGAGAGACAGAGAGGTCTGGAAAAGAGATGAGGAGTCTAAGGGCTTGAATGAAGATGGCCTCACTTAAAAGATAGATGGAGTTCGAGAGAAAAGTAAAAGAAGGGGGGATTCTTGGGTGATTGATTGGGCTTATTTAAAGTTTTGTTATTCAATTTTAAATATTATTTGATTTTGATTAGCTCATTAGTTGACTATCTTTTAGTTGACTTATGATCTTGACTATTTGCCAGTTGCTATGGTTCATGTAATTTGTTCATTAATTGAATTAAAATTTTGAATTAGTTTTAATTTAGAATACATGAACCTGTTAAAAAACATTAATATGTTTTATGTGAAAATATAGAATATTACATGTAAATTTGCTATATAAATTTCTTTTATATGAAACAATATGAAATTATAAAACTTCATGATAAGTGAATTATGAATAATTAATTGGATTGTAGTTTATATGAGTTTGTTTCATATTACAAGTGATATTATATAAATAAGTTTTATATAATATTGTATTTAAAATTTTTATTTATTTCATATTATTACATGAATAAGTTTCATATTATGTTATATTGTACATAATTTTGTGTTTTATATTGATATTATATGAATTTGTTTCATGTAATTTAAAATGTAAAATGTTATTTGAATGAACTTTGTGCCATTATTGGATACATACGGTATGTGATTATTTCATGAATCCGTTTCATGAAATTTAAGTTCACAATATTAAGTGAATATGTTCTATTAATAATTTGCAAGCAATATTTGAATTCATGTTTTGTATTATATTAAGAAGTTTTACTTGAATTCGTTTCATTGTGTTCACATTTGTATTTTTATACGGATGTGTTCTATATAATTACACGCGATTAATATTTGAATATATTTCATGTTACAGTTCATGTTATATATTATATAATATTTTGTCATGTGAACATGTTTCATATCAATCATTAATTAGTGATATTATATAAATATGTTTTATATATATACAAATTACACTGGTTGTAGTAAATTTGCTAATTGCTTTACCATTTTTCCCTTGCCCAATTTAATGAATATGAATTTGTTTCATATTTCTGCTAATTACGTAATGTAGCAACATTTTATGACTTCATTTCATGAAATCTAAATTCATGAAATTATGAATGTGTTTATAATTTACAAGTGATATTTGAATATGTTTCATGATTATTATATAAATGTGTTTTATATAATACTATATGGGGTGGTATTGCCAAGAGGAAAGAGGCCAAGAGCAATAGAGAGAAAAATATAGAACGTATGAAGTGCTATAAACTATGGAAACAAGGAATCCTGCCCTCGAGATTGTCCTCAACCAACTAAGGTATCTTCTTTCATAGTTAACCCTCAATAATACGTGTGCTCCCAAGCATTTGTTGCCCACTATGACCCCTAGAGGATTGTAGATATGGGAGCAAGCAAGCACATACTTCAGGGCCACGCTGATTTTGTGAATTGTCATCTCTGCCTGATTCATAAACTATCATTTTAGGAAGCAACAGTAAACAAGGTGTCCTTGAAATAGGGACATACCATCTCAAACTATGTGAAGAGAATGCGTTGCTTCTTCACAATGCCGTCTATGAACCTGGGGTGAACATTCCCTTGTGGCTTTTGCTTCTGAGATTAGTTTTCTATTTCGATTTTCGTCTATCATATACAATGGTAATTTCTTAGGCCATGCAACATTGAAAGGTATCTTCAATGTTTTGGACAAAATAAACCATCTTCCATCTTTGCCTTATTTTCGACTTTGTTTTTAGGCATGCTCAACTTGACCATAAGGGCCAAGATAGAGTTGACAAACTAGCTAAATATGGTCTTTTAGGACTATCTCATTAAGGCTAAGATGCCCATGTGTTAGTCAATTTTAGCTAGCGAAGAAAATATAAGGTCCTTTGGTAAGGCTTCGAGGGCATCAATTTCCTTAGAGTTCATTCACTTCATACATCTGCAGGCCCATTGATGTGAAAACACATTATGAAACTATATATTATTCACAATATAGGTATGTGTACCTATTATCTCACCATCGTTAAGTACCAGATGTGTTCACACACTTTATAGTGGTAGTAGAGATCCAATTGGAATGAAAAGTTAGAACTCTTTGAACCAATCGAGGCCTTGAACATCTGTTTGATAAAATGAATTCCTGCAATGTCGATTTTCTTAAGGAGGAGTTCCCACGCATTTGATGAAGTTTAAAAAGGATCTTAAATTGTATGAGTTATAACAAAACCTTCAACCATCTCTCGATGAAGAGGAGGATTTGAATTCTCACTAAGTCATCGAGGAGGGTACATCTCTCTTATTTGATAGGAATGATGAAGGTTTGTTTGATAAAGAGAATGAGATTCACACTCAATCTCTAAATGTTGAGGAGAATCAACCTGAGAATGAGGTCTATCGTCAATCTCTTGTTCCTAAACATGCAATTAGTCCATACGTTTAGGATCCCACACCTCTAAGGGATAGTGGGAGTAATTTTTCACATGCTTAGGGTCATATACCTCTTAAAGAAAGGAGGAGAAATTCGTCACCAGGAAGACAAATCGAATGGGAATGGTCCTATGCACTTCCTTGGAAATTGAGGAGCCTACCTCTTATCAAGGGACGATTGATTCATCAAATCATAAAGAGTGGATAGATATCATGAGGGATGAGATAGACTCAATCGCATGAAACGATGTTTGAGAACTCATTGATGTTCCACCCCAGTAAGTGGTTTTTCAAAATAAAATGTGGAGTAGATGGTTCGATCGATAAAGTTTAAGGAAAATCTAGTGGCGGACTGTTTTACCCAAATTTAGGGTATAGACTACAAAGAGGCATTTTCTCATGTGGTGAAATTTGCCTCTATTCGCCTATTCCTAACCCTAGTTACCCATTTGGACCTATGGTTGTTTCAAATGGACGTAAAGATTGCCTTCCTCAATGGTAACCTTGAGGAAGAGATTCATATGTGCCAATCCATTGGTTTGGTATCAAAGGAACAAGAGGACAAGGTGTCTCATCTTAAAAGGTCCGTATATAGCCTTAAGTAATCTTTCAAATCTTGGTACTTTAGTTTTCATGAAGTTATAACCTCATTTGGCTTATCTATGATTTTAAAAGTCCATTGTGTGCATATCAAAAGATTAATAGGGGGGATTATGTTTCTTACCCTATATGTTGATGACATACTGCTGGCAAGAAATAACTTGGAGATAATCAAAGCTACTAAAAAGTAGTTGTCCTATATCTTTGGATCAAGGACATGGGTGAAGCTAGGTATGTCCTACAATCTGAAACCGTCGCACGAGGCATACCTCAAAAAGGTCTTGAAACGATTTCTAATGTGTAATTCTAAACCCATAGATACTCTAGTTGAGAAGGATCTAACCTTGAGTCTTGATCAATGCCCTAAAACAGATGATGAAATAGAGATAATGAATAATATCTCTTATATTAGTGTCGTAGGAAGCTTAATATAACCCATATTATATACACGGCCTGACATTCTCTTTATGGTTGGTTTGATAAGTCATTATCAAACCTAAGACTTGCTGATTGGCAAGCCGTTAAGAGAATTAAGTACTACCTTTGTGCTATTGCTGGCTTAGTCCTTTGCTATCAAGGTAAAGACTTCAAGTTTAGAGATACTCAAAAGCCCATTAGGGTGGTGACCCGAATGAGTCTAGGTCAACCTTATGATATGTCTTCACCCTGCGTGGGAGAGCCATGTCATTGTGCAATAAGAACAAAAACTGTAGAATAATGTTTACTCTGGAGACAGATTGTGTTGTTTGTTGCCATAAAGACAAAAAACATTGCCATTAGGTATATATACACCAAGAAGGTGATTATGTTTCCTTGACTAAACGTATTCCTAGTGATGCCTTCAAAGCTCATTTGTTGAGTCTAGGAATCTATAAGGTTTAATGTTTGGATGTATCTTGTTATGTGATGGACGTATTTCTTTTGGGAAAAATACTCATGATTTATTATTCTATGTTGTACATATTGAAATGTCACCATACTCCTGATTGATCTAGTCATACAAGCAATCGTCATACTGCTTGAGAAGTGGGTAGGATGAGACTTTTCAATATTAACACTAGGTATGTGTAATATTGAATTATCATTATACTTGTGTCATCTGAATGATAAGTTATAAAATTTACTAGTCACCATATTGAGTCTAAGATGGGACTTTTGAAAGTCAAATATGAAATACATTGATTTCATATCAAAGCTTTATAGCTAAATCTTGAGTGCGAAGATTGACATTAGATATGTTGATTTAGTGACTCAGGTTGGTTTTTTTGGTACAAGCCAAACTTATGATTCGCATAACATAGAAAAGTGATATGTCCTGCTTAGTGGGAGTTTTATTGTGACACACTTTCATACTGTGTGTGCTAAATGTCAACCTATTTGTTGAGTGGAAAGCAAGTTTCCTTCCCTTGTTACTAGGTGAATCTCATTGGAAATACTCTTTGACTTAGAGTTATAATATGAAGTTAAAGCATGATGTTGCTACCTTAATGTGTCTTCTAAGGGCTAAGATGTATATGGTCTAGTGAAACACATTAGGAAATCGGTTATGCTAAGATGAATTATTTTTAATTGCCTAAGAAAGAATCATTTCCCCATCACCATATCAAGCCCAGATGATTATATTCATTATATAATCAATTGATATATCGATAGGCATAAAGGGATAGTGTATGACATTGGTGATATTTGAATGATTTGGGGTATTGATTTTGTGGAAGTGTTACGTCAGTTAGATGATGACTTAATATAACACTACTTGTTTGCTTTTGGTCGCACGCTCCATTCCTAGTATAAAGTATGAGGAGATTTGTTGACAGAGAGATATGAAATTTGTGGTTTATATGACAGAGTGGGAGTTATTTCACACCTAATTACACCGTAATCACCATTGATTTGACAGTCACAAAGTGATTAATTCAATATTAATCGGCCAATTCAATTGGATGATTCTATTACACGCTTTTTGCTACTATAAAATAGGGGTGATTACATCAAGGAGTACACACAGCTGAGAAACAAATATCTCTAGATCTAATATACCCTCAACCCTCTCCCTCACACTAAATCTAGTCAACACTGAGATTTAGGTTTGGGGTGTGAGCCTCATTGGTGACTATAGTAGCCACCAAGTTCGTGGGTAGCATTTAGCAGGCGAGTCCTGGGCAAAGCTTTGACATCAAGGTAAGTATTAGTTTTTCCAACATAAATAAAATCCATGAGCCGATTTACCTAAATAATTAAGTTTAGTACTCAAATAACACAGATGTTTCCTTTAGCTGCTTTATTCTATGCCTTGCATTTAATATTCAAATCTATTTTTTGTTAGCATAATATATCTCCTCCCAAGCAATAGGTATATTTTTCCTCCTTCCTTCCCAGCTATCTTATAAAAATACCATACAACTCTTCTCCACTTCCTTTATCACAAGCTGTGGAATGGCAAACATGAATCCCCAGTAAGCATGCATAGCAATAAGCATATTGTTTATTACTAGTTGCATTTTGTCAACACAACCCATTTTTTTCCGACGTCAACTCCTTATCTTGGATGTAATTTTACCAACCAGAGCATCACAATCCCTGTATTACACCTTCATAGCTAAAGGAATTCCAAAGTACCCCATTACTAATGAACTTTTCCTATCTATAAGTTGTAACAGCTATTGCTCCCCATCATTTATAACCTTAGCCATAATAATATGAGATTAGTGCACATTACCTCCATCCTAGAAGCCTCAGAGAAGCAATGCAAAGCCTCCACAACACAAGCTAAAGATTACTATTAGCTTTACACACACACACACCCCCCTCCCCACACACACACAGAGGCAAAAATCATCTACAAGTATAAGATGATTAGGTTGCAAATGGTTACCCTTGGATGATATGTTCATTCTTCCATAACTCTATTCTATTCCTAAAAAACCCATTCAAGCTAACATTATAGGTTACTGACAATGATGTAAAAGAAATAAGCTCTTAAACCCACTTAATTGAATCATTAAGAAAATCGACTCCTTTTTTGTGTCAAATGCCTATGTAACATCAATTTTTAAAATGCACATAGGAGAAACATATTTCCTACAATGCTTTCTCAAATTCAAACGAATCATGATGTTATATAGAAATAATCTTCCTTTCTCAAACATGGCCTAATTATCCATAATAACTACAAGAGGAACCTTCTTGATCCCCATGCACAACTTCTTAGAAATGATTTCACATAGAGTACTACATTACGAAATAGGTTTATAGTAAGTCGTAGACCTAGGTTGATATACCTTAGGCACTAAAGTCGTGACATTCAATTTTAGCGATCTAGAACAATGAAAGAATCCAAGATAACATTATAGATCTGAGCACCAATAACATCTCATACAGGATTAAAAAATTTACGAACTGATCTCTCTTGGCGTGGCCTTTTAGATCCATTAATGGACTAAAGAGCTCCTTATTTTTCTAGAAAGGGTCGCTCAATATTGTTGTCAAATGTTTTGTAAGATAACAACCCTATTCTATTACACTCGATTTAGCCTTACAGGTTGTGCCTTTAGCTAGTAGCTGTAAGGACCACGACCCGAAACCCCTAGGTTTGGTCCCCACGAATGATTACACTTGCTTGTTGGGTGTGTGGATTCAAATGTGATTTTTTAATTTTTTAGGAAAGTTGGTCAAACTGCAACAAAATAAATGGGCTAGCTTAAAGAGCTGGACCAGAGCCCTGATCTAGGAATCTGGCGGATTCCTGGATCAAAACCACACCAAGTTCTCTATTTTAAATAGTATTACTATCAGGATCTTGAATCTATTTTGCCCATCTTGAGGAAAATTTAATAGAAAATTTTAAAAATTGTAAATTTAATTGCTATAGTTGCTAGTGAGTTTTAGGAAAACTTACAAACCAAATTCACTCACTAAAACAAAACAGAGAGTGAAAAGGAGGATTGATTCATTTTGAAGAGGTTTTTAAAAGGCCCTGGAGTAATCCATGGTGTGGTACTTGTTTACGACTCTGCTCTTAATTCTACCTTTCATTGGTCCAGAAGACCCTTCGGCGATCTAGCGGATCTTGATGTTCACCTTTCGCTGGTTGAGCTGATCGTTCTTGGTTTCAACCTTTTACTGGTATAGCGGATCTAGATTTCAACCTTTCGCTGGTCTAGCAGATTTTAAATTCGACCTTTCATCGATGTAGCAGATTTTGAATTCGACCTTTTGCTGATCTAACTTTTCTGAATTGTTAACCTTTCGATGGTGCAACTATTTAAAATTGTTGACATTTCACCGATCTAAGGGACCTTTCACCAGTTTAGCAGATCTTGATTTAGTGGACTAAGAGCTTGAAGACCTATCACCGTATCCTTGTGAACTTGGTGGCCTCTGAGCCTGGACACCTATAACCAAATCCTTGTGAACTTGGTGGCGTTTGAGTCGGAAGATCTATACCCAAATCTATGTGAATTTAGTGGTGTTTGAGTCTAAAAACCTGTAGCTAGATCCTTGTGACCTTGGTGGCATGAGAGCCTGAACTTGAGGGAGCCTTAACTTATCTTTTTTTGTATGCCAGACGTATGCCAGACGAGGGATGTTCATTAGTCCAAACCCAGACCGGACTGGATTGGACCGAGGACCGAATAAGAGAGATATTATAGACCGTAGATCGAACCGAATTAGTTATGGACTAGACTAGACCGAATTATCATACTAGCAAAATTGAGAACTTGGATGACATCAAAGGTAGACGTTTTTATGATATGAGCATCTTACATTTATTTCAACATGAACCAATTCAACATATTTTCACCATGGAAAAAAAATCAATATTCTTGAACATATGAGAAATTACAAGCTGCAAAAGAAAATTAAAATTGAATAAGTAAAAAGCCGGTTTTCAAACTTTTTTAATTCGATCCTCGGTCTGGATCGATGGACTGGTGGATAGGATCGGACCAGACCGAAGGCCGAATAAAAAAAATTTATGAACCGTAGACCGAACCGAATTCATTCATCCGGTCTGGTTTGCTCTAGTCCAAGCCGGTCTTCGGTCGGGTCCTGGTTTGGACCAAATAATGAACAACCCTATGTCAGACCCTTAACTTGTCAATGGTGAGATGTTGAGATGTCAAATCTTCAAGTTTGACTTTTTGCCTATTTGATGGCTTATTAAATGTTGAAATGTCTGAGACATTGAGATGCCCTTTTATGCTAAGACGAATAAGATGAGATGTACTCTATGGTTAGATCCTCTTGGACTTTGTTACCTATTAACATGAAGTTAGGTTAGTGTTCTTTGTCTAAAGTTATTGGTGAATTACCCATGGGTGATGATGCTTGTGTAAAGCCCACTTTAAGGATGGAGCGTCCACTTTAACTTAGCCTAATTGAGGTGAGAGTCAAAGTACAAATGTCTTCTATGGCAGTAGCAGATTCATGGCAAACCAGGGTTGTGTGCCCTTCCTATAGGGTTTCTATATTGTCTGAATGTGCACTTCTTTGATCAAAAGTTCCCAAATGATCAAGGCAGAGGGTGGGCTAGTAAATTGGTGAAAACCCATGTATATATGCCGATGCACTTCCTAGCTTAGTTGAGACTGTGCATGCATGCTGACTGTGCATGTATGTGATAACCTAGCCTTGTATGCATGTAGATAAATCTCTTATACTAAGTTTAGGTTCCATTAAGCCTAGTTAAGTGATTGTTGGGTTAAGCTATGTCATAAGGTGTGAGGTACTTAAGAAAGGAAATCTTTCATTTTTAATGAAGGAGTAACCTTTAATTTTGCATTAAACTGCTTCTACTTAGAAGAAGCCCCCAATTTCTATTTATCGTAGTAAAAAAAAACCCTAGATGTGTAAGGATATGATAGACAAAAATGTTTTTGTAGGTACTGCTTAGAGAAGCCCCTAGTTTAGGATAAAGAATATGGTTATTTCTGTATTGGGAAATGAAAGCCTAATTGTCTAGGGAATTTTAGGGGTATATAATGTGTGAGTACCTACTTAGAAAAGTTAACAATATAAAGTGAGTATCCACTTTTAAAAAAGTCCTAAATTTTGCGATAGATATGATATTGGAGGCTATGATGATTAAGATTAAGTGGTAAAGAGGGTGAATGGTTTAGGCAAGTTAGGTTTGATGAGAGTAGGCAATAGAATTCTTCTTTGCCCTAAAAAACCAAAGCTTTATTTCCTTTCTCTCCTTTTTAAGAGCAAAGGACTTAATTTAGATGTTTCTTCATGGAAAATAATCTTTGTGGCTAGTCCTCAATGAGGTTACCTATGTATCCAAAGTGGAATCTAGCTAGTTGTATTTCGAGAGTGAGAACATACAACTTAAAGGAGGGATGCCTCAAAGAGGATTTTTTATGGTAGGCCTTAGGGTAAGGGTGACAAAGGAAGGGAGTCAACTTGAAGGCTTAGATAACTCTTATGAAATCCCCAAGTGTTTATAGGTGATGAAGTTAGTATGAATCGACAATTTCTTTCTTTCTTTATTCTTCTTCTTTTTGACCTATTATTTTCATTATTTAAATGCAGGTTGACAAAACATGCCTCTTATTCTAAGTATGTTCTTTAAAGTTGCATGACATATTGCAAAAAAACTTCCGATATTTTCATTTTCAAATGATGGACAAAAATCCTTAGTCTTTTTGTTTATTTATCTCATTCTCCTTCTATCTGGCTCACCTCCTGAGGTTTTTGGGCTAGCCTTTTTTTTTTTCTCCGTTTTTAACCCCTAGATTTGTCATTGGATAAGACCATTCTAGAAAAGAATAAAGGGGATGGAACCAGTAAACGAAGATATTTTGTTAATGATCAAGTTAAATCAAACTTGGACTTAGGATCGAAAAGAAAAGAAGTCGACTTAGTGCACGACTATAAGCTAAGCATGACATGGGATTAAGACACATCATGTTCTCTAAATTCAACAGAACTCAGGGCCTGCCATATGAAGGCTTCTCTTCACAGTCACCTCGTAGTCCACAGACAGATGAGGATATATGTACCTTGGACTTGGATCCATTTGATATGTAAATAGTTCGGCCTCACGCTTGTCTTTGGTGGTCTGAAATTGCTTGGATGCTATCATGCGAACTAGGTGTTTAAGTAGCCTTAGGCGGGGGAAGCTGCCTTGGCATGCTTTCTAGCTAATTCTTGATAGTTCAACAATATTTAGTATCATGGCCTCATGCTTTGTGATATCTATAGTAATTGCTCAGGTCCCAGTTCTTGGACTTCTGTCTATTCTTTGCCTCAGGTCAATCTTACCTTTAGAAAGAAAACGCTCTAATGCTTGAGTACATGTGGTTCCAAAAGGGGTGAATTTGGTGTAGTGCTCTAAAGCATGCACCTTCTTACTTTTGAAATCATTATCTTTCTTGTCCCTGTTCTGATAGTTTCTCTTCCAATTGTTAGTAGCTTTTGTGGGCATTTTTCTAGTTCACTTTTAAGGTGTAAAGTTGGTGTAGTGCACTAAAGCATGCACCTACTTAATGTTATAAGGTTTTCGAATGGTGCAAATAGGTGTTGTCTATATGCGGCCTCCAGTTAGCCTTTAAGGTTTGGTCCACCATATGGGCATCCTTTGCCCTTCATCAAGTAAGGAAGTCAGAAAAGCCTTCATTTTCTTGTTGCTTGATAAGTTCCAAGTCCCTGAGTGTAATTGGTGGTCAGCATTGTATTAATATTAACATAGAAACTCCTTACAGAGATCACTCCAAGTTATAACCTTTTGTGGGTTAACAACATTACCCCATCTCATTACATCCTTGTGAAATGTACAAAGAAAAATAATGTGTGAGATATCATTATCAATTTCTTTCAAAGTCATAATACTAATAAACTTTCTCACATGATGGTGAGGGTTCTTAGTCCCATCGAATTTGATATCTAGCATGGTGAACTTAGGGGTTAGCTTTTCTTTTGGGATTGAAGTAAATCCCACATAGTCAGTGAAGTAAGTATTAGACGGTGATGACTCCTTAAGTAAATGTTCTATGTGATCCAGTCCTAGATCAGCTTGTAAGAAATCTCCCCTTTTTTCTCTCTCTTCTTTCCATTTGCTCCATCTTTCCCTTCTTCGTTATGAGCATTCTCCCCATCTTCTTTTGGGGTTTCCTTAATAAAGGTTTGGAGCACAACGACCGTCAGTTCCATCTTCTTTAGCTTTCATCCATCATAGCTTGCATTGTTTCCATTAGTTTCATAACTTAAGCCATTTTGTTGCTGCCTGCCACCATGATGGGGAGGGGTTGACTTTGACTTTGACTTTGACCGTACAAATGGAGTTTCCCTATCTTCTTTTGGGGATAATAACCTCCAAATTTGTGGGCTCCTCTTGTATACCTTTATAGTCTTCCCTATCTTGATCAATAAGGTGATGGTTTAGAGGAGTAGAATATTATAGAGATGAATAATAGAAATGAAAGCTCAACAACATTGGCTTATGGGCTGAAGAAAATGGTTGATGTCTTGTACTTCAGTGAGGAAGAGACGATGGCTTTGTGTGCTTGATGGTTTATGCTAGGTGTTAAGCTAAAAATCATGCATCGTTTTATTAGTTATTTTGATTATATTTTACACATTAATGCATCTAATTTATCTTATTTTATATATTTTTCAGGATGGGCGTTAATAAAATAAAAATGAGAAGACAAGACGTTGAAACTCCAATTTTACACAATTTGCTGAAAAGACGGTCCAATAAATAATTTATGGAAAATATTATTTTCATAATTATTATATTGGGTTAGGGTTACAAGAATTGGGTGAAGAGCTAGAAGTCTTGAGGAAGAAGAAATCTAAGGAAAAGAGGAAGGAAACCCTAATTTACTAAACCTAACCCCCTCACTTTCCATATAATAATCACCTCCTCACATATATAAACCCATGCCTAACACACATTAAACCATCCCATCCCATACTATCATCTACCCTAATCATCTCTCACCTCACGCCTAAACCCCCACACCACCTCTTTATTTAATCACCATCCTCTCATCAACCATCTCGTCATCATCCCATCATCACGCCTAATCTCCATCATCAACATCTTAATCCTCCTCACCATAAACCCACGGCTGCCAGATAACTCACGCCACTTTCATCGCTTATCGTCATCATCATTGTCCATCACCACCATCTCTAAGTAATACAATTTTATTTCTTTGATTTATTTTTACCTTATTTTATTGTATTTCTTTGACTAGAGTATTATTAAAGATGAATTATTTGGATGAATTGTGTAATTTTACTTTTAATATGAGTGAGTAATTTTTTTTTATGCTTAGTATAATCTTCTTGAAGCCATGCTAAATTAATTATTTTGAAACAAGTTTTGTGCTTTAATGCCTAGTTGATTTATATTCGTGATTCTTTGGCGATCAGCATTTATCGTTTATGAAAATTGTGTTGAATCGATTAGAATGCATGCTAGTTGATTAAATATAATTTCGATTGATAGTTTAGAAGATTATAATACGTAAAAGTTATAGTCTTTTAAGCCTAGGTATCACCCTAATTAATCATGGATGGCTCAAACCCTTCTCTTTTAATTAGGTAATCGCTTTAGATCTTTGTTAAATCGATTTGCTGGTAAATTGGTTACAAAGTGTTAAATGATGTTTTTCTAATTCTTAATGCTCTAATTTGGTTAAATTTTTGCGCTGGTGTAAAAATTATCAAATTAGTAGGGTTTATATTAGGCTGGACCTAAGTAAACTAGAATCTAAGGAGAAACGGGGAAGAACCGCTGGTGGATTTCTTCTACAGTTTAACTCATGAATGAAATTAACTTATGTGTTGATGATAAATATTAATTTGCATGGTGGATTGAGATTATACTAAGTATTCTTCATAAATTTGACAACTTTTGATCATTATTTATTTTTTTTAGAGTCAATTTGATTAGTTTGATAAATTTTGTTCTATATTTATTAGTTTCAATATAAATTCAATTGACCCCCCCCAAAAGTATAGTCTTTTAGGAGTGTCTAGGTAATTTTAGATAACTTCGATTTTAATTTTTAGGGTAGTTATAATTTTTAGATTGAATTATATTTAGTTTTAGTCTTTCATTAGCGTTTGTTGGAAATACGACTAAAAATAGTTATTTTTGTTTCTTTTTTTTTTTATTTTTATAAGTTCCTAGGGTTTATAGAGTGTCATAATATGCCCATAATTAAATTCGTGATTTTTGGAATTTATTTGGTAATTTTTCAAAATTATTTTGTGGAAATAATAAGTGCAGATTTTTAGGTGTTTAATTCTGAAATTTCGACTTTTAATATTAAATTACGACTTTTAGATATTGTTGAGCCCAGAAAATTGTGTTTTAGCATTATAGTAATTTTCTTGATTAGTTTCGTAATTTTATTTTCACAAATTATTTTATTTTTAATTTTAAATTCAATATTCTGCATTGATATTCTGTGATAATTTTCTGTTTTGATTTTTATAAAATAAAGTGGATACAATTTATAGGTTATAAACTCACAGACCTGAATTATAGTATTTTAGGCTACTGTTTGAAATTTTTAATATTTATTTTCTGTTTATTATTTTCTGTTTTGGATTTTAATTAGAATTTCAGTTATTTTTCTGATTTAATTTTAGTAAATTATTTAGGAAAGCTTTTTACTGTTTTCTTTCCAGAATATAATCCAAAATATTTAGGAGCATCATTGGGTATTTTTCTAGACTTTTATTTATTAGATTATAATTATCTTAGAATTATTAAGATTAGACTTAATAAATTGGATTAGTAAAATTATTTAGGATTAAGCTAGCCTTCTAAAACTATCTTTCCTCGTGGATCGATCCCTACTTTCCTATGCTATAAAAAGTGTTTTAATAGCCAAAGTAGTGGTTAAATTTGTAGCCCTCGACAAGCTTTACAAATTTTGGCGCCGTTGCCGGGGAAAGAAAATTAAATTGCTAGTTCATTTCTATTTAATTTTACTCCTTCCTTTGCTTTGTTTTAACTTTAGTATTCTATTTTTGTAGGACTTCTTATAGTGCATGAAATTAAGGAGTGGTAAGGACACTGGGGAGGCTAGGGATCAATCATTGAAAGCTGAAAACAAAGAGAGTCAGCCTGACCCAATAAGTTTTAGGGTTAAAGAGGTAAGTATGTCTACTCTTCGAGAACTTGCTGCTCCTAACTTAGAAACCCAACCAATGTCCATCACTTATGCTGTTTTAGATAAACCTTTGAAATTAAACTCAGGATTTATTAATTTATTACATAAGTTTCATGGATTAGCTGGAGAGGACCCCTATAGACACATTAGTGAATTCCTTATTACTTGTTCTGCTATGGTGCCTGAAGGAATTCCTGAGGATCAAATTAGACTAAGGGCTTTCCCTTTCTCTTTGCTTGGTAATGCTAAGGACTGGTTATATTATATGCCTGCTGGATCTTTTTCTACATGGACTGCATTGCATAAATCGTTTCTAGAAAAATTTTTCCCTGCATCCCGTATTGGATCTATTAGGAAAGAAATATGTGGAATCAAACAAATGAATGGGGAAACCTTTTGTGAGTATTGGGAAAGATTTATTAAGTTATGTGCTAGTTGTCCCCAACATCAAATAACTGAACAACTATTGATTTAATATTTTTATGAAGGTTTGCTTCCTATGGATCGTAATATGGTTGATGCCGCTAGTGGGGGGCTCTGGTTAATAAAACACCAGCTGATGCTAGAAATCTATTTAATTTAATGGCCCAAAATACTCAGCAATTTGGTACTAGGGACTCACAAGTTAAAAGGATAAATGAGATAGGTTCTAGTTCATCTCTAGAGAATCAATTGTCTCACATTACTGCTATGTTAAATAAGATTGTTACTGGGGGTATTCAAAAGGCAGTAATATGTGGTATTTGTTGACTAGAAGGACATTCTACTGATACATGTCCTACTCTACAAGAAGGTAATGTTAATGCCCTTTACTCTAACCAAAATCAAAGGAGGTATGATCCATACTCGAATACTTATAATGAAGGATGGAGGGACCACCCTAACCTTAGGTATGGCCCTAAGCCAAATCCACCTGGTTTTGATCAACCCTCTCGTCAGCCTTCCAGTCAAGATAGGACCAATTTCCTCTTAGGACAAGTCCTTAAAAAAATGGATGATAGGTTCCAGAGTATGGAAACCACCCTTAAGCAAGTTCAAGAGAGACAAACAGCGACTGATACCATAGTTAGCAACTTGCAAGCCCAATTGTAGAATAGGTTACCATCTCAACCTTACCCTAACCCCAAAGAGAATGTTAGTGCCATGACACTTAGAAGTGGGAAAGAGTTAAAGGAACCTATGAAGAAGAGAGAAGTAGAACGTGAGTTAGAAGTGAAAGGGGCTGAACCAGAATTAGATACAGAGTCTAATCAAACTACTAAGGAATTAGGAGAAAAGAAAAGAGAATCTTACAAACCAATCCCACCTTTCCCTAGTAGATTTAGGAGCCCTATGTCTAAGGTTAATGAGGCTAACCAAGAGATTTTAGAGACTTTTAGGAAGGTAGAAATTAATATACCTCTCCTTGATGCCATTAAACAGGTGCCTCGTTATGCTAAGTTCTTAAAAGAACTATGCACTACCAAGAGGAAACTCATTGGTAATGAGAAGATAAGTGTGGGGGAAAATGTGTCTGCTGTGTTTCAAAGAAAACTTCCCCCTAAGTGTCAAGACCCTGGTATGTTTTCTGTCCCTTGCAAAATAGGAAACCTTTGCTTTGATAAAGCTATGCTTGATTTAGGTGCCTCTATTAATGTTATGCCTCGATCTGTTTATGACAAACTAAATTTAGGCGAATTAAAGAAAACAGGCATAGTAATTCAATTAGCTGATAGGAGCAACACTTATCCTGACGGAGTGTTAGAGGATGTTTTGGTGCAAGTAAATGAACTAGTGTTCCCTGCTGACTTTTATGTAATGAACATGGGTGAAGCATACCATGATATTCCCATCTTGCTTGGCAGGCCCTTTCTAAAAACTGCTAGGACTAAAATTGACGTGCACGAAGGGACACTAACCATGGAATTTGATGGTGAGGTTATTAAGTTTAATATTTTTGATGCCATGAGATTTCCTTCTGATGTTAACTATCTATATGCACTTGATGTTTTTGATGAGTTATCGCAAGATGTCTATGACTTATCACATGAGGATGAGCTATTTACTGTGCTTACTAAGAGTCTTGATCATGCTGAGTCTCAGAAAGTGCTATATCCAGTTAATGATAAGTTAGATGAGGTGATGAGTTCCTTGTCTCACTTGAAAGAGCATAATGGTCCTAGCAAACTTGAACTGTCTTAAAAGCATGCTAAGTTACTTCCCTCGAGTATCTCACCCCCTAAACTGGAATTGAAACCCTTACCTAAAAATTTGAAATATGCTTATTTAGGGGACAATGAGACCTTGCCTGTAATTATCTCTAGTGCACTCACCTTAGATCAGGAAGAAAAACTTATTAAAGTGCTTAGAGAACATAGCGAAGCTTTAGGGTGGACGCTAGCAGATCTCAAAGGCCTTAGCCCTACCTTGTGTTCACATACTATTACCTTAGAAAAAGATGCTAAGCCTAAGAGAGACCCTCAAAGGAGACTTAATCCACCTATAATGGAGGTAGTCCAAAAAGAGATTCTTAAATGGTTAGATGCTGGGGTGATCTACCCCATTGCTGACTCTGAGTGGGTTAGTCCTATTCATGTGGTTCCTAAAAAGGGGGGACAACAGTAGTGAAAAACAATGAAGGAGAGTTGATACCTACTAGAGTCCAAAGTGGTTGGAGAGTGTGTATTGACTATAGAAAGCTTAACAAGGCCACTAAGAAGGACCATTTTCCATTGCCTTTTATGGACCAAATGTTAGAGAGACTAGCTGGGAGGTCACATTATTGCTTTTTGGACGGCTATTCAGGTTATATTCAGGTCCCTATAGCTCCTGCCGATCAGGAGAAGACTACCTTTACGTGTCCTTTTGGTACTTATGCTTTTAGACGTATGCCTTTTGGTTTGTGTAATGCACCTGCTACTTTTCAAAGATGTATGATGAGTATCTTTTCTGATTTTATCACCAAGATTATGGAGGTTTTTATGGATGATTTTACTGTACATGGTGATTCGTTTGATGAGTGCTTGCATCATCTTACTCTTGTGCTTAGGCGTTGCATTGAGACCAATTTGGTCTTGAATTTTGAAAAGTGCCATTTCATGGTGGAGCATGGGGTAGTACTGGGACATGTAGTATCATCAAGGGGATTAGAGGTAGATAGAGCTAAAGTTGATATCATCCAGTCTCTACCCTATCCAAAGTGTGTCAAAGATGTGAGATCATTCTTAGGACATGTGGGGTTCTATAGGAGATTCATCAAAGATTTTTCTAAGATTGCTTCTCCTTTATGTACCCTGCTTGCAAAGGATGTCTCTTTTGATTTTAATGAGAATTGTATGAGGGCTTTTGATCAATTGAAAGTAACATTGACTTCTCCTCCTATTGTGCAACCCCCAAACTGGGCTTTACCTTTTGAGTTAATGTGTGATGCTAGTGATAAGGCAGTGGGGGCAGTTTTAGGTCAAAGAGTTGGAAAGGTACCTCATGTAATATATTATGCTTCTAGAACTCTTGACCCTGCACAGTGTAATTACACCACTACAGAAAAGGAGATGTATGCTGTCGTTTTTGCGCTTGAAAAGTTCCGTCCTTATTTGTTGGGTGTTAAAGTTACTGTTTATTCTGATCACTCTGCTCTCAAACACTTATTGGAAAAGAAAGATTCAAAGCCCAGGTTAATTAGATGGATATTATTGTTGCAAGAATTTCAACTAGAAATTAGAGATAAGCCTGGAACTAAGAATTTAGTTGCTGACCATTTGAGTAGATTAGAAACAGGAGAGAGTGGTAGCCCTTTTACTGATTGTTTTCCTGATGAGACTCTATATGCTATGACGAGTAGATTGCCTTGGTATGCTAATATTGTAAATTATATAGTCACCAAAACTTTTCCCATTGAATTGACCAGAGCTGAAAGAGAGAAAATAAGAGCTCAATCTAAATATTATGTTTGGGATGAGCCATATTTATGGAAGTTTTGTGGTGACCAGATTATAAGGCGATGTGTAGATGATAGTGAAATTCATTCTATTCTAACCTTCTGTTATTCTTCAGAAAGTGGGGGACATTTTGGACCTAAAAGAACATCACATAAAGTGCTTGAATGTGGTTTTTATTGGCCCACTATTTCTAGTGATACTTATGAATTCTATAAAAGATTTGAAGTGTGCCAAAAGACTGGAAACTTATCAAGGAGGAATCAAATGCCTTTATGTAATATGTATATTTGTGAAATTTTTGATATATGGGACATTGATTTCATGGGACCCTTTCCCCCTTCTTTTGGATATACTTATATTCTTGTGATTGTTGATTATGTATCCAAATGGGTAGAAGCTGTGGCCACTAGGACTGATGATGCTAAGACTGTGGTGAAATATGTTAAATCTCTAATTTTGCATCGATATGGAGTGCCAAGAGCAATCATCAGTGATAGGGGGACTCATTTTTGTAACAGAACTCTAGGTGCCTTACTAGCTAAATATCATATAACTCATAAGGAATCTACTAGTTATCATCCCCAAACTAATGGCCAAGCTGAAATTTCTAATAAAGAGATTAAGGGCATCCTTGAAAAAGTAGTTAAGCCAGATAAGAAGGATTGGAGCCTTAGGCTAGAGGAGGCTCTTTGGGCTTACAGGACTGCATATAAGACTCCAATTGGTATGTCACCCTACAGACTAGTCTTTGGAAAACCGTGTCACCTCCCTATAGAAATTGAGCATAAATCATATTGGGCTGTGAAGCGATGCAATCTTGATTATCAGTTAGCAGGGAAAGAGCGTAAACTGCAATTGCAAGAAGTAGAAGAGATACGCTTAGAAGCGTATGACAATTCAGTCATCTATAAGGGTAAGGCCAAAGCATTTCGCGATGCCAAACTTATTAGGAAAGAATTTCAAATAGGTGAGAAAGTGCGGTTATTCAATTCTAAATTGAGACTTTTTCCTGGTAAGTTAAACTCTAGGTGGTTAGGACCTTTTGAAGTAGTAAAGACTTATCCCCATGGTGCTGTAGAGATTAAATCTTTTACTACTAACAAGATTTTCAAAGTGAATGGTCACAGGCTAAAGCATTTCTATGACGGAGACCAGGTATGTTTAATAGAAGAGATCCGACTTGAGGATCCATGAGCTTCATGACGTCGAGCCAAAGACGATAAACAAAGGTGCTGGTTGGGAGGCAACCCAACGTTTTCAGGAAAGTCCCTATTTACTTTTACTTTTGTTCTCATTAATTCTATCTTTTTGCATGCATTAGGGGCAATGCATGAATTAAGTGTGGGGGGGTGCACCCTGCATTTAATTCCTGCAGTTTTTATTCTTGAAAAAAAAAATAAAAAAATTTTTCTTTTCTTATAAACAATGCATGATATGAGTTTATGCTAGGCTTTCTTGTTTAGAAAAATTTGGTTTTATTAGCTATTTTGTAGTTTATTCTTTTATAAGTGAAGACTTCTAAACATGATAATTATCCGCGAGAGAAGTTTGAATTGATCCTCATACATCTTTTTAATGAGTAACTCTCTTGATTATCCATCTTATTTGGTCGTGTAATATATCCAACTCAAAGGCAATAAAATAACCACCCATTTTCTAGACTATTGAATTAGTTGAATAACTCATTAAAATTGTGATTTTACTTTTCATCCATGAAAGAAATAAAAGAGAAAAGAGAGTCAAAGTTGGGAATGACAAGTCCCCCTTTGAGGCATGCGCTACTGGGTGTTACCCTTTGAGGCAATACTGCCACTGGAAAGCTTGCTTCCCATACTAGTAAGCTAATAAAATGAAGAAATAATAAGATGAGAATGAATTATTTGCTCCAGCACCTCTATTCGGGTGAGTGAGAGACAGGGAGTGTTTAAGTTCTAAGACCCTATATGGGCCTCGAATATGTGCGCAAGTGGAGTTTGAACAAAGAAGAAGAGTAAAATAAATACAAGATAAGTTTAGGATCAAATTTAATGAAGTTATTCTACCTAGTTCAATTGTCTCTATAGCCAGACCATACCCAAATTTTTCCACCTTAAATTCTTTCTCGACCTCTTGATTGGTGTGTGCATAATCAAAAAGAGATGGATAATTATTGATCTTGTTACTTCATTATGAAAATATTGTGAGGCTGATGAATAAACTCTCTAAGGATAGTTGGATGTTTAGCATGTATTCACTTATTAAAGGAAAAACTAATTAATTCAGTAAAACTGTTTTTCTAAAGCAAGCCAAAGCCAGGAGGAACATCATAGTATGCATGACTTTATAAGAAAGGAAGAAGGTAAATTTTTAGATCGAGTCTAAGATTTCTTTGCACGAGGACGTCCAAAGTCTAAGTGTGGGGGAATTTGTTAAGCTAAAAATCATGCATCGTTTTATTAGTTATTTTGATTATATTTTACACATTAATGCATCTAATTTATCTTATTTTATATATTTTTCAGGATGGGCGTTAATAAAATAAAAATGAGAAGACAAGACGTTGAAACTCCAATTTTACACAATTTGCTGAAAAGACGGTCCAATAAATAATTTATGGAAAATATTATTTTCATAATTATTATATTGGGCTAGGGTTACAAGAATTGGGTGAAGAGCTAGAAGTCTTGAGGAAGAAGAAATCTAAGGAAAAGAGGAAGGAAACCCTAATTTACTAAACCTAACCCCCTCACTTTCCATATAATAATCACCTCCTCACATATATAAACCCATGCCTAACACACATTAAACCATCCCATCCCATACTATCATCTACCCTAATCATCTCTCACCTCACGCCTAAACCCCCACACCACCTCTTTATTTAATCACCATCCTCTCATCAACCATCTCCTCATCATCCCATCATCACGCCTAATCTCCATCATCAACATCTTAATCCTCCTCACCATAAACCCACGGCTGCCAGACAACTCACGCCACTTTCATCGCTTATCGTCATCATCATCGTCCATCACCACCATCTCTAAGTAATTCAATTTTATTTCTTTGATTTATTTTTACCTTATTTTATTGTATTTCTTTGACTAGAGTATTATTAAAGATGAATTATTTGGATGAATTGTGTAATTTTACTTTTAATATGAGTGAGTAATTTTTTTTTTATGCTTAGTATAATCTTCTTGAAGCCATGCTAAATTAATTTTTTTGAAACAAGTTTTGTGCTTTAATGCCTAGTTGATTTATATTCGTGATTCTTTGGCGATTAGCGTTTATCGTTTATGAAAATTGTGTTGAATCGATTAGAATGCATGCTAGTTGATTAAATATAGTTTCGATTGATAGTTTAGAAGATTATAATACGTAAAAGTTATAGTCTTTTAAGCCTAGGTATCACCCTAATTAATCATGGATGGCTCAAACCCTTCTCTTTTAATTAGGTAATCGCTTTAGATCTTTCTTAAATCGATTTGCTGGTAAATTGGTTACAAAGTGTTAAATGATGTTTTTATAATTCTTAATGCTCTAATTTGGTTAAATTTTTGCGCTGGTGTAAAAATTATCAAATTAGTAGGGTTTATATTAGGGCTGGACCTAAGTAAACTAGAATCTGGAGAAACGGGGAAGAACCGCTGGTGGATTTCTTCTACAGTTTAACTTATGAATGAAATTAACTTATGTGTTGATGATAAATATTAATTTGCATGGTGGATTGAGATTATACTAAGTATTCTTCATAAATTTGACAACTTTTGATCATTATTTATTTTTTTTTAGAGTCAATTTGATTAGTTTGAGAAATTTTATTCTATATTTATTAGTTTCAATATAAATTCAATCGAACCCCCCCAAAAGTATAGTCTTTAGGAGTGTCTAGGTAATTTTAGATAACTTAGATTTTAATTTTTAGGGTAGTTATAATTTTTAGATTGAATTATATTTAGTTTTAGTCTTTCATTAGCGTTTGTTGGAAATACGACTAAAAATAGTTATTTTTGTTCTTTTTTTGATTTTTATAAGTTCCTAGGGTTTATAGAGTGTCATAATATGCCCATAATTAACTTCGTGATTTTTGGAATTTATTTGGTAATTTTTCAGAATTATTTTGTGGAAATAATAAGTGCAGATTTTTAGGTGTTTAATTCTGAAATTTCGACTTTTAATATTAAATTACGACTTTCAGATATTGTTGAGTCCAGAAAATTGTGTTTTAGCATTATAGTAATTTTCTTGATTAGTTTCGTAATTTTATTTTCGCAAATTATTTTATTTTTAATTTTAAATTCAATATTCTGCATTGATATTCTGTGATAATTTTCTGTTTTGATTTTTTATAAAATAAAGTGGATACAATTTATAGGTTATAAACTCAAAGACCTGAATTATAGTATTTTAGGCTACTGTTTGAAATTTTTAATATTTATTTTTTGTTTATTATTTTCTGTTTTGGATTTTAATTAGAATTTCAGTTATTTTTCTGATTTAATTTTAGTAAATTATTTAGGAAAGCTTTTTACTGTTTTCTTTCCAGAATATAATCCAAAATATATAGGAGCATCATTGGGTATTTTTCTAGACTTTTATTTATTAGATTATAATTATCTTAGAATTATTAAGATTAGACTTAATAAATTGGATTAGTAAAACTATTTAGGATTAAGCTAGCCTTCTAAAACTATCTTTCCTCGTGGATCGATCCCTACTTTCCTATGCTATAAAAAGTGTTTTAATAACCAAAGTAGTGGTTAAATTTGTAACCCTCGACGAGCTTTACACTAGGCTGGAAGGGATAGGAATAAATAGGGTTAAAATGCTAGGTTTAGGCTAAAATCAGGCCTTAACTTGGACTGGGTTCTAGGTTTGGCTTAGAAAGTTGACCTTTGGGTCTAAGTTGGGTGTAAAATCTATCTCAAATGAATTATAGGCCTACATTGGGCATAAGCACGCCTTTGGTTTGGTTTGCTTAGAATAGGCTAGTTTAGACATGTGGATGGAACTAAGTGGACTTATGTATAGATCTGAGACCTAAGGTTGGATGTATGATGCATGGTCCATAGACTTATGTAAAGATAAAATGTCTAGGTCTTCATTAAATTCATGAATAAGATGCATGACTGGATGCAGCCTAAAATGAATTAGGGCTATAAAGGTCTAATGGGCACATTATGGTCTTTGGGCCTAGATGGACCCATGTACTGAGTATGATCAGGCCAAATGATGCATGACTCTTTAGGTCCATGTTGCCCACAATTCATATGTTAAGAATCGACAATGACCTTCAGACTTTCCAATTCATATAGTAAAACTACAAGCTTATGATTTAAAGTGACCTGGACCTAGACTAATGATGTCAACACTCACATTATGATGCATGCAAGGCTTAGAAACCAAACAATTTGTGTTGGCCCTTTCTGTTTGTGAGGCTAAAATAGTGGGACTTTACCTGATCTAACAAGTCTAAACCAAGATCATGCCCTTGTTTGGGTCAGACTGACATTTTTTTGATATGGGCCCCTAGACGCAATGATGATGTTATGAATGCTAAAGTATCAATACATGGGTCTTCGGATATGGGCTAGTTTTGGAGAGACCACTGGAGTTTTGAACATTCATAGAATCATGCATGTACATGCATTCTAACCTAATCTAAATGTCTAAGTCATAAGTAGCCTAGGTAAGATTTAGAATAGTCCTCTAACGACCCAAATGATTTGTACATCATCCATGGGGTTGCATGGCAAGACTGGAACATTTGGGTTGTTTTCCTATATCATGTGGACTAGGAAATTGTGTCATGAGTGAGTGTAACAGTTGTCTGCTAAGTTGTAAGTCTAATGGACCCATCGAGTAACAGACTATATTCTAAAGGGTTGGTACCGGGGTTCAACCTAGAGTTGCTATTTCTAATACGACAGCATCTTTAATGTAAGAATGTCTAATGCAGGTGTAACTAAAATAATTTCCCATATTAAATTTCAAATGTAGCCCTCTTATTTTTTTATAAAAAAATATCCCGGTGTAGTCATCACTATAAGCACCACGATCCGAAACCTTTGGGCGCGGTCCCCCTAGGAATGGTTGCACTCACTTGCTGAATTTTTGGATTCAAATATGATTTTTTATTTTTTAGTGAAGTTAATTAAACTGCAACAAAATAAATGGGCTGGCCCAAAGAGGTGGAGTAGAACCCTGATTTAGGAACCCGGCCGTGTTACTAGACCAGAACGTGGTCCAGTTCTCTAGTCCGGCTCTAGGCAGCATTGACTAACTGGACAGCAGCCCCGATCCAGGCCTGGGCCAGAACTGTGCTTAGTTCTCTATTCCAAACAGTATTACTATCACGATCCCAAATCTATTCTGCCCAGTTTGAGGAAAATTTAATAGAAAACAAAGAAAAAATTATAAATTTAATTAATAGACTCGCCGGTGAGTTTTAGGAAAATTTAAAAATAAAATTCGCTCTCTAAAATAAACCATAAACCGAAAGGGACGACTGGTTCATTTCGGAGAGGTTTTCGATGGGCCCCAAGTAGTCCTTGGTGTGGGGACCATTTGATTCCACATGCTTGAACTGACAATCCAGATTCGGGGCCGAAAATATAATCTCATGATGGAGTGTTTCATCACACCGCCCATTATCATTAACGATGTCTACTAATTAATAAAGAAAATTAAAGTTGATTACACTAACAAACAATCATGCAACATATTAGGATCAATTGTATCACATAATAGGAATCAAAAGTGCAATGTCAATCTAGAAAAATTCAAAGAAATAATGCAAATAATTACAACAAGTAGGGCCTAAACTAATTAAATATTATATATTAACTACCCAAAATCAAATAAAATAATGAGAGAAAAGTAGAGAGAAGGACGGAAGGCCTAAGTTACGCCCTCAAGATGACCCACCTGATTACCTTGGAACCTAGCAGAGTGATGCCTCCTTAATGATTAACCAATTTCTCTCTCAATTTGTTCAGTATGTAACATCTTTCTCTCAAGATTTTTCGATCTCTTCCTCTTTAATTTACGGTGTATCTCACAATTTTTTTTATATATTTCCTCTCCAATTTCGTGTGTCTAACCTTAGGGGACAGTCCCACTTTTGTAGCGCTTAAAAGGATAATTCAAGTTGGTTTAGAGAAAGGATACCAAATCTAATTCCCAATAGGCATAATTTGAACATATGCACCAATCTAGATAAAAATCTACCTTCTAAAACATGTTTTAGATATGGAAATGGAATAAGAGATCTTGGCTGAGATTCTAGATAAAGGACCCGACCGGGTTCCTCGGTCGGGTCAGGCTCAATGGGCTAGGCAACACTCTCTTGTTTTTTGTTCTTTCTTTTTCTCAAACTCGAATTATGGATCTATCCGTTGAGGGCCCAAATACTAGTTGGGCATCACGAGGATTTTACAAAAATAAGACATCATTTTTGGGCGTCTACGGTAGCGACTCCAAAAATAAGATACTGTTTTTCAATAACTTGAAGTTAATATAGAATAATTTCCGATCGTCGAATTGAAATGACTATACTCTTATAACTCTTTTGCATAAAAGAAAGCAGAATTTTTTTATCTCCTTCCAGAAGTCATTTTTCTTTGTAATTTTGAGCATAAAACTCTTAGTTTACAGACTTCTTTAAGTCTTCTAACTTTCTCATCGCAATCTTTTCTTCCTTAAATAGCCCTATTTGATTAGAGTTCCCACTAATCCTCTCTGAATATTGCATAACTGAGTTCAAGGCTCTTCAGCTGTTACTTCAAGATGAGAAAAACATCCTTATGCAATTGTCTAAAAGCCTTCTTCAAATTCTTTAATTTCCTCATCACTCTAAACATCTTAGTTCCTTGCTCCTGGTAGGGCCAAATGCCCCTTATAATTTGCAAGAAACTGGGACACCCATCCATATATTTAAAAATCTAAAATGAGGTTTAATACTTTCCAATCAATCACTATGGAGCAATGATATGAGATATTTTTAGGTAAAATCAAACAGTTGACTCCAGGGAAGCATTTTTCAACTCTTATCAACTAGAGCTCTTTCTCCTGTAGGGAAAGCTTTGTCTCCAAGTTTCTTTTTTATGTATTAAGAGTGTATCAACTTTTTCATATCCTGTAAGTGGCAAATATCAATACGGTGCTGAAAATCCTCTATTTCATGAGGGTTAAACACACACCTCTAATCCTCACCTGATTGCTCAAAAGACAGTTGAAATCCCTACCTAAAGCCAAGGACCTTGGATTTAAGTGCTAAAAGTCTCCAAAATCTTCCATGAAATCCTTCTTTCAATGGGAGAATATGAATGTGGTCAAATAAGCATAAAATCTATGTTAAGAACTAATATACTACACACAAGTATGAATCACCTATTTATAAACAAGTGGCACATTCACGTCATTAACATTTGACATCCAAACTAGCCATATTCCATTAAACTTTGTATAATGTCTTTACTTCACCGGCAAAATTCAGAACTATTGCCGCCCGAATCGATTGAAAAGAAGGTTCTTGACAGCATGGTGAGCTTAGTTATGAGGGTTGTGTAACCGATACCAACTACAATGCTAGCCTGGCTGCATCTTTCAATGTAGGAAAGGAGCTCCTCCGCTTTTCTCTCCTATGACCTTTTCGGGCATTGAGTTTAAGAAACGAAAACACTTGGGTGTTGCAGATTTTATGGAGATGTTAGCTTTGTTAAGCTTACAATGTATTTTATGAATATGTTTTGATGAAAGACATAAAAAAAGTTGATCAATTGGTATGTTTATTATATTATAATTGGATCTACCTTAGAATTACTATTGTTTAAATATGCTATATTTTTAAAGTGGATATTGGCATGGTTATATTGCCTAATTGATTTTATATAAGGTATCATAATATCTTTGAGATAATTTAGAATTCAAATTTGAATGTGCTCTTTATGATATTATATTTTGTGATTCAAAGCTGATTATGAGATTATAATTCTTTATATGCCAATGTCTTTGAGATAACCAAGATTAGTTAAATGAGTTAATATCTTTTGAAATCATGTTGCTTGCTCTATACTAGCTATTAATCAACAAAGATCTTCAGCCTTATATTAAGCAAGTAGATGTTGGAAATCATAATATAGCCGTTGAAGCAAACTACAGAAAATCAAGGGCTTGATGAAGATCATCCTTCCTCTTTTGATACAATGGTGACTTCCTATTAATCTTCCAATATCTCCAACATCATTTGCCTATAAATTGAGAGGCATTCATAGCTGAAGAAGACAAACAAGAGAGAGCACACGCAACAATACTTACTTGCATACCTTGAGCTTTGATTGCTGTTCATTCAATTAAGTTATATTGTTCAAAGTTGCAATTAGGTAGCACCATAGAGTTAAAGGGTCAACTCTACCAGGTCTTACAGAGGGCGTCAACTTGTGATTGTAACTTAAAGTAGGTGTATTCTAGAGTTGTAACTATTCCTCCTAATAAAATTAGATTAATGCTAGAGTTAGGGAATTCTAGGCGGAGACTAAGTCTGATTGAGGCTAACCTCGTTAAAAATTACTCGTTCCTTGTTCACATTTACTTTTCTGCATTTCTATTTTGATTATTTTGTGACTTTGGTCACCACTCTATTCACCCCCTCTAGGGTGATTTAACTAGCTAAATTGAGTCAAAAGGAGATTTCTCCAATGATTTGATAGAGGCATCCATGCCACTAGTGATTCATGATGGTTAATTGCACACACGGGATTAGGAATTGTTTGGTTGGAAAAGGGATATCATTTTTGTAAGGCCTTTTTAGCTACGACAGCTGATGATATTATCACTGTGGGAAGTTGGCTGAGCTGGAGAGTCATGATGGGGCCATACTGCCAAAGGTCTTGGCCAGTTTTGCCATAGAAATATGAGGTTTGATTATGAGTTTGAACAGGTTGCCAAAGATAAGCAGAGGGAGAGGGCATGAAGTCACTGTTTTGGAGCTTAATTTGACCAGATCGAAAGGGCATGAATGTACTATCTTGGAACTTAACTTGATCTTCTTTTATGCATTCAAGAAAGGAAGTGAATTGCAAGCCATTCTGGGAAAAGATACAGCAAGAAACGTAAGTAATCTATCCTTCCTTTAACTATCTCGTATCTTGTTGCCTTCCATTCTGCGTACTTTCGTATAGGCGTTCGATCCTCCTATTTATAACATCCTATCCTCCACTGCTGCTTGTGGACAAATTTTCTGCTTATGGTGAATATATATATATATATATATATATATATATATATATATATATATATATATATATATATATATATATATATATATATATATATATATATATATATATATATATATAAGATATATATATATATATATATATATATATATATATATATATATATATATATATATATATATATATATACTGTATGTGTGGTGTGTGTGTGTGTGTGTGTGTATAATCTATATATATAGATAATATATATGGGTGTGTGTGTGTGTTGTGTGTCTGTGTGTGTGTGTGTGTGAGTGTGTTTATATATATTATATATATATATATCTATTATATATATATGGGTGTGTGTGTGTGTGTGTGTGGGTGTATATATATATATATAAACACATAATTGTATATATATGTGTATCTATATATATGTGTGGTGTGTGCGTGGTGTATGATATATTATATATATCTATATATAATATATATATATATATATTATATATATAATATATGTACACACACGCACACAACTATATATATACATATAATATATATATATATATATATAATATATATATATATATATATAATATATATTTTTTTTTTTTGTTTTTTTGCATGTGTGTATATATATATATATATAATTATATATATATATATATATATTATAATATATCTATATATTTATATATAATATATAAATACACATATTGCATATATAATTTATTATGTGTGTGTGTGTGTGTGAATGTTTATATATAGATATATAGTGTGTGTGTGTGTGGTGTGTGTGTGTGTGTGTGTGTGTACTATATATATAAAACACATACATGTATATATATGTTTAGATATATATGGGTGTGTGTGCGGTGTGTATGTATATATGTATATATATATATATATATATATATATACTATATATACTATATATATATAATTCTATATATATATATATATGTCCACACAAACACGCGCACACACAAATATATATTACATATATATATCTATATATAATATATATTATGTGTGTGTGTGAATATATATATATATATGGGTTGTGTGCGTATATATATACATATATATACATACATAAAACATATAATATATATATATGATAAATATATATATATATTATTAGTATATATATATATATATATATATATATATATACATACACATATGCATATATATATTTATATATATGTGTGTCGATCATCTTGAGCGTTTAAATAATTTGAAGCAATTGGAAATATCTTCTTAGGCATTTATTACTTAGAGTAGTCTAGTTGAATAATAATGATGTACAATATCTCCATATGATTGAATCATCTTCAGCATTTATATAATTCATATCGATCGGGTTATTTCTACTTGGGTTATAATCTCCTTAGCATGATCATAAGGTCCAGCATTTGAAGATGGAGCCAGTCAACCTACAACTTTCATTTTAATCGCCTTATGGTACGTGTAGTTTTTTTTTTTTTTTTTTAATAATTAAGGAGGTATGTGCTGTTTAAGAATAGAAAAAAGAAGAAACCACATAACATATGCACATTTTTGACACAATGTGATTAACCCAACAGAGTTGAAATCTCTGCTTCTTCACTATTGAATATAGGTGACATTAGGCTCTAAAATAATTGCCACATATATGTTCTCCCGATATATAATTAATGGAGACGTACAAGGATTAGTTATGTTCATTTTCACTTGAACATTGATCAATACACAAAAAGGTAGATCAATAAGAATTATCTTGGCATTCTCAATGTTATTCACTTAACATGAGAATTTCTCGCAAGCTCATGCTACAAAAACAGTTAATACATCTTGACTTCCCCAAGTCTACAGAAGTAAATTGCGTACTTGATTATTCTTGATAATGTCATGCAGTATACGGACGCTGACCATTAATGATCGATTTTGTAGACTTTAAATGACAATACATGTGAGGTCAAGACAATTGTGGTCTTTCCTCTTCCCATCCTTGAATGCTTTATTGAGAGTAGGGCCACCTGTTGCATGCAGTTGCTTAATTCAACAGCAATTGTGACCTTAATTGGCTATTCATTATTAGACAAGTCTGATTGAATAATGATAATGCACAATATCTCCATGTTTCGATACGAAGTTTTTCTTGGAGCTGGTGCTTGGAAGAACGGGTTTACATGATGGTGTACGATCCAGACTTGAATCCCGTTCTCGCCATCTCCCAACCTATAAAAAAGGCCTACCCCAGATGCTAAACTCGAGGAATACCCCTCTGATGCTTAAGTCAGTAAAAATCCAGAAGAAAAGACCTAACTAGGTCTCTCTCGAACCTAAATAGGATCTTTATGGGGAAAAGGAAAATCTTTCTCGAGAAGGTATGCTGCAGAAGCTTAGAGGAATTATGGGTGCAGAGCACACACGTTGCCGACTTTCTTTTTCGAATCTGATGCGTAGGTATTTATAGTGGCTATAGCCAGGGGTAAATCTATAATTCCAGACTTTCCCTTTCTCTATGGGCCTGAAGAGAGGTAACCCTCCGGGGGATGGCCATGGGAGGTCAAAGCCTCGTTTCACTGGGCCTGCCTGCCTGTTGCAGATGCTTGTTGGGTCTGTAAGGGTTTAGCCCGAATGATTGAGCCCCTCACACTTTCACTGGGCGCTTGTCCTCAAGGAGGCATACAAGTAGAATGTGGAGTAGATATGCGAAAGAACTATTGTCTGTATGTCCAAGATCGTTTATGTTTAGGACTCCTATTGTCTCTTTGATAAGTGCCTATTATATACATCATTTTAGCGTCATTTTGCTGCATTTTTAGGGGAATTGTGTGCTTTAAGTAATCGTTCATACTCCTATTCTCGATTTATACTTGGGTATGGTTGTTTGATGATGTTTGCAGGAATTTGGACCATTTTGACCCAAAATTTGGCCCTCCTTTGAGCATATTTTGACCCCCCATGGATGCCCATGAGGTGTCATGCTCACGGAACACGAGAAGAGCAGAAATATGGTTCCAGCCATGACCACAGTCCAACTATGGTGCCTGCCATGGACCGTGGTGAACTGTGTAACTGTGGCCTCTTCGTTTTTCCCTCGGCTGTGTGGTTGAGAATCACCATACCTATCTACATATGCCCGTCCCTCAGCAGCAGAAGAAAAAAAAACATAGTTTAGTTCATTTTCTTTCTCAAAATTTTACTCTTTAGTTAGGATTTTTTTTAGTTTGATTGGTGATTTAGTGAGAAATCTTGAGTGTGAGTTCAGTTTTGAGGCGGACTGAAGCCCTTAGTTGAAGGCTGCCTTTGTCAACCCCTTCCCTTTTAGATTTCGTTGAGTAATTGGTTAGTTGTTTAATTTTTAATCATGTGTGAATAGTTTATTTTATCTAGGGATTTGTTAGTTTATGAAAGTGTAGGTTGATCATGTTTATCATTAGAATTATGCTTTGATTCATGATTGGTTTGATTTCATTTTATCAAGTGATTTTCATGATGTGAGTGGATTTTTGGCCAAAGTTTGCTTGCACACTTGAAATAATTGAGTGAAAAATTGAAAGATGACATTCGATTATTGGACTGCTTGAAAAAACCTAACATATCGTCGAATCGAAAGAGAGATTTGCATGTTAGAAGGACGAGAGAGTAATCAAAAATATTTATCCTGGATTAAGATAAATTAGTTTGAAAGAACAACTTCTACTTAGTTTAGGCAAATTTGGTTGATTTTGAAAGAATAGACTAAATTTTTGGATAGATTGCAATTCCTCGAAATTATCCGATTAGAGAAAAGTGCATGTTAATCATTTTGATCCAAGCACCTTTCTCAGCTACAAAAATCCGTAGAGGTTTTCGTCCTGATTGAATTTAGAGTTAGTTAGTTAGAAGTTGTTAAATCAAATCCTTGATTAAATTGTTGCTTAGCATTTTCTAACAGAAAGGGCTCGATAGATTGCTTTGTTCCTTGAGGACGATCTTTTTATCTATACTATGACTACCCGTGCGCTTACGGCAGTGGTCAAATTTTTTGGCGCCGTTGACGGGGATCAATTTGTTAACTATTAAGTTAGTCTTGTGAAAGTAACTAAGCATTTTATTGTCTTCTATTCTTTTTTATTATTATTTTCTTGTTTGATTGCGTTGGTAGTGTTGATGAAAGTGCTTGCAGGAATCTTCCCTTTTTATACGAAGTCCGTTTCTACACGAACCTAATCCCGAGATCGAGAGGAATTTTCTCTTCGGGAGGAAGAAGCAAAAGATTGAAGAACAAAGACACGAGGCAAGAAGAATTCCAATAAACATGGCGGGAGGAGGAGGTGACCAAAGAAGGACCCTTAGAGATTTTGTTACTCCTGGAGTTCAAGGGATCGCCTCAAGCATCGCTCGGCCTAACATTGGTGCCAACAATTTTGAGCTCAAACCGGCTCTCATTTCCATGGTTCGACAATCCCAATTTGGAGGAACCACTTTGGAAGACCCGAATCTACACCTCTCGGTCTTTTTAAAGGTGTGCGACACGTTGAAGTTTAATGGAGTCTCCACAGATGCCATTTGATTGCGATTATTCCTCTTCTCACTAAGGGATAAGGCAAGAGCTTGGCTGTATTCTTTGCCATCAGGATGTATCACCACGTGGGACGAGCTAATGAAAGCCTTCCTCACTAAGTTTTTCCCTCCAAGCAAAACGGCAAGTTTAAGGAATCAGATCACCAGCTTCACTCAAAAAGATGAAGAGATGCTCTATGAAGCTTGGGAGCGGTTTAAAGATTTGCTGCGTTTATGCACCCATCCTGATCTTTAATGATGGATGATTATCCAAGCTTTTTATTATCTTGTGACCCAACCTGTAAAGTCTACTATTGATGCGGCGGCAGGAGGTACCTTGATAAACAAAATTGAAGATGAGGCCTATAACCTAATTGAGGAGATGGCACTCAACAATTTCCAATGGTCCATCGAACGAGGCCACCCCAAACGGGTTGAAGGTAAGCTTGAAGTTGATGCACTTACTTTACTTTCTGCTAAAGCAGATGCTATGACTCAAAGGCTGGACTGTATTAATGTTAATGCTGTGAATTCTAGTGGTCCTCTCCCTTGTGAAAGTTATGGTTCTATTGAACATGTGACTTTGAATTGTCAAGTTGAAAGTCCTTTTTCCCAAGACTCTAGTGAAGTCAACTATGTCCAAAATTTCAACCCGAGACTGACTAATGATACTTCCTTTAGTACCTACAATCCGAGTTGGAGGAATCATCCAAATTTCTCATATAGGCCTAATCTAAACCCTTCGAATATGCCCCCAATGAATGCTAGACCACCTCTTGGTTTCCAAAGACCTCATTGCCCTTCTCAAGAACCCAAAAAGTCCAATTTAGAAGTAATAATGGAAAGTATGCTTATGGCATAAGAAAAACAGGATGAGTATATTTAGCAATTAGCCTTTAAGGTTGATGTGCTTACAACTCATAATAAGATCTTGGAAGCCCAGATTACCCAAAAAGCTAGCTTTTTATCTATGCCCCCAGATAGACTTCCTAGCAAGTCCGAACATAACTCTCGTGAGCAATGTAATTGTGTTACCTTGAAGGAAGAAGTAGAGAACTTTATTGACCCCGAAGATATACCAATGGAAGAGGGTAGAGAAATAGCCATGGTTGGAAATAAGGAGAAAAGTGATGGTGGCAAGGCCGCCACATTCATAGAGAATGAAACTGTAGAGATCCCTACCACTTTTCCACCAAAGCTTCCTGATCCAGGCAGCTTTGCTATCCCCTGTATTGTGAGAAAGGTAGAAATTGAGAGAGCGTTATGTGATCTAGGCGCAATAGTTTAATGCCATACTCTTTGTTTCATAAGCTTCACCTAGGGCGATTGCAAACCGCACCCGTTTCGCTACAGTTAGCAGATGGTTCTGAAATGTAACCCATAGGAAAATTAGAAGATGAACCAATCAATGTAGGAGACATTTGGGTATTAGAAGCCTTTATCATAGTTGATATGCCCGAGACCAATAATGCTCAAATTATCCTAGGTCAGCCTATATTGGCTACAGCTGGTTGCCATATAGATGTAAGAAAGGGACGTATTACATTTGAAGTGCAAGGGCGTTATGCTGTGTTCTGCCATATGAAGGAGAAAGTGGTTTCTCCTAATTCTTCTCTATTGGATGAATTTCCCCTTCCTCTGAAGTTGACATGGAGGATGTCTTGAATTGTGAAGATCCTCCCGACTTTGACTGGATTTCTACTGAGGAGCCCAATTGAAGGTATGTTAAGGTGGAGTTTGCTGCTCCTGTGCCGCCTAGCATACCCAAGATTGCAGCCCATGCTTCTAATGAATCTACTATGAGTGATTATTGCAGGTTTGCTCAAAATGTTCTCTCTTTGGCCCCTATGGAGGGATTTGAAGCAGACTTTGATTTAGGGGCTGAACAAGTTGATAGTATCCCATTTGATGGGCTACCTATGCGGTTTGTCTTGTATGCTAATAGTGCGCCTTGGCGTTGAGTGATGATGACGAAGCACCTTCAACCACGGCTTTTGAGATGGTACCTTCGATTAAAGAAATTTGATTTTGGGGTCCGTGATAAAGCAACTGTCCATACATTCACTGATTCGGACCAAGCTTAGAAGTAGGGTCAAGCACTTGACCTTAAAAGAGCGCTTCTTGGGAGGCAACCCAAGCCCCTTTTTCTTTTCTGAGTTTTGATTTTCATTATTTCTGTAGTTGGTATAAGGGGGAAAAAAAACAAAAGAAAAACAACAGAAAAAAAAGAGAAAGGAGACAACAAGAGAAGAGAAAAAGAAGAAGAAGAAAAAAAATAAATCAAATGAAATACAATATTTGGCACCACGGCCAGCAAACTAGCACCACGGGTCGTGGAGTGCCAAACCAAAAAAATTAAAATTCTCTAGTGTTAGCAGACACCACAGTCGGCCAGTGGTGGACCCCACGATCCGTGCTGACTTACTACGGCCCGCGGTCAAGGGTTTTGACCGCAGTGACCCCTCATTTCCCCCAAATTTATCTTTTTCTTCAAGCTTCTCTCTCTCTACTGCCATTTTCTCTCTCCAAAACTGCTATAGCTAAAACCTTGAATCCTCCCTTATTTCTTCTTATTTTCCCTCCATTTTCACTCAAAATTCATCCTCTTCACCTAAACTTTCTCTTTGGTCCACAAATTTCATCTCTTTCTTCTTCTTTTTCTTCAAACTCATCCCACCTTCACTCATCCACCATAACTATCTTCTTTTCTCTTTAGTTCTTCTTCTTTTTACATAATTCCTTCATTTTTCTTCCTCAAATTTTCTAATTTAGGTTTTAGTTTTGATTTTTGTTTTATTCTACAATAATGGCACCAACCAAAAGACAAAGGAGTGTCAAAAAGCTTGGATCCTCAAGCGAAGCACCATCACGGCCTCAACGGACCTCCTGAACTTCCACCAATGTGCGAGCTCAAGGGAACATTCCTTACCCTCTCGGCTTAACGAATCCTAGTCATGTGGCTAGATATAACTGTTTGAATGAATGCATGGTTGTGTCGACCCGATATTATGATGAGGGATTCTTAGCTCGCCTAGGAATGTTAGATGACATTAGGTGCTTGTTTGCACGGGGTGGTATGGGTCACTTCATAGAAATAAAAGAGCATACATACCGGCACCTGACCCTAGAATTCTTGAGTACAGTTCATGTTGAGGTCACTAGAGGGCCTCAATGTCAAGCAGGGTACATTTCTTTCTTTTTGCAAGGACAATTATACGAATTGAATTTAGGTACCTTTAACAATATATGCGGTTTTTCATCTAGCATGGATTTACCGAACTAGCAAGTCCCCTATGAATTCAACCCAAATGCATTTTGGGTTGAACTTTTGGGGAGTGGTAGGTACAGCCCTAGTTCATCAAAGCGCGCACATATTAGGAACCCTTACATTCAGGTAGCCCAGCGTATCCTGGCTTGCTGTTTCTTTGCTCGGGATGATAGTCTGAATGTCCTGAGATTATCTAATTGTATTTCTTATCCTGTATGCTTGACTGTGTCCAGCTTGACCCCAATTCATTTTTGGCCAGGTAATTGTATAGTGCTGCTATTAGCACTAAGGGTAGGATAGTCATCGGTGGAATTGTGACTACTATTGCTCAATTTTTGGGTATTGAGCCCAACCCTGAGGATAGAGTCAAGCTGGACTTAGTTCTTCCTCCCTACCACCACCTACTGACTATGCCGACCTACAAGCCGCCCTGAGGTCCATTCAAGAGGAGTAAGTGTCACTTTGAGTATTTGTTGCTTCTGAGAACGCCGCTTTTTAGGACTTTGTCCAATAGTGCCATGACGAGCTTTCTGGGATGCTTTGTACCCAGACTCAATATTTCTAGGACTATAGGGCATGTTTAGAGACCTGGCTGAATTGACATATCTCTTATGGCCAACCACCCCATCCTCCTCCACCACCTCCTTTCTAATATCTTTTTACTTATCCCCTTCCCATTTTCTCTTATGTGCCCACATTGAGGACAATATGTGATTCAAGCCATGGGGGAGTTGGAGTTTTATATATTATTTGGTATTTGATGTCTGATTTGGTTTGGTGTACTTGTGTTTTGTATATATTATTTGTGATAGTTTTTGGAGTTTTTATTGTAGGTTTTAGTTTTATTTGGTTTGTAGCATTTTAGACGTGCATTTAGTTTTTTTTTTCACTCTAGGTTGCATTTTAGTTTTTCTTTTATTGGTTTCTTCTTATAATTCTTGCATTTTTTTTTTCCGTTGCATTGTTATTTGGAGCATCCATAAAAATTAAAAAATTAAAATTAAAAAAAAGAAAAAAGAAAAAAATCTCCCGATGATGATCTTTGTAAACTAGGTAGACTTCTTTGGTTTAGTTTGATCCTTTGACTCACCCAATTGTGCATAAAAATGTTTGAGAATGAGTTTGCGAAATGAGCTTCATGTTTGACTGCATGTCGAGTGCGAGTTGATTACCCCATGACTCTTTATATGAACTTTGGCATATATTTATTGATGAGCTAGTTATGACCTTAGTAGATGTCTCGTGAGGCTTTAAACTTTTAGAGACTATTTATCAGTTTAGTCTCATGTTTCTTTCATGTGTGACTCTTCCTTGACATCAATTCTCCAGAAGTTACTTTGACTTTTATTCAACATCACATTTTGCATATGCATTTAGGCAATATGATTGAGGTATTTCTTTGATTTGTTAAACCCAACGGCCAAATAGCCACATTTGTCGCATATTATATCCTTTGCTAGCTCATTTAAGCATATATTCGTTTTTCTTGATTTGAAACTCCTATTATAGCCTATGGCCAAATGATTATCTCAATCTTAAGCTAAGACTAGAGGAACGTTTCATTCTTTTGCATCAAGTTTGATTGGGAGCTAGTAAGGAGTAATGTGATCTTCTAGTGGATTTTGGTTGTTTGGTGAAGGGATGTGTGATCTTGTTCGAAAAAAAAGAGAATCCCCTATTCTTTTGCATAAAGTTTAGAGAAGAGTTGGAACTTAAAGTGTGGTATGGATTTCCCTTGGCTAAGTCTTTTGGGGGAAAAAAAGAACAAGAAAAAAAAAAGGGAAAAAAAATCAGAAAGCAAAAAAGAAGAAAGAAAAAAGACCACAAAAAAAATAATAATAAAGAGAGTGTTAGCCTTATTGGGCCTTTCAACTCTTTGTCTCTTCAAATTAGGGATGTATTTTGTTACTAAATCGTATTGGTTTAAGGAGGATATTGTAATGAAGCATTGGAAACATTTGGCTCTTAGTCTACGGCTTCTAGCTACACATTTCCAAAACATTTGTTCCCCCCTTACCTTTACCCATGGCCCTATTACAACCTTATGAAAGTCCTCATGATTGTCTAGTGTGTTTGTATTTCCAGTGATGGCGAATTTGATAATCTTGTCAAGCTTATGGTAGATTTGAGTCTATGGAATGAGAATTGAGGGAACCTTCATGTATATATTTAAACACATGAGTGATGAGTGTCACATAACTATAGTGAGGTTCTCCCGGCCTTGCTAGCTCCATTTGTTTCATATGCTGAATCATTGTATTTGATGATTTAGGGGGATTGATTCAAATTTGTCATTATGGTCTATTGAGTGATTTTCGAAAATTTCATTCCTTAGTCTATTTGCTAATGATTTTTGCATCTTTTTGGGCTACCTTTGAATCAGCATCGCCATTGGAATGTTACCTATGTCTATCCTGATGAGGTTGTGCATATTTTTTTTTTTTTTGATTTAGCGTTGCTTAGGGACAAGCAACAATTTAAGCATGAGGGAGTTTGATAAGTGTCTATTATATACATCATTCAGGGTCATTTTGCTGTATTTTTAGGAGAATTATGTGCTTTAAGTTATCATTTATACTCTTATTCTCAGTTTACGCTTGGGTATGGTTGTTTGATGATATTTCCAGGAATTGGACTATTTTGACCCAAAATTTGACCACCCATGGATGCCCATGAGGTGTTATGCCCGTGGAGCAAGAGAAGAGCAGAAATATAGTTCCAGCCAAGACCACGGTCCAACCGTGGTGCCTGCCACAGATCGTGGTGAACTGTGTAACTGTGGCCTCTCCATTTTCCCCTCAGCTGTGTGGCTGAGAATCACCATACCTCCTTATTTATGCCCGTCCCTCAGCAGAAGAACAAAAAAAAAAAAGCATAGTTTAGTTCATTTTCTTTCTTAAAATTTTACTCTTTAGTTAGGATGTTTTTTAGTTTGATTGGTGATTTAGTAAGAAATCTTGAGTGTGAGTTGGGTTTGAGGTGGTTTGAAGCCCTTGGTTGAAGGCTGCCTTTGTTAACCCCTTCCCTCTCAGATTTCATTGAATAATTGGTTAGTTGTTTAATTTCTAATCATGTGTGAGCAGTTTATTTTGTCTAGGGATTTGTTAGTTTATAAAAGTGTAGTTGGATCATGTTTATCATTAGAATTGTGCTTTGATTCATAATTGATTTGATTTTGTTTTATCAAGTGATTTTTATGTTGTGAGTGGATTTTTGGCCAAAATTTGCTTGCATACTTAAAACAATTGACTGAAAAATTGAAAAGTGACATTTAATTGTTAGATTATTTGATAAAACCTAACATAGCGTCGACTCAAAAGACAGATTTACATGTTAGGAAGACTAGAGAGCAATCAAAAATACTTAACCTGGATTAAGACAAATTAGTTTGAAAGAACAACTTTTGCTTAGTTTAGGTAAATTTGGTTGATTTCGAAAGAATAGACTAAATTTTTGGATAGATTGAAATTCCTCGAAATTATGCAATTAGAGAAAAGTGTATATTAATCATTTTGATCCAATCACCTTTCTTAGCTACAAAAATCCCTAGATGTTTTCTTCCGAATTGAATTTAGAGTTAGTTAATTAGAAGTTGTTAAATTAAATCCTTAATTAAATTGTTGCTTAGCATTTTCTGATAGAAAGGGCTCGATAGATTGCTTTGATCCCTGAGGACGATCTTTTTATCTATACTACGGCTACCCATGCGCTTGCGGCAGTGGTCACTCTTATTTGCCATAGAAAACTCCCATCATGGTTTTCTCTTACTAGCTTAACACGGAGGAGATGACCCTTCATGTCTGGGAGGCCTTCAATTGGCGCCGAAGGGACATTACACCCCGTCCCCAACAACTACTTGAGGACTACCGCGACCTATTCCTGGACTTCATTCAGTGCGATACTATGGAGGCTACAAGAGATTTCCAGGTCCCCGAGCTTATTCAGGCCACCTTGTATGTGATGGTGGTTAAGTGCGCCTTAGAACTGGGCATCTTTGGTAGGAATGTGGCACTTGTCATGAAATGTACTCTGACAGACCTCTGGTAGTACACATTCAAAGCTTGGCTCCGGATTTACAAGCGTCACATCCTGGGGCACCTGGGGCAGCCGCGGCACCCAAGCGGTCAAGAGGAAAGCGTGGGATCCAATGAAACTTTCGCTGCCTGTGGCAAAAGAGGGAATTGGCGACCTTTTCTTATTTCTTTAACTTTCAATTTTTTTTTTTTTTTTACGTAATGGCCTCAACCTTACCGGCAGTTTGTATATTCCTAAAGTATTTCCTTCTTAGTAGTAATGAAAGTTAACTTCCTTTGCTCATCGATCGTCTACATGCTACACTTATGTTCGCTTCCTGTGATTGCATCGTTTTGTGTAATGAATATCATATGACCCGATGGGCTTCGGACCGTGTTGTGGGCATTGAGGTGTAGCGAATGACTAAGGATCATGCCACAGGATTACAGCCCCTTGACGCTGAAGGGACGACGAATGGCTGAGGGCCATGCCGAATGATCGAGGGCCGTGCCGTAGGGCCCTTAGCCCCTTGAGGGCTAAAGGTGTAGCGAATGGCCGAGGGCAGTGCCATAGGACCCTTAGCCTCTTAGCATGCTATGGGCACAGCAAATGGCCAGAGGTCGTCCCATAGGACCCTTAGCCTCTTGGGGGATAAAAGTGTAGCAAACGGCCAGAGGCTGTGCCATAAGACCCTTAGCCCTTTGGGGACAAACGGTTCGACAAATGGCTAGAGGCCATGCCATAAGAAAGCATAACACCTAGATGGCAATGTCTGTTGGCATTCCAGATGGTCATATGGCTACAAGAGTTGTTGTGTTACATTTTCCATTGGTAAGAAAAAAGAAAAGAGTGAAGTAGACGAGTAAGAAACATAATGTGTATATCGGCCGGGCATCAGGCGTGATACTTGCATAAATTACAGCTGTGGTCATGGAATATTCAGGCCTTAGTAGCAATGCGATATGTGCTGGGGCGAACATGTCCCGTCACCGTGTAGGGTCCTGCCCAATTGGTAGGAAGCTTGTCGTGCTCACTAGATCTAGCTACTACTTCGGTTCGACAGAGCACTAAATTGAAGTGTTGTTCTTTAATGGACCTGCCATCAAGTCGCGCTATACGCAGGTTGTAAAGCACCTCTCAGAGATATGCGTCACCTCTAACAGAGGGGAGCAAGTCAAGCGCTTCTTATAAGCCTAAATTATTGAGAGACTCTAGAAATATAGTGAGACGATGCGTGTAAAGGGCAACTTTCACAGGGAGAACGACTGAAGAGCCATATGTGAGTATGAATGGTGTTTTGCCCATGGCTGTCTTTTCGGTTGTCTGGATGGACCACAGTACGCCGGAGAGTTCGTCGACCCATTTTTCTTTGGCACCATCGGGCTTCTTTTGCAAGCCATGCAAAATAAACTTATTGGTTGCCTCAGCCTGTCAATTGATTTGTGGATGTGCCATCACAGTGAACCGAGCTTGATATTCCAAGTTGTTCAGGTAATCAATAATTTTGCTGGCACTAAATTGTCGGTCGTTGTCAAATATCATCGCTCCCAGGATGCCAAATCTGGTGATGATGTTTTTTCAAATGAACTTACGCACCTCAACAATGGTGATCGAAGCAACAGCCTTAGCCTCCACCCACTTGGTGAAGTAATCCACGACCATAAAAAGATATTTGCACTGACCAGTTGCTTTCGGGAATGGTCTAAAATGTCTATACCCCATGTACCAAAGGGCAGGGGGCTGAGGATGGGGTGAGAGGGGTGGTGGGCTTCCTTTGCATAAGGGAGAAGTCACATTTATGCACTAAGTTCATGGTGTCATCTCTTAAGGATGGCCAGTAGTATGCTGTGCAAATGACGGTGACTGCGAGCGCACGCCCCCCAATGTGCGAATTACAAATTCCCTTGTGTATTTCTTCGAGAATCCTCATTCCCATTTTCGGTGTTACACAACGCAACAATGGCCGTGCATAGGAGCATTGTATACTATCCCTTCATATAATATAAACCATTCCGCTCACTTCTTCACTCGTTCAGCCTTCTTGGCATCCGTGGGCAGCGTACCATGAGCCAGATATGCCCTGATAGGGTCCATCCAAGTGGAGCTCCTATCAAGCCATAGGACCTCCTGGGGCGCAATGCTTCTTTCCAATAACATCTCCCATTGAATTCTCTTAGGTTTTTTATTCACAGAAGAGCTAGTAAATTTGGACAGTGCGTCAGCCTTGCGCTTTTCAGACCGAGGAATATGAAATACTGAGAAGTTTTTTAGTCGGCTAATAGCCTCCCGTACTTGGCGAATGCAGATCGCCATACTGTGATCCTTAATTTCATATTCGCCATTAAATTGGCTGACGACTAACTATGAATCCAAGTAAGCTTTGACAGAGTCGGTCCCAGCCGTATAGCATAGCTTTATCCTGACTATCAAGGCTTTAGATTCTGCTTCATTATTGGATGCCTTAAACATGAATTTTAAGGCGTGCTCGTGCTTCTCACCCTGGAGGGTTTCAATAATTAGGTCGACCCCACTTCCATCCTTGGTGGATGACGCATCCACATATAAGTGCCAGAAGTCAGTTGCTAGTGTGGCTTCTGGGACTGTACTTGCACTCTTGGCAAAGAAATCTGCCAAGGCTTTTACTTCAATCGTTCTCCGTACTTCAAAGTCAATACCATACCGAGATAACTCCACTGCCTACTGTAACAATTTGCTCGATACATCCAGCTTCTGGAAGACATTCTTCAGGGGTTAGTTGATAAGGATTGTCACTTTGTGAGCTTCAAAGTAACGGCGAAGCTTCCCGATCGCTAGTACCTAGGCATAGGCAAACTTCTCTATAAGGGGGTAATTCAATTCGGCTCCGGCAAGAGCGTAGCTTACATAATAGAAAGGAATCTACTCTTTATCTCGTTCTACAAGGAGGACGGCTCTTGCCGCCTACTCTAAGACAGTCAGGTATAAGAGCAAGGGTTCCTCAAGCACCGGATTGGCTATTTTGGGCAGACGGGCTAGGTATGCTTTCAACAACTGAATGGCATCATCCGCATCTTGATCCCACTTGCAATGTGCGCATTTCAAGAGGACACGAAAGAATGACTGACACTTATCTGCCGACTTTAACATGAAGTGGCTCAAAGCTGCAATGCAGCTGGTTAAACATTGAACCTCCTTCATATTTTGCGGGGGCCTTATATTAAGGACGGCTTGCACTTTGTCCAGATTTGCCTCTATCCCTCAGCTACTGATGAGGAAACTTAAGAATATCCCTTACCGAACCCTCAAGACATACTTCTTGGGGTTAAGCTTCATGTTGTATTATCGGAGAACCTCAAAGGTCCACCATAAGTTATCCACATGTCCATTGTCTAGTACGCTTTTGACGATCATATCATCCATGTACAACTCCATGTTTTTCCCGATAAGGGGCTTAAATACTTTGTTCACCAACCTCTGATAAGTGGCTCTAACATTCTTCAGCCCAAAAGGCATTACCTTGTAATAGTGCGACCCTCGGTCAGTTATAAAGGTTGTCTTCTCCTGATCCCCACGGTGAAGAGGAATTTGATGATACCCCGAGAAGGCGTCTATAAAACTCAACATGGCATGTCCTGCCGTGGCGTCTACCAGTTTGTTAATTTTTGGTAGAGGGTAACTATCTTTGGAGCATGCCTTGTTCCTATCAGTGAAGTCTGCGCACATTCACCAGGAACCATTGGGTTTTTTTTTTTTTTTTTTTTTACTAACACCACATTTGAAATCCATTTGGGGTATTGACATTCTCTAAGAAAGCCTGCATCTTGTAACTTCTGCACCTCCGCTATTGCGGCCGCGCTCTGCTTGGTCTCTGTATGCCTCTTCTTCTGCGCCATTGGCTTATGAGCTAGGCCCACATTGAGAGGGTGCTCCATGACCGCTGGGTCGATGCCAGGCATCTTCTCTGGGCGAAAAGCAAAGACATCCTTGTACTTTCTCAGGAGGCTGACGAGTATATGTCGCATCTGTTCGGTCATCTCCCTACCCACTTCGACTGTGCGGTCTGGACGCGCTTCATCCAAAAGCATGATTTCTGAGTCATCGGTAGTCTCTAGGCGTGGGCGCTCCGGGTCTGCCGAGGTGATGGTGCAGATAGCCATGGCCTCCATCGCGACCGATAGCGCAACGCATCGTGTTTTGGGCGGGGGATGCTATACGACCAGCCTCTAGGCATCTGGCTACTCCACCAAGGGCTTTATGCTAAAAAAATAGCATTCTCGAGCCGTGCATTGGCCCCCAGCAGCTTTCTGACGCTGCCATCATTAGCCTCATACTGGACTTGTAGGAGGTAGAAGGCGATGACGACTTTAATCATGTGCAAGGTAGATCACCCGAGGATGATGTTGTATGCCATAGGGACGTCCAAAACCAAAAAGTCCACTTCTAAATTCCAGGACTTTGTCTTATCCCCGAATCACAGAGGAGACGAATCATCCCAATTGGGTTCCTGCCCACCAAAACCTAAGTTAGGTGCACAAGGGGTGTGATATCCCTTCCTGGGTATTTGAGTTTGTTAAGGCAGTCCCAGGTGATGATATCAACTAAATTCCCAATGTCAATCAGTGTACGACGTACAAGGGCGTTAGCCACTTTTAACTTAACGACCATCGGGTCATTATGAGAGGAGCTGAAGACACGTCCATCCTGGCTGTCAAAGACCATGGTAAGCAGTTATGGGGCTCTCGTGCTTGGTTGTCATAACTTGTTGGGTTCCCTGCAGCTGTGCTTTCCACACAATGCAGGAGATGCCTTCTGCGTACCCTCGACTACGGTGGCCATAATGTCGGTGGAATACTCTTCCTTTTGTGGTTCTCCGCGCGCTTGGACGGGGTCCTTGCGGAAGGCTCTCGATCCTCTTTTCAAGAATCGATCTATATGCCATTTATCTACAAGCTCATAGAAGGCCTTTTTGAGTTCTCTACACTCGGTCGTAGTGTGACTATTTTGCTCGTCGAACTCGCAGTATTTCCGTGCATTGTGCGGTGTGTGGCTTTGTCATCGTAGTCATGGGCTGCAGCTTTTTCAACATGAGATGCCCTTTGATCTCCATCAGTATACTCCGTTGGTCAAAACTGAAACATGAGTCCCGAGCGTCGCTTCTCTGTCTCTTTTCTCCTCACGTCAGGTTCCTATCATCATGTGCCTTGGCCCTCCCAGGGCCATATGTCGCCTCTGCATAGATCTCAGTTACCCGAATGAAATCGGTCGCCTTCTTCAGAGTCTCTGCCAAGGAGCTCTCCTTCTGCTCAACTAAGGAAAACTTGAATCGTCCATTCTTCAAGCCGTTAAGGAACGAGGTACATCTGGGGATAAATGGATGCTGGTCTGCCTTTCTTTGCAACTAGTAATGAATTGGCTGAGGAACCAATCCACCAAATCCTGAAAGCAGGAGACACTCCCAGGGGTCAAGCCATTGAACCAGGCTTGAGCCACCACTTTAGGATCGAAGTGACGTACCGACAGCAGATTATGTCATCTACTTCCTGGACGTACATCTGGGCTTTATACACCCCAAGGTGTTCCTAAGGATTCGTGGTCCTATTATGCAGTCCCGGATTTGGCATCTTTACCTTCCCTAGCCTGGGCAACTTAACGAGAGTCACAAGTTGCCGTCCAACCTCAGCTATCGAGGGACTCCATTGGTGAGGGTTGCTTCCTGGGGGGCTCTGTCACGATCGTCAAGCCCTTGCTAAGTCTCGGCTATGATCTCGGGTGTCGCAAGCCGGTGGACTCATACGTTCCCGTCTTGGGAACCGTTCAGAGCTATGCCTCCTCAAATGAGCTTCCTCACAGGGCCTCAAAGTTTGCTCCTGCTTTGCAAACCAGGTCGTGCATTGGGAATGGGTTGCATATGGCGTAGAGGCAGTCGTGGAGTGCATCAAATCAACTCAGGCCCCTTAGAGAGCCTATCGAGGCCGGATGATCTGCTAAGCATCCATTCCCACTAGGCGATCATGCTTCTCTTCGTGAGGCCGCTCGCCAACCTGGAGTCGGGCGGCATCACGAAGACTGTTGTTTTCTAGCTGCGACCCAACATGGTTGCATCTCAAGGAGGTCCACACCCTCAGTGGGCACGTAGTCGAATGTTGGTAATGGTCTCATAGAGCTCACAGATTGCATTGTCTTTTTTACCTGCTTAATTACGTGCTGTAAGAAGGTATCAATCATGGTAATCATGAAGTTTTCCAATGTATCCATAGTAACGTGTGCCTCTCTTTTAGGCGGCCGTTGGTTAACTGATTGGGGAGTCGCCCGCAAACTCTCTGATGCATCCTGCACCTCCTGGGCCACTGGTACATCAGCCATTGGGTTCTTGTCTCTCTTGGTACGGGCCCGGGTGGTATCGCTTACTACCATCATTCAATGCTCTTCCCTATAGACGGCACCAATCTGTTTCGGTACGACATTTTTCTTAGAGCTAGTGCTTGGAAGAATAGCTTTACGTGATGGCGGACTGCCTGGACTTTATTCCGCTCTTGCTGTCTCCCAACCTACAAAAAGGCCTGCCCCGGATGCTAGATTCGAGGAATGCCCCTCCGATGCTTAAATCAGCCAAAATCCAGGAAAAACGACCAAACTAGGTCCCTGCCAGACCAAGACATGGTCTTTATAGGGAAAAGGAAAATCTTTCTTGAGAAGGTATGCAACAGATGCTCAGAGGAATTATAGGTGCAGAGCATACACATTGTTGATTTACTTTTTCGAATATGACGTACATGTATTTATAGTGGCTGTAGCCATGGGCAAATCTATAATTTCGAGCTTTTCCCTTTCTCTATGGGCCCAAAGAGAAGTAACCCTCCGGGGGAGGGCCACTGGAGGTTAAAGCCTCCTCTCACTGGGGCTGCCCATCCGTTGCTGATGATTGTTGGGTCCATGAAGGTAGGGCTGATCAAAACAGGTTAACCGAAAATTCGATTAACCAAAAATCGGTTAACCAGAAATTCGGTTAACCGAAAATCGGTTAACTAAAAAGTTGGTTTGCAAAAATTGTGAACAATAAACTGAACCGAAACTTTTGGTAAACCGATTAATTTTACGGTTCGGCAAAAATGTGAACCGTAACCAAACCAAAAAACTCGGTTAACCGGATTTTCGATTCGATTAACCGGTTTTCGGTTCAGTTATCGGTTAATTGTTAATTTAAATTGTTAATTTTCAATTTTCACTCCTTTGTTTAGTTAATTTAACTATTGAAGACACCAAATATCAATTTACACATTATTATATGTTTAGTCCTATCTTTAAAAATTATAAAATCTACACTTGAACAATATAAACTTTAGTTATTTTAAAATAAAAGTGTAAATTTTGCTTTCGATTAACCGTTGGTTAATTGTACGGTTGACCGAATCTCAAATGAGCGAACCGAAATTGAAACCGAAATTGCAAAATTTTTTCGATTCGGTTAACCAAACTGAAGTTTTCAGAAAAATCAAACCGGTTAACCGGATTTTTGGTTTTGGTATTTTTGCTCACCTCTACATGACGGTTTACTCCGAATCATTCAGCATGATTGTATATATAGTCTTTAGCATTTAGATAGTATCATTTCCACTGCCATGAAGGTATACTCAACATGAACATAAGGGATCTAGCCTTTGAAGAAGGGGCTAGTCAACCTACGACTCTTGATTAACATAGCCCTTATGGTATGTGGTATTTAAAAAGAAGGGCAACATAAGAAAACACATAGCCTTTGCACAAATTTTAGGACAATTTTTTATTGCAGAGTTGGAAATCTATGCTTTGCTGTTGAATTTAATTGATGTTGTTCTCTAAGTTTTTCTACACTTACATAATTGGGATGTACATAGATTATCCATGTTTAGTTCCACTCATAACAATAATCAAAACATGGAAGGGTAGACAAATAAGAATTGACTTGACATTGTCAATTTTATTCATTTTCATTAATAATTTTTATGTGGTAATTTTTTTAAATATATAAATTGGGTCTTAAACTAAGGAGTCATGCATATAATGATATAAACTCAAATACATTTTCAACCCAAAATCAATTAGCAATAGATGGAGTGATTTACAAGCTTATATACATGATCAAGGCCTCCTAAATTATCAATGTGGAGCAACCCCCTTTTCATAACTCCAATTAGTTGATATATCCAATTTGACTATTGTAGATCACAAAATAGGAAAATGCATGTTAGGGGCATCATTATTGATGTCATATAGTTTGTGGCCACCCGCCTTTTATAGTTGATCTTGTAGATTATAAATGAGAATATATGTAAGGTGTAGGGAATTATGAAGTTTTGCTTGTTGTTCTCTTATTTTTTATTGGGAGTTGACCCACTCGTAATAGGTAATTGTTGGTCAGATATTCCTTTCAATTGGAGGGGAAAAAAAAGACAAAAATAACAAGTTGGCATCACATCCAATGAGGCTTTTTCTGTTAGGAAACTATAGAAGATGCCCTGTGCATAATGATTTGTACGTAGAATGTCATTTTTATTTAGGAGGGCAAAGCCAATGTTTTCTGCGGATCCATAATATGACTCTTTCTTAAACCTGGCAAAAACATATTTGACACAAGGATTCGAGCCGAATCCCCTGGAAATTTTGAATTTTGAGCATGATTTTTTCAATTCGAACCTAAAAACCCTGCAAATTAACGGATCAAACCTGACCCGAACCCCGATTCGCCCATTCAACCCGAATTTAATATCCTTACTTTTTGTTTTATTTAATTTATCCTTTTTAACGATAATAGTTATTCATTATATTGGATCATTTAGAGGGACATTACATAATTATTGCATCCAGCCACAAATTAAATAATAGCACCCTTTCTTTTGCTAGTTCGTTCTCATAAAACAAAATCACACACAACTCATAAATGGGTAACTTTAGAAAATAGGCAAAAAGTGCCATGATGTATAATTTTAAGAAAATCAATTTAGAATAAGACAAAGTATGAAAAAATGCGCAAGTCATATCATTGTGTTTTTAGTGAAATGATAATATTTTAAATAATATTACTCTGTAATAATCTAAAATTTGATGTTATAATTGTATTTTAACTAATTTGATCTAAAATATGATAGACCAAGCTTGTTTTGTAAGCTTTCATCACTACCTGGTGGGTTCACAAACTATCATGCTAAGGAATAACGGTGAAAAAGATGTCGTTCGCATAGGGACATATCAGCTCAGGCTTCATGCTTGGTGGAGAGAATACATTGCTTCTTCATCATGCTCTCTATGCACCTGAGGTGCAATGTTCCCCTGTGTCTTTTGCTTTTTTAAAGAGATTAGGTTCTCTTTTTGATTTTTGTCCAGATGTCTTCGACATTTTTCATAATGGCAATTTGTTTGGTTATGCAACATTAAAAAGTGCTTTCATTGTCTTGGATTTAGATGATACAAAACATCTTCCATTTTTTGTCTCATTTTTAAATATGTTTTTGAGTATGTTAAGGGGCATGCTCGACTTGGCCAACATGGCTAAGATAGAATGAGCAAGCCAGCTGGAGATGATTTTTAGACAAACTCACTTGTGTTAAGTTCCTCATGTGTATGCTATGTTTAGCTGGCAAAGCAACCATAAAGCCTTTTGGTAAGGCTTTAAGGGCATTGAGTCCCTTAAATTTCATTCACTCTGGCATCTACGGGCTTATAAATGTGAAAGCACATCATGGAGCTATATTTTATTCGCGATATAGGTATATGTACATATTATCTCACTACTATTAGGCACTTGATGTCTTCAAACACTTTGTACTGGAAGTAAAGACTCAATTGGAATGAAAAGTTAAAACTCTTCAAACTAATTATGATCATGAATATCTCTCTTTGTTTTAAGAGTTTTGTGAGGAAAAAGGTACACAAAAATAGCTAATGATTCCATACATTTTACAGCAAAATAATGTTGCAGAATATAGGAATCATACATTACTTGACATGATCAAGTCAATGATGGCACGTGATAAACTCCCAATTAGCTTTTAGGAATGCGCTGCTCATGGCAGCTTATGTCCTTAATCGTGTGCCAAGTAAAAGAGTACCTACCACCCCATAGGAGTTATAGTTTGGTAAACAGCGGTCTTTAGATCACTTACACCCATAGGGTTCGGCCAGCGATGTGCATAACCCAAGCCCCAAACATCGGAAACTTGACCTGAGAGTTACCAAGATGTTGTTCATGAGGTATTTAAACACTATAAAGGGTATGTGATGTATAGGTAGACCTGACAAACAGGTCATTTGGTTTGGGTACGGGTCAGGTTGAACTTGAGTCGGGTCATGTTTCGGGCCAAGCAACATTTCGGGTCGGGTCGGGTCGGTTGGGGTTGGGTGAACTTCGGTTCGGGTCGACATCGGGTCAACTGATTTTTGATTCAATAAACTTTTCATCAAAAATAAGCAACTTTGTCGGAAATTTAGGGTCAGATATGGTTGGAGTCGAGTCAATTCAGGTATCAACTCTACTTTTAGATGAGCCCATTTTGAATGTTAGGTCGATTATGTGTCCAATCATTCGGTTCGGGTTTCTAGTCTTGGGTTAGTTTTGCTTGGTCTATGTGCGGGGAACATCAAAATGGTAGCATGACAGAAATTGAATTCTGCAATGTCGATTTTTTTGAGGATGAGTTCCCAAGCATCTTGTGAAATTAAAATGGACCTCAAATTGTATGAGTTACAACATGACCAACCATTTTTCAATATAGGGAAGGATTTAAATTCTCACCAAGCCACTGAGGATAGTGCACCTCCCCTGTCCGATAGGAATGGTGTAACTTTGTCTATTCAAGAGAATGAGATTCATTCTTAATCTTCAATTCCTGAGGAGAATAAACCTAAGGATGAGGTTCATCCTCAATCTCTAAGTCCTGAACATGCGTTTAGTCTACATATTTAAGATCCCACACCTCAAATGGATAGTGGGAGTGATTCTGTGCAAACAAAAGGGTCTCATACCTCTTAGAGGCAGGGGAGAGGTTCCTAAACAAGATAGGCACATAATGAAGGCCCCATAATCCAAATGAGTGACATGAAAAAATTCATCGATGATACTTCTAGATCGAAGAAGAAATATTTATATGCACTCCCTTGGAAATAGAGGAGTCTAGCTCTTTCCAATAGGCAACTGATTCATCATAGAGTAGATGGACACAATGGGGGTGAGATGCAGTCCTTGGCAAGAAACAAGATTTGGGAACTCATTGATCTTCCACCTCAACATAAGTTTATTGGAAACAAATGGGTTTTCTAAATAAAGCATCGAGAACACGGATCAATTGACAAACTCCTGTTTAATAGTGAAAGGCTTTACCCAAATTGAGGATATAGACCACGAAGTAATTTTTTCTCCTGTGGTGAGATTAGCCTCTATTCACCTACTGTTAGCACTGGTTACCCATTTGGACTTCGAGTTATTCCAAATGGATGTAAAGATTATTTTCCTCGATTGTAACATTAAAAAAGAGATCTATATGAAGTAACCCATTAGTTTTGTATCAAAGGAACAAGAGGACAAGTTGTGTCACCTTATAAGGTCTATATATGGTCTGAAGCAGTCATCCAGATCTTGGTACATTAGATTCCATGAAGTCATTACTTCATTTGATTGATCTATGGTTTCAAAGGACCATTATGTGTATGCAAAGATAACAACTGGGGGAATTATGTTTTTTTTACTCTATATATTGATGACATACTTTTAGTTGGGAATAGCTTGGAGATGATCGAAGCTACTAAGAAGTGGTTTTCTCTATCTATGAGATGAAGGACATGGATGATGCTAGGTATATCTATGCATAAAGGTAGTTAAAAACCGTTTCAAGAGACTCTTGGGTTTATGCCAGGAAGCGTACTTTAAAAGGGTCTTTCAATGCTTTTAGACACTGAATTCCAAGCCCATAAACACTCTAGTTAAGAAGGGTTTGACTTTAAGTCTTGATTAATGCCTTAAAATAGATGATGAAAAAGAGAAAATAAGTCATATAATAGTGTCATAAGAAGTTTAATGTATGCTATGTTATGTACACGATCTAACATTTGTGTTGCGGTTAGCTTGGTAAATGTTACCAAAGTAACCCAAGATCTACTCAACGAAAAGCCGTCAAAAAAGGCCATGGACTACCTTCATGGTACTACCAACCTGGTCCTTTGCTATCAGGGTAAGGACATGAAGTTGGGGGGATACTCAGATGCCAACTAAGGTGGTGACCCGAATCAAGGTCAACCTTAGGATATGTCTTTACCTTTGGTAGGGGAGCTGTATCATAGCATAATAAGAAGGAAAATTGCATAACACCGTTCATTACGAAGGCAAAGTATGTTGCTTATTACCATATAGACAAAGGACATTGTCAATAAGTATACATACACTAACAAAATTATTGTTGTTCCTTTAACTAAACCTATTCCTATAATGCGTTCAAAGCTCATATGCTGAGTTTAGGAATTCTTGAGGTTTAGTGCTTGGGTATATCTTGTTATGTGATGGACATGTTTCTTTTGTAAAGAGCATTTATGTAATAAAGATTGATATTTCTTTTTCTAAATGCTCATGATCTACTATCGCATGTTAGGCATATTAAAATGTCACAAGCTTCTGATTGGCCTAGTCACACAGGCAATTGTCTTGATACTTAAGTGGCGAGCAAGATGAGTTTGAATCATATTGGCACTACGTGTGCAATAGTGATTCATCATAGTAGTGATGTGTGAATGATAAATTACAATTGTCATAGTAAGCCTAAGATGAAATTCGAGAGAGTCGAATATGAAATATCTGGTTTCATATTGAAGCCTTAAAAGCTCAATTTTGAGTATCAAGATTAACATTTGGTATATTGATTTAGTGGCTCATGTTAGATTTTTAGATAAAATCTAGATCAACGATCTGCATGGCAATATAAAGTGACATGCCCAGCTAAGCGGGAGTTATGACATGACACACATTTCATACTATGCGTGCTTATAAGACAATTAATACAATGAGTGACAATTCAGTTTTCTATCTTTTGTCACTGTGTGACCCTATGAACGATAATCCTTCGATATAAAGGTGTGATATGAAGTCGAAGCTTGATGATCCTATCTTAATGTGTTTCTTAAGGGCTAAGATGTATACGGTTCAACAAGGGCACGTTAGGAAAGCGGTAAGGAAACATATCCATCTTCACCACATCAACCCAAACGATTATATTGAGTATATAAATCATACGATATATAGTTTAGTATAAAGGGACTAAGTATGCTACTGGTAATGTTTAGATGATTTGAGGTATCATATTATATGAAAGTGTTATGTTTGTTAAATGGTGACTTAGTCTAATATTATTCGTTACTTTCTGGTCGTACGTCTCATTCCTCATATAAAATGTCAAGAGTTGTGATTCGCAGAGAGATATGTTGATATATAGCTTATGTGGTCAAGTGGGAGCTATTGTCCGACACTAATTTATTAGGGTTTAGCGGCCACTTACACCATCTAAGTGGTGGACATCTATTAGGACTCTAAACCTATATAAGGGAATTTAGGGGACCTAATTAATCAATGAGTCATGTTAACCGTGAACTAAACACTCCCCGTCCTTCTCTCTCTCATGGCTGCCTCACCAACAATCGAGAATCATTTGTATCAATTCATAGTCAATTCTAGGATATAAGATCCTTTCCCTATGCACCTAAAGGTAAGTCCTCTAATTTCCTACACCTATGATCTGCTCCAAACAAACTGAGATCCTAAAATTATATCATCAACTCAAATTTTCGAGCACCAAGTGAAGGCTAAAGGACCCAGAGAGTGAAGTGTTTCACCACCCTGAAAGAGATAAAGGGAGACAAGTATAAAAGGATACAACTTCTAAAACAAATGCGATAACGTGATGAAATTATATATGGTGACCTTCAAATAAACTCTATCTTCATTGGTTTTACCCACATCAAAATTCATGAATGCTTCTTGTTCCTCTGTAGGCAGCACCTCATAAACTTTAACATTTAAATAAAAAGTCAATTTATTTCTCCCACTCACTTTCGCATTCTCCCTCTCTCATCACTATTCAAGACAATTACATTAGGAAAAAAAGGTAAATTAAGGCATTCCCTGAAAATTAAAAAAAAGGGATTTCGAAAACTGATAAACTTACTCTGATTCTGGCTATAGATCAACAGGTTTTTCAATCTTTTCCTCTTCAACAAAATGGGACGCTTTGAGCTCTTCAGTGGATTCATATTTTTGAATCTGTACTGAATTTTCCCACAAGACGTCAGAATTTAACAGAAAAATACTCATGTTAGTAGAAAGAAAAACCAACTTGGGAGAATGTGAATGGTTAGTTGCATTAGTTGGGTGTTGATTTTTGGGAATCAAGAAATTACATAGGGAAGTAGGTACAAGAAAACATTTGATTATTTTAGGGAGAACGAAAAATGAATAAGAAGAATAAATTAACTGATAGATAGAGAAACATAAGGGCGTAAAATTTGAGAAACATAAGGGTGTAAAATTTGGGAGACGTGGGGGATACAATCATAGCAGTTACGCTGTTGTTTTTTTAGTTTTTTTTAAAAAAAGGAAACAGTAAGCTTATCAATGGTTCAAATGGAATATGACTATAATTTGAAAGGTTAAGATTTTATTACATCTCTCAAATCAAGACCATTGTAGTTTTTGGTAGTTATCAAATGATTACTATAATGTAAAGTATAGATTTATTAAATATTCGACGAGTTTAAGCATTCTAATTTGGTCCAAAATTGTATAAATAATATAAATATTTTAGGGACTTTGGTTGGAGGAAAAGGAATGGAACTTGATACTTTAGGTATCAAGTTCCCATACTCAATGTTTGGTTGGACTTTTAAGGGTATGGGATTTGATACCCAAAGGTATTAGGTTCCCCTCATTTGGGTGGAAGTTGTTCCCCCCATTTTTTGAGGGTTTCAAGTCCCATTCCCCTCATTTATAAACATTTTTAACTAAAAAAAGAATAACTATCTCAATTTTAACAATCATGCCTAGCCTCGTTCACATTCATTAACATTCATGGAAACCCTGAAGAGAACAAAGAGAGAAAGATGCCAACCAGATCCACCGCCACCGGGGCTAAATATGCTGCCGGCAACAATCGTGAGCATGGGCAACTACCGCAACATTCACCCAAACCCATCTACACACACCTTCAAAGAGGGGGAAGATATGACGATTAACGATCAGATTTGACGGTGGTAGAGGAGAGGCGGTCAGTGGTACCGGAGGATGAAGGTGGAGAGAGAGGTAGAGTTGGTAAGCAAAGTATGCGTGGTCGTCTGTCAGAGAGGAAGGCCATATCTGCTTGAGAGAATGTGTGCGTGCACGCGAGATAGAGAGAGAGATGCTGAGCGTGGAATCACTAGTGGTTCATCAGAGCAAGAGCCGCCATCACCGGACAAGAAGAAGATGGATTTTTTTCGAGGAAAAGAGAGAGCGAAGAGAGAAAAAAGAAAGCAGGAAAGAGAATATGACCTAAATGAATTGTTTTAAATTAAAAAATATTTTAGATCGATATAAAAAACTAAAGATAAAAATTCGATTCCATTCCATAATTAAACCAAATAGTAGGAATGAAATTGATTTCATTCCATTCCATACTTTTAACTAACCAAACACATGATATCAAGAAATCAAGTCCCATTCCATAGTTCCACTCAATTCCATTTCACTTTTCGTGAACCAAACAGGCCCTTAAAGGAAACCAATTAAAATTTCTGAGGTTTTACATTACATCTCTTGTGAAATGTTTTCTACTGCACATGCAAATTTCCTAAATGCTGTGAACTCTGAATTTGAACATCGTTCTTATGTCAAAGCTACAAAGTATTGAAAATGGTATGTTCCTCTCTAAGAGGAAATTATTGCACTCGAAAGGAATGAGACATGGATTGTTGAAACATTGCGCCCCATAAAGAAACCCATTAGTTATAAATGTGGTCTTCAAAATCAAGTATAACTGTGATGGTTCCAGCGAAATATACAAACATCTAGGCGTTGTTTGAGCTGACACTCAAGTAGAAGGTCTAGGCTATACTGAAACTCTCACTCCCTTTGAAAAATGGTGAGTGTTGGGGTTTTGGGGATGTTGCAATAATCAAGGGTTAGGAGTTGCATAAAACAGACATTAATAATGCCTTCAAGCATGGGGATCGTCAGGGAGAAGTATATATACGGCTCCCTCCTATTTCTTCTTTCCCTTAATTATCCCAAAAAGATGTGTCACCTTCATAAAACGTTATATCATTTATGACAGTCTCCTTAAAATAGGTGCTCTAAACTACTCTGCTCTAAGGGCTTTTGGGCTGCATCAGTCATGCACTGATCTTACTCTTTTCACTTATCAAGAGGATGATATTTTTCTAGCTATCATGGTTTATGTGGATGACCTTATAGTTGTCGGAAATGATAGTATTCATTGCTCCAAGTTCAAGAAGTGCCCCAATAAGTGTTTTTAGCTTAAAGATCTTGGTCCTATCAGATACTTTTTTGTATTTTGAAGTTGCAAGGAACTCTACGGGCCATTTTTTAATCCCAATGTAAGCATACTTTGGATATCTTGATAGAATCTCATTTTATTACTTCCAAGCTTGTTGCTTTTTCAGTGGAACAAAACCATTCTCTTGCGCTTGCTAATGGACCTATAATCTTCTGACCGAGGGCCTTATCGCTGTCTTGTTGGGCGCTTGGTCAACCTCACTATTATTCGTACAAACATTTGTCACACGGTCTGTGCATTGTCCTAGTTCTCCCAGAGCCTAGCCACCACCATTAGGATACTACTATTCGAATAGTACACTACCTCAAGGGCACCCTAGCAAAGGATTACTTATCTCTGCAAATAGTTCCATCTCGATTCAAGCATATTGTAAGTCCAACTAAGTGAGTTTCCCTCTAACCTATCATCTTACCAGCTCCTGTGTCACCTTGGTCACTTTGCCTATTTCATTGCATACTAACAAGGTTGAGAGAACTGGACCGAACCGGCTGGTTCAACCGGTTGGACCGAGAACCGGTCGGAGCAACGGTCCGAAAATTCTTTAAAACCACTTTAGCTATCAAACCAGGAAAAATCGGTGAAACCCGGTTGGGCCGGTCTTTGGACCGGCTGACTCGGTCAGACCGGCCCAACCGCGGTTGGACCGGCTTTTCCCTACTTTTTATAAAAACCAAATTTTTTTGGACCATGAAGATTTGGGGCACAGCTTAACCCTTTAATAGCATGGCTTGCCTTCCATGCTTTTTTTATAAGGCTACCAAGTTTGAGAATTTTCTCAAAATGGCGATGTGGAACTTTCCAATTCTCACCATCTAACAGAATCTATAATTATGTAATGAGGGTTTTATAATCACCTTATACTCCATCAATGTGGGACCATAATTAAATTTCTTATTTCTCTTCTTCCACATTATTTTGTAGTTGTTCATTTATCGTAATTTTTATTTCGTTTAATGTAACCAATGTATATTTTTTATTCATCATCAAACTCTTGTAATTTTTATATTCAAGCATGGGTTACCAAATTATTATGTCCAAATTATTGAACTTTTGTATTTTTTTTTTTTTGAAAAAAATTATGACCCTCTAATTAGTTGTATTACCAAATTATTATATCTAAATTATTTTTTCCCCTTGAAACAATGTCATTTTAGGGGGTTGAATTTTTTCTTTTTTAGGAGTTTGAATGCTTTATAGGTGGAAAATGTACAAAAGCCTTGAGCTTTTTTACAAAACCTATCTTTAATTACAAGCCCATGATTTCGCATTGTCTTTGGCTTGCCTTCCATGCTTTTTTATAAGACTACCAAGTTTGAGAATTTACTCAAATTGACAATGTGAGACTTCTCAATTCTCACTATCTAATAGAACCATATTTATGCAATGAGAGCCTTGTAACCACCTTCTGCTCCATCAATGTGGGACCATAAATAAATTTCTTATTTCTCTTCTTCCTGATTATTTTGTACTTGTAACTTTTCCTATTAGATTTTAGTTAGTAATTTGAAAAAAATATATATAACAAATATATCTAAAAAAATTTTTCAGGTTCACCGGGTTGTGCCGGTCTAAACCGGTTTGACGGTAAATCGGGTCAACCGGTCCAATCCTGGTCCAAACAGTCTGACCGGTTGAACCATCGACCTACTCGGTCGACTGGGTCGATCACCAGGTCCGTTCTCTCAACCTTGTATACTAAGAAACAATATATTATTTCCCTGTCCTCTATCAAACTTGAATATTGTGTTATAGTTGTCATTGCTTATGAGCTTGTTTGGCTTAAATCCATTCTCGCTTCAATTGGTGTTTTTCATCAGTGTCATATGTGTCTCTTGTGCACAATTAGGCAGTTTTGCATATTGCTTCCAATGTAGTATTTCATGAGCAGGTGAAACATATTGAGATCAACTTTTAGTACTATAAACACAAATTTCGCGTCTAAAATAAATTAGACAAGAAATTGATATAAACAAATTTAATCTTGTATTGATGTAGTGTGTAGGTACAATCTCTGAATTTAATACAATAAAAATGATCCTCTGATTCGATCTCCTAATGATTTGAGCATTTCGAGGGCTTGATGCTTGATCTCGGTTGATGCAAATCAGCTGAAGAACTCTGAAGGCTGTTCTTGATTTTGATCTGCAAGTGGCCGATTGTGGTTTCTGAAGCTCTACAACTCTTGATCTTTCTCGCTTCGTAGCTAGATGCTCCTTGCCGTCTGAGCTCTGAATTCTGCCAATGCTGAATGACCTAAATGAAGGGAGAGGATCCCTATTTATAGGCTTTGCCGGCTAGGGTTAGAGCCGGGTTTTGGGCCTCGATCCAGTAGTTATTTTCTTATTTTTAAATAAAGAAAAATAATTACTAATTTCTGCATCGTCGATGATACATGACGGCTTTTCATTGGTTGAACTTAATTTTGACTAAGTGGGTCCACCAAAGTCAACGTGACACATGGCAATCTGTAATTGGCTGATATTTTTACATGTGGCACCATCCGATTGGTTGCAGAATTTTTGCCTTCTACAAATGCCCCCTCGAGAGTCAGCCGCGTATACGAACTTAGAGTATGCTTCCTTTTTTTTTTTGAAGCGGCTGGGTCTCGAATGCTTAATTGATGCAAATGATCAAGAATTTGATCGGTCAATTTTTTTAATTACCAAGTAAAATTTTTTTGACTTAACACTTATCTCCTTTTTTTTGAAATTTAATGAATTAAGGCTTGGAAAAATAAATCGGATCCAAGAAAACCCCTTATTTTTTTTTCTCCTCTTTTTTTTTTCCCTAAAGAGTGATTGAAAGTTTTTTTTTGGGGGCACGTATAGCTTCCGCCTTCTTTTTGTCCTTTTTTTTTGGCTTTTTCTTTCTTCTTTTTTTTTTAATGATAATTTCTAAGTTTATGACTTGTGATAAAATTTTATCAACGGTTCTAGATAGAATTTATCAATAACTCAAAGAGATAAAATTTACCAGTATTCGAATTGGAGTAACAGTAGAAAGCTTCAATTGTCTACTATATAAACCAATCTACAGTAGGGATGACAATGGGGCGGGTACAGGGCGGGTTGAACCGTACCCTTACCCATACTCGTTTTCGAAAATCGTACCCATACCCGTACCCGTACTCATCGGGTATTAAAAAAATAAAACCCATACCCATACCCATCGGGTTTTGCGGGTTTACGGGTTTTATTCGGGTTTATATAGAAAATAAAAATTAATACCCATATGAAACCCATATCCAAGTACGATATATGTTTTTGTCATTATAAGATTGTAAAGTTGTGATATTTTGGAAATATATTGTTTAGAAATGCGAAATCAAATACATTATTGACTAATTTTTTTGTTAGAACGGTTTGGATTAGACTTAAACTGAAAAAATATTAATCGGAAATAATTTTTTTTCCTATTATAAAAACGGGTACGAGTAGGGTACGGGTATGGGGCGGGTGAGGGCTATACCCATACCCGTTTTCCAATACCCGCCCCATACCCATTTAAAACCCATTTTCACCACCCATTTGGGTTTTAAATGGGGCGGGTTTTGCGGGTTTTAAATGGGTACGGATTTTATTGCCATCCCTAATCTACAGGTTCCTCCAATTCATAAAATTTTTTTATTCAGTGCCTACAACTTGAGGTAGTTTTTTTCTGTTTGCAGATACTTTATTTTTATTTGTTTCGATTATCGCCGGTCTGCTAAATTCTTCTGAACAGGAGCCCCATCACCTGCTGCAATGTGTTTTGCATCTCTCACATTTTTTGACAAATTTACCAGGCTCGGCCTCCTCGGTATTGCATTTGGTTTGAACGATTCTCCTAGCCGAACAATGATCGCCGTAGTCAGAGTTACGTTTTTTTGGAAATTCGCCATGCCGAATAAACCAGATTCAGATGACTCATCGTCGTCGTCTCTCCACACCCAACCCATGTTTTCCCTTTTCTCTCTCTCTTTTCCCGCAGGCTCTTCTGAACCCCTTCTTTCTCCCTCTTCAGCCCTTCGTTTTCTCTCTCTAGGTCTTCCTTCTGTGCCCTTAACTCATCCACCTTCGACTCGACAAAAGTAGACACGACCTCTTTCAACAATAATCGAGTTGTTTTAGGTGAAGAAATCTGAGAGAGAGGGGGGGAGAGGGAGCAGAGAAAGGAAGGTAGGAGAGAGAGGGACAGCCATGGCCATGGGGCCTTGAGAGAAAACCAGCAAATCGAAGAGGGAAAGAGAGAAAAAGAGGAGGCGAAAACGAAACGGCGTGTGTCGAGGCCCTGATTTTAACCAATTAATGTCAAACTGCCCTAGAGTGTTGATCCTGATGAGACTAACACCTCATCGTAATTTCACATGCTCTTTTTTTTGGCCTCTTTGCGCCTTTTTTTTTTGTTGGATCACTTTTTGTTTTTTTGTGTAGTTAAACCATGGTCATTTAATTAAATTAATTTATATTTGATTTGTTCTCTTTTTTGGGGGAGAATTTTTTTGTCACTCTTCGCTTTTACTTAGAGAATTTAAATTTATATTCTGTTGTTTTTTTTTTTTTCCAGGAAGCTGCTGAATCAACTTAAATTTCTTCCTTCCAGCCGCGACTCTCCCGATTAGATCGCGAAGTGAGGTCGACTTCTAAGACGAGGAATTATTTCTCCCCATAAATACGATTCTTCGCAGGCAACTCCCTCACTTAATCTAATTGGGGTCGACTTGTCTTTCTTCCTTGCAGCCACGACTCCTCCGATTAGATCGCGAAGTGAGGTCGATTTTTAAGACGAAGAATCGTTTCTCCCCGTAGATTCGATTCTTCGCAGGAGACTCCCTCATTTAATCTAATTGGCTTGTCATCAGGCTGTTAAAGAAAGGCTTACCATTATTGGTGATAATGTACCTCGGCACACCATACCGATAGATAATATGTGTCCTTATGAAGTCTACCACATTTTCTTTTTTGACCTCTCTTAGTGGAGTTGCTTTCGCCCATTTAGAGAAGTAATCAGTGGCAGCTAGGATGTAGGAGTGACCAGCTAACGATTTAGGCATGATTGGTCCAACAACATCGAGCCCCCATGCCTCAAATGTCCAAGATACAACAATTGGGTGGAGAGGTTCGGGAGGTTGATGTATGAAGTTAGCATGGAATTGGCAAGCGTCGCACCCCTTTACATAATTTATACAATCTTGCACCATAGTGGGCTATTAGTAGCCCATCCTTTTAATGCAATCATGTAACCTAGGCCTGATTGGTGTGCTCCACACACACCTGAATGAGCTTCCATCATTGCTTGCTTTGCTTCTTCCATGTCCAAGCATCGTAACCAAAGACCCAGAAGGGAGTGTTGATAGAGTGTCTCGTTGTAGTAAAGGAAGCTTGAAGCCCTCCGCTATATTTCTGTCTTATGCCTTGGGTCACTGGGCAGTTTTCCATGCTCTAAGTACTCAATTTTAGGTTGATGCCAGTCTTCTGCATCTGTTTCAAGAACAGATATCATGTTGATGTCTTCCTCTGAGTCTTCATCATCCGGTGGAACAACCAAGTGACTACATACTGGAATAGTCATTCCTTCTTCTGCCCCCAGTGCCAAAGTGGCTACGAGGCTTACTAGTGCGTCAGCTATCTTATTAGCACTCCTTGGCAGATGCTCTAACTTGACCATGTCCAACTTATTTAGCAGGCGTAATGCTTGCCTGTGATGCAAGACAAGGTCCTCTTTCATAACCTTGTATTCGTCAAGTAGTTAATTAATGACCAACTACGAGTCACCATATATGTTGAGATCGGTGATCCCCATCTCAATAGCCATTTCAAGGCCCAAGTTAAGCGCTTGGTATTCCGCCACATTGCTAGAGCATAACTGAGTGAGCACAAATGAATATGGAAGAATGTGCTTTTCGAGGGAGACGAAGACCATTCCTGCACCGGCGCCATCACATCTAGCTGCACCATCGAAATACATTTCCCAGGGAGGGAGGACATCGATGTAGAACATGCCTTCTCCTGGAAAATCATCATTTAGCTCCCAATCATCAGGAATGGGATGATCTGCCAAGAAATCTGCCAACGCTTGCCCCTTAACTGCTCTTTAGGGTACACAGACAAGGTTGTACTTTTTTAAGATGACCGCCCATTTTGCCTGTCATCCATTTAAGATTGGCTTAGACAAGATGTACTTATGGGATTAGCTTTGGAGATCACTCGTACTGTATAGGCCTGCATGTAATGCTTTAGTTTCTGGATGGCAAAGATAAGTGACAAGCACATCTTTTCAATAGGGTAGCACTTCAACTCAGCGCCGACCAACGTACGACTTAAGTAGTACAGGGCGACTTCTTTCCCTTCCTCGTTTTCTTGTACGCATAATGCTCCTAGTGATTTTTCCTGAGCTGCAATGTACAGTCGAAGAGGCTTGCCAGGGATGGGTGCCCCCAATACCGGAGGATGGGATAAATATTCCTTTATTTTCTTGAAAGCCGTTCGACATGAGTTGCCCCATTCAAACGGTGCTCCCTTTTTCATGAGGTGGCTGAAGGGGTGGCAATGTCCTACAAGATTTGAGATGATTCTTCGGATGTATGCCAAGTGACATTGAAGTCCGTGAAGCTCTCTGAGATTCTTCGGCTCAGACATCTCTTGAATTGCCTTGATCTTCGATTGGTCGATCTCGATTCCCCGATGGTGAACAATAAAGCCCAAGAATCTTTCGGAGGTGACACCGAACACGCACTTGAGCGGGTTCATCTTCAATTGGCATCTCCGTAATCGCTCAAAGATCAAACGAAGATCTTGTATGTGGTCCTCCCTCTTTTTGGACTTAACTACCAAATCATCGACGTAACAATCAACTTTTTTGTGAAGCATATCGTCGAAAATTGTTTGCATTGCCCTTTAGTAAGTTGCTTCTGCATTCTTAAGTCCAAAGGGCATCACCTTGTAGCAAAAAATACCTTTAGGTGTGCGGAAAGCTATAGCCTCTTGATCTTCTGGCGCCATCAGAATCTGATTGTATCCTGCAGTACAATCCATAAATGACAATGCTTCATGCCTTGTAGTTGAGTCGATCATGAGTTCTGTGACAGGTAGCGGGAAATCATCTTTTGGATAAGTGTCGTTGAGATCCTGGAAGTCCACACAAATAGGAAGTTGCCCATTTTTCTTCCTGACAGGCACGATGTTTGTGATCCATGTTAGGTATTTGACCTCGCGAATGAATCCGGCCTCTATGAGTTTGTTGACCTCCTTTTCAATTTTCGGTAGCAACTCTAGGCGAAAACGTCGCTGAGGTTGCTTTTCAGGCGAAATACCCCTTTGATAGATAGGCGATGAACTGCAACCTTTGGGTCCAACCCGGGCATTTCTTTATAGCTCCAGACAAATACATCCTTGTACTCTGACAGGAGTTCTAAGTACTGCTTTTCTTCTTCGAGTGTAAGTGATGAACTTATGTAGTTAGGGCAAGGCTCTTCATTGGTTCCAAGATTCAGCTCTTTCAAATCATCATCTATAGCCTGGCCCCCATCTTTGAAAGTCTCAGGAGTTTCTGCCAACTCTATCTCTGAGTCTGAGTCATCACATTTGTGGATTGTGATATGATTGGAAGGAACAACTTCTTCTTCCTCCGCTTCCTCGTTAGAGCCAGAGTTTTTTTGTTGACCTGTGAAGACCACACTACGCCTCTTTACCCTCAATGAACCGTCTGTCTTAACATCCAAAGTAGAGAAACGTTTTATACGGGAAGGGATAAAGCTCTGAACTTCATTTGTCACTTCTAAACGGCTAAATGCAGAACTTTTCTCGTGCTGAAGTTGTGAGTTTGAGGACTTTTCACCAGCTCCTATTCTGGCAAAAACTGAAGGCTTTGCGCAGGGATCATCTTTGATTCTGTTGAAAATAGAGCATCTGTGATCTTTTCCTTTCCCTATACGGGCGAATACTAATGGACATTTTTTAGAAGTGGATGATTGTAGCCTATCAAACACAGAGGGCTTTGGGTTGGGTAAAGCATTTTCATCGTCACTCACATCTACTTCTTCAGCTGAGATGTGTTGAATCACCAACTTCTTGTCCCCTCGTCGCCCAGAGATTTTGACTGGTTATGGTGGCGTGAAACCTAGCCCAACTTTAGAGACAGCTACTGAACCTCCTTACTCTTGAATATTCCTCTGAGTTTCAGTAAGGCCATGTGGCTTGGCTTCGACTACCTTTCCGAAAGCAACTGGATTTTGAAAGTCGTAGCCAGCCCTCTCCATAAGCTTGTACGCATTAGGATCAAATTCCTCCCTAGTCCGTGCACTTGGCAAGTCATCGCCTTCTTTAGAAGAAACGACAAACCTGAAAAGAGGGGGCCTACTCACCTTAGCCTGCCACATATTAAGTGCTGGAACTGTTGCACTGCCTTTTAGGGTGATTATGCTAGCTCCATCATCCTTTTTGGTAGCTTTGGTCTCGATGCTTCTGCTTGTGCACCCGCTAAAGGGCGATTTGCCGTCTTTATGGCGAGACCTAGGTATGTACCTCAAGAGTGGTGGCATTGATCCTGTCGAAGCAGCAGCTTGTTTAGCAACTTGCTCAACGCAAGAAGTGGTGCTACCTTGCTTACTAGCTTCTTTCTCAAGCTACTGCTTAGGAGCATCATCTTTTGTTGCTCGAGAGGCCTTCTTTGCGACACCTTTACCTATGGAAGAAATGGTTGACGGCATGGTTTCTTTAGGTACAGCACCTTCTTCAAAGAACCTTGCGTCTGCGAAATGAGACACAGCCTTGGTGAACGGCTTGACATCTCCATTTATTTTCTTCTCTCCATCACGGTAGTACTTAAGGCATTGGTGTAAAGTGGAAGCCACTACCCCATGCTCATGAAGCCATGGTCGTCCAAGTAACAACCTATAGGAAGTCCTAGCATCGATTACATGGAAGATGGAGGATGTCATCAAATCCCCCATTATCAGTTCAACGCGAATCATGTCAATCGCACGCTGGCCTTCAAGGTTAAAGCCTTGAATCATCGTTCGGCTCTTAGACAGTTCTTCCACTGTGATGCCTAAGTCATTCATTGTAGAGTTGGGCATGATGTTGACGGCTGATCCTCCATCCACGAGAACGCGCCTGACTTTCTGCTCTCTAATGTAACCAGTCACAAACAAAACATGATTATGAGGCTTAGATCCCAACAACAAATCATCGTCAGTGAAAGTGACTGCAGTGTTGTGTTATGATGTATAAGGTTTTGATGATAACAAATCCAAGTGTTGTTGTTGTTGTTCCAAACAGGCTTTCCAAACAGGTCCTTACTGCTGTTCTCAATGTCTTAAACTTGCTTGACTAATGGTTGACTAAGAACAGGTACTCAAGTCAGCGATATAAGTGCAGCCGTGAGGAACAGGGCCTGTAAAGTGTTTGCAGCAAATTTGTCTTTCTACAAGATGACTAGTGGTTACAACAAGATGTCTTGATTTAATTTGGTTTTATATTTTTAGACTCTTGTTAATATGGCAATCAGAAAGTCTTAACTTACCACTTACTTGAAACGGTTTTGCTTTTTTGGAAAATATTTCGGATCACCCTTCGAAACAATTCTGGAAACAGGACGCTCAGGGTGTTTCCAGAATAAGCTGCGAAAAATAATTTTTTACGTTTTTATCTTTTGGATTTTGAGCAGCTTCTCCAAGATTTGCAAGAAAGATTTTTCTATAGAGTATCTTACCCCTTACCCTAAAAACGGTTATTAAAATCTAAGGGGATTTGCAAAATCTTTTTGAATAAAAAGAATATCCAATTTTTGGCAAGTGGATAAGGTTGTTGAGAAAAACATGGGCTAGTTGCTGAGAATCACCGCCTTATGCACACGGTTTAGGAAGTGTTTCCAACTCATGTTCCCTCATCCCTTGTGGCTAAAGAATTCTATATTCTTTAGGGGTTTTAGTTTCCAAAAATTTGAGGAATTGTTTTTCCAAGCACTATATAAAGTCGCTTCTTAGAACGTTAGAAGCATCGGTTTTCAAAGGCAAAAATTCAGTGTTCATGAGCTTAAAAGTTTCAAAAGAAAACCGTGTCTAGTGAGTGAGTTATTTGAGCTTTCAAAGTTGGCATACTAGGACTTCATTGTACCCTATATTAGCTTAGTTGAGAAGCATTGTAATAGGTGTTTTTTCTTTATATTCTTCTTTCACAAAAGTGAGTTGAGTGTGTGTCCAAATCAAGGGGATTTTGGACGTGGGGTAACCTGTCTTAGGGAAGACGGTTACGTGGGTTGCAATTTGTAACAAGGTGTGTTACTATTGTAACGTGATTAGCCCGTTTAGTGAAGTGTTTAAATCCTACACGAGGTAGGTCGTGGTTTTTCACCTCAGTTGGGCTAGAGGTGTTTTCCACGTAAAAATCCTGTGTCCATTATTTCCGCATTCAATTTTGTTGGATTTTCGCTTCTGCTTATCTCAGGAACAACCTGTGCGAACAGGGCCTAAGACTGTTTGCCAGCAACTTGCGAAAATCGGACACCACAATTCACCCCCCTCTTGTGGTTGTGTACTCTCTAAATCAACAAGTGGTATCAGAGCAGGTTCTCCTTTGAAAGGCTAACACCTTGAGAGATCCTTGAAGATGAGTACCCCACAAGGCATGCTTGAAGGTCAATCCATAACTCGACCACCATACTTTAACGGTCAACATCATAGTTGGTGGAAGAATCGAATGGAAAACTACGTTCAAGCTGAGGACTACGAGTTATGGATGCTTATCAAGAGTGGACCATTCATTCCCACAAAAGTGATCAAAGTTGGAAGCAAAGTTCACAAAAAGCCTGAAGAGTTCAATTCCGAAGATTTCAAGATGATGGAAAAGAATGCAAAGGCCAAAAAACTCTTGTATTTTGGCCTTGGTCCTGATGAATATACTCGCATATCTGGATGTGAGTCGGCCAAAGAGATCTGGGATGCTTTGCAAATAGCTCATGAAGGGACCAATCAGGTAAAGTAATCCCGGATTGAATTGCTTATGAGAAAATATGAGCTGTTTGAGATGGGTGATCGTGAAAGTGTGATGGACATGTACACTCGCTTTACTCACATAACGAATGAGTTGAAATCCCTGGGAAAATCCTTCACCACCGAAGAATTGGTGAGGAAAATCCTAAGAATTTTACCTCATTCTTGGGAAGCGAAAGTCACGGCCATCCAAGAAGCTAAGGACATGAACAAGATCACCCTAGATGAGCTGATTGGAAATCTCCAAACGTATGAACTTAGAAAAAATTCTCAGCAAAAAGATGAGACAAAGAGAGATCGAGGTCTTGCTCTGAAGGCCTTAGAAAATGATTCTGATTCTGATGAGGAGGAGAATGCCATGATAACTCAAAAATTTAAGAAGTTCTTCAAGAAAGTTAAAGAAAACAGCAAAAGGAAGGACTTTGGCAAGGGCAGAAACACCTCTCGGGAACAATTCTCCGGGTGTTTCAAGTGTGGCAAACTGGACCACATTGTGAGAAACTGCCCACTGCACAAGGAAGAACAAGAACCCAAACACCCTAGAAAACAGGGGAGGAAACAGGGTGTAAGCAGCTCAACGAAAAGGTTCTCAAAAGCTATGCTCGCGGCCTGGGGAGATTCAAGCGAGGATGAGGAAAGGTCTGAAGCTGGGGAAGCTGATGTAGCACTCATGGCAAGAAGTGACACTAATTCAGATGATGGATCAACAGACAGTCTGACTTAACTCAAGAACAAGGTACGGGGTCTAAATAAATCAACTCTTGAGGAATTAGTGTACACTATAATGGATATATGTGCTGAATTAAAAAGGGATATTTGAGATCTAGAACTTGAAAATGAAACCCTTAAATTGGAAAAACTTGAAGTTGACAAAGAGACTCTTGGCTTGCATGAAAACATCAATGTGCTTAAAGAAACTCTACTCATGAAAGAAGAGACTTGTTCCACTAAACTGACTGAGCTAGAAAAAGAATCCCTTGACTTAAAAGGTAAGGTCGAGTCTTTGCTGGAAGAAAATAAAAACTTGCTTGAGAAAATAAAACACTTGGAATCAGACCTTGCCACAAATAAGCTCTGGAATAGGTCCTCAAGGGCGTTTGAATGGTTAAACACTCATCATAGTCGAAATAGAAGAGGACTGGATTTTATGCCTAAGATGACCTACCCAGTAAATAAAAAATATGTGGGATTACCTGAAAATATTGTTTGCTTTCATTGTGGTAAAACGGGGCATTATCGATATGCTTGTTCTATAAGAAAGTATGCCATTGAAAGGAACACAGTTCATGTAAAACAAATATGGGTTAGGAAAGATGAGATTTGTACGTCTAAAGGAATGGGACCCAAGTAGATCTGGGTTCCCAAAACTAACCCTTGATTTGTTTTGCAAGCTGAAGTGAGAGAGAACAACCCAGCAAACAACCCAGCAAACAGTGCAGGGAACAGTCTAGGGAACAAGCAGTTGTGGTATGTTGACAGTGGGTGTTCGAGGCATATGACTGGTGAAAGATCCAATTTTCTCTCACTTACAGCTTCAGAAGGTGGGAGTGTGGCATTTGGAAACGGCAAATCCGGGACAATTGTCGGCATAGGTAAGATAGGTGAGTCACTCTCCCATTCAATTGACAATGTTTATTTTGTGGATGGATTAAAACACAACTTGCTAAGTGTGTCCCAACTGTGCGACAAAGACAACCTAGTAGTGTTCTCACCAACACGTTGCTTGGTTATGAATATGAACACAGGAGATGTTGTGTTGAGGGGGAAGCGACACAAGAATATTTATAAAGTGTGTATCTCCACTCTTCCCCAAAATAATTTGACTTGTTTGAGTGCCCTAAATGACGATGTTATGCTTTGGCACAAAAGGCTAGGTCATGCAAGCCACTCACTTTTGAGCAAACTTGTAACCAAAGACTTAGTGGTAGGCTTACCTTCCATCAAATTCAATGATGACAAGGTATGTGATGTATGTGCTAAAGGCAAACAAATCAAAAATTCATTTAAATCTAAAAGGTGTGTAAGCACTACTCGACGTCTTGAATTGATACATATGGATATATGTGGTCCAATGAGGATCATGAGTAGAGGTGGTAAGAGATATGTGCTTGTGATAGTGGATAACTACTCTCGTTTCACTTGGACCCTGTTTTTGACTTCTAAAGATGAAACTTTTGAAAAATTTCTTGCTTTTATTAAAAAGACTGAAAAGAGGGTAGGACACTCTTTGGTATGCCTAAGGTCTGACCATGGTACTGAATCTGAAAATTCGAGCTTTATTGATTATTGTAACGAGCATGGTGTTGATCATAATTTTTCAGCTCCAAGAACACCCCAACAGAACGGGGTGGTAGAGCGCAAAAATCGTACTCTAGAGGACATGACTAGAACAATGCTTATTGCTAGTGGTCTTCCTAGAAACTTTTGGGCTGAAGCTTTAAATATATCATGTTACATTATAAATAGATGCATGATTAGACCTATTCTTAACAAAACTCCTTATGAACTTTTCAAGGGAAGAAAACCTAATATTATGCATTTGAGAGTTTTTGGTTGTAAATGTTTTGTGCATAATAATGGAAAGGATGCCTTAGGGAAATTTGATCCAAGGAGTGATGAAGCAATATTCCTTGGTTACTCCTCGCATAGTAAGACATACAAAGTGTTTAATAAGAGAACTTTGTGTGTTGAGGAAAGCGTGCATGTGCTTTTTGATGAAACTAACTCTCTAAGCGAGAATGATGCACAGGAAGAAGACTTCGAACTAGGTCTTGTTAGAAAAGACGTGCTGCTTCAAGGTGAACAAGGTAAGGATCAATCGGAGGGAGCAAGGCCTGAGGCTGTTCTTCAGGAAGGTAAGCAAGGTGTGAACCAAACAGGGGGAAACAGGGTGGAACCCTGTTCGGGACAACACCAGCTGAATCCTTCAGGGATAAATCCATGAACAATCTCTCAAACAGGCTCGAGAACAGGTCCTGAACCTGTTTCACCTAGTATTCCAACTAGGATGGAGAGCGAGTCTGTGAACCCACTTTCACCACGATCATGGAAATACCAAAGTTCACATCCTCTTGATTAAATTTTGTCTGATATTAATGCAAGAGTTCAAACTAGATCTAGACTCAAAAATTTCTGTGCTTTCTATGCTTTTCTCTCAAACATTGAGCCTAAGAATATTAATGAAGCCCTTGCAGATTCAGATTGGGTCACAGCCATGCCAGAAGAACTCCATCAGTTCGAAAGGAACAAGGTATGGCACCTTGTGCCACGGCCAGAGGATAGAACAATCATTGGAACCAAGTGGGTGTTCTGTAACAAGCTGGATGAGTGCGGAACAGTCACTAGAAACAAGGCCCGGCTGGTGGTTCAAGGCTACAACCAAGAAGAGGGAATTGATTATGAAGAAACCTTTGCACCTGTTGCAAGGATGGAGGCAATTCGAATCTTGATAGCATTTGCAGCCTATATGGAGATCAAGTTGTATCAAATGGATGTCAAAAGTGCATTTTTAAATAGGTACCTCAAAGAAGAAGTGTATGTCAAACAACCCCCCAGTTTTGAAAGTGATGAATTTCCTAACCATGTTTTCAAACTTGATAAAGTACTTTATGGTTTGAAACAAGCCCCTAGAGCTTGGTATGAGCGGTTGTCAAGTTTTTTATTGGAAAATGATTTTACAAGAGGCAAGGTAAACAATACCTTGTTTCTAAAATCTAAGGGGGAACATTTATTGATTGTCTAAGTATATATCGATGACATCATATTTGGTGCAACTCATCATGATTTGTGTAATGATTTTTCAAAAATGATGAGGAGTGAGTTTGAAATGAGCATGATGGGTGAGCTTAATTTCTTTCTAGGCTTGCAAATCAAGCAAACTTCAAACGGCACCATGATCCATCAACAAAAGTATATCAAAGAGTTACTTAAGCGTTTTAGGATGGAGTCAGCCAAGCCCATTGATACTCCCATCTCTCCCTCAACCAGGTTGGTAATGGATGATGGTAGTCCCTCAGTTGAGGAGAAATCCTATAGGGGCATGATAGGGTCACTCCTATACCTAACGGCTAGTAGACCTGACATTGTTTTCAGTGTTGGTCTATGTGCACGTTTTCAGTCTAACCCTAAAGAAACTCATCTTAAGGCTGTAAAAAGGATTTTAAGATACTTAAAACATACACCTGATCTAGCCTTATGGTATCCTAGAGGTTGCAACTTTGATCTTGTTGGGTATGCTGATGCTGATTACGCAGGTTTCTTGGTTGATAGAAAAAGCACCTCAGGTATGGCTCACTTTCTTGGACCTTGTTTGGTATCTTGGGCAACCAAGAAACAACTCTCTGTTGCCTTGTCCACAGCAGAAGCTGAGTATGTGGCAGCTGCATCTTGTTGTGCTCAGTTATTATGGATAAGACAACAACTCAAGGACTTTTGTGTTGACATAGGATGCATTCCTATTTATTGTGACAATACAAGTGCAATTAACATTGCCAAAAATCCATGTCAACACAAAAGAACAAAACATATTGACATTCGTCATCATTTTCTAAGAGACAATGTTGAAAAAGGAGTGATCTCAATGAATTTTTGTGCCACTGAAAATCAAATTGCTGATATATTCACCAAGGCATTGAGTAGAGAATAATTTGAAAGGAATAGACTCGAACTACGTTTAATTAAAATAACCTGACCATCCTGTTCTCTCTTCCTATTGGCAAAATTTAAAATGCTATGGGTACAACATATTAAATTTTTGTTTGCAATCAATTTCTGTGCTACGTCTAGCATATGTGAGGTTTGCAACCTGCTGACACTCGTTGAGGTCTAATGAGATTGCCTATTGTCCCATGTTACCGAGCAAGTAACCTCAAGAACAAGCACCAGGAATAGGTACACCTCTTGTTTGTCAAATGTGTGCAATTAGCTGAGATTTGCTTCACATCTTCCCAAGGCGTACGCGGCCGGATTTAATGATAAAGCCCGTTGCAAAACGGGCAAAATCTTTAAAGGATCTAGCACGCCTCTCCTCTTTAAAGCTTTCTTCAAACTTGCTTCATTCTCTCACCTCAACCGAAATTCCTCTTGCTCTGAAAATCTGCTCAAGAAACCCTAATCTCTCTCCTTCCTCTGAAAAAATGGTGTCCCCCATCAGCACCGAGAGTTCCTCGACCTTGACCCAGGGCAACCAGTCTCCAAGCACAGCCTTGCAAATAGCCACAGCCCTGTTTGCGCCTACACAGTTTCTGGCAGCGTTAATGGAAGGTAAATCCACTGAACCTTCACGCCCAATTATCTACAAACCTTTTGGGTTTTTGAAGAGTATAGACCTTAGAATAGGAGGTCTAAAATTGAAAGACATTCCCTACAAATTTGGGTGGGATTTAATTTTGTTTGGTGAACCGGGCGCATGTCAACAGTCTGGAGAACCCCAAGAACCTGTTGGGGCATCTGACCGAGAAATTGGGGCTTTAGATGAACTCTTTCTGTTCGAACATGGCCTAGATGGCATCAATTCGTTTGGGCTGTTTCCAGAGTAGGGAACCGGGGCCGAAACAGGGCCTGAGGTTTTTAGGGATGACATAGGGGAGGATTTATCAAAAGAAGAAGGGGAAAGTAGTGGTCAAATGGAGGAGCCTCCAGTCAAGCCTGCACAAGCCACACCGGTAACACAAACCGGTGAGAAACGCAAAAGGTACAAAATTATGGTTAAGCGTACTAGAATGCCCAGAACACGACCACCATCAAGGCCTAAAAGCGGCCAGACTGAAGAACCCTCAAAAAGTGAAACCCCTGTCAAACCAAAACCACAAATCCCCTCTTCGACCAAACCCACAAACAGGCCAACTCGAAAATCAGCCCGAATTGCTTTCCAATCCACGCCTCGTCCTGCCAAACAGTCATCCCCTGTTGTTGAGGAAATTGATTCCTCCTCTGAGCCTTCTTCAGATAGCGACACTGAGAACACCTCCTTCAAACAGGGCACTCCCGTGTTCTCAGAGTCCTCAGAGGATAAGCCTCTGCCTGCACCAAAATCAACCTCTACTTTACCCTCCAAACCATCACAACTCAAAACTCCCAAGAGAAAAGCCTCCCTCAAACACGCCTCCACACAAGACCCTCCTACTGAGCCCCAACCTAAGAGAGCCAAGAAGTCTACCCCGTCTGTTATTTCAACCAAACTGACCAAATTGCTTCAGAGACGGGTCGTCAGGGGCAAAATTATCAAGGTAAAATATTTTGAGGAACAGGGCCTGGGGGTGTTCCTGCACAAGTTGCGTGCACAGGGGTGGTATGAGTTGTTTACAAACACCCAGTTGGGGTGTTCTGTACATGAGTTGGCAGAGTTCTATGCCAACTGCACTGTCACCGAAGGAGTGGTGACAAGTATTGTTAATGGGCAACAGCTTCGCTTTGATGCGAAGATATTAAGGGAAATTCTGGGGATTCCCTCCACGGACTTTGATATATATATGAGAGAAGACAAGACTATTCTAGGGACAGCCAGGTTGCTGGAGCTCTCCCAAAAATTTAGGCAGCAACCAAGCCTGCAAACACCCAAGTCCGTGAAGAAAGGGGACATGACATCGCTCCATCAATTGATATTTTGGTTTATCATCAAGAATGTTATTCCCAGGGGCCAGCGTCGAAATCTTGCCGATGCCATGGATCAGTGTCTTATGGATCTGATGGACAGGGAAGAGCAAATCAACCTTCCTGCCATCATGGTTCGACATATTGCAAGAATTGCAAACACCTCCAGGGAACATGACCTTGGGTATGGTTTCTTCCTAACTAGTGTTTTTGAGCACTTTGGGGTGACACTAGAGAAGAAGGTGGGAGCCCAATTCATTGATGAGATTGGGAGTAACACCCTTATGGGGTGTGGATACGCTTTGGTTGAGGGGTCTGCGTCAGAACAGGGGATAAAAACACCCCGTCCTCCTGTTTCTGGTAGTTCATCAATCAAACTTGAGGCTGCTCTGCAGGAAAACTCTCGACTCAGTGCTGAACTTACTGCTGTTAAGGCTGCCCTGGACGAGGAAAAAGCTCTAAATGCCAAGCGTCATAAAGATCTCCTCGCCCTTCTCTCTTCCCTCTCGGCAAAATTTTCCCCTCCTGCTCCCTGATCCCCCCCATACGCTGTTCTCATAGCCTGTTCTCACTTCTCTTGGTTGTCCTCTCTTACTAGTTTGTACTCTATGTTGCACTCTTTTGGCGAATAATAGGTTATCTTGTTTTGATTGGCTTTGCCTTGCTTGCTTTTTGTTGAAAATTGCTTGTGTGTGACTAGGATGGTCAATCTCATTACCGTATCAAAACACTTGAGTGTATCGCATGTTGACTTTCCTTCATTACCCAAGTGGTGGTGATAGCAAACACTCTCTGTTTGACTGTTTACCCTTCCTTTTTAATGATGCCAAAAGGGGGAAGATAGGATGACTAATATTGTTTTAGTTTTGCCATGGACGCGTTGATTCTCTTACAATTTATAATTTTTCGATACTAGCTGCTTCATGTGAATTGTCGGTTCTATGAATGATTGGCACTAACACTTCATTTGTCCTTGAAAGTCAATATGGTCACTTGGTTTGTCATCATTAAAAAGGGGGAAATTGTTATGATGTATAAGGTTTTGATGATAACAAATCCAAGGATTGTTGTTGTTGTTCCAAACAGGCTTTCCAAACAGGTCTTACTGCTGTTCTCAATGTCTTAAACTTGCTTGACTAATGGTTGACTAAGAACAGGTACTCAAGTCAGCGATATAAGTGCAGCCGTGAGGAACAGGGCCTGTGAAGTGTTTGCAGCAAATTCGTCTTTCTATAAGATGACTAGTGGTTACAACAAGATGTCTTGATTTAATTTGGTTTTATATTTTTAGACTCTTGTTAATATGCCAATCAGAAAGTCTTAACTTACCACTTACTTGAAACGGTTTTGCTTTTTTGGAAAATATTTCGGATCACCCTTCGAAACAATTCTGGAAACAGGACGCTCAGGGTGTTTCCAGAATAAGCTACGAAACACAATTTTTCACGTTTTTATCTTTTGGATTTTGAGCAGCTTCTCCAAGATTTGCAAGAAAGATTTTTCTATGGAGTATCTTACCCCTTACCCTAAAAACGGTTATTAAAATCTAAGGGGATTTGCAAAATCTTTTTGAATAAAAAGAATATCCAATTTTTGGCAAGTGGATAAGGTTGTTGAGAAAAACATGGGCTAGTTGCTGAGAATCACCGCCTTATGCACACGGTTTAGGAAGTGTTTCCAGCTCATGTTTCCTCATCCCTTGTAGCTAAAGAATTCTATATTCTTTAGGGATTTTAGTTTCCAAAAATTTGAGGAATTGTTTTTCCAAGCACTATATAAAGTCGCTTCTTAGAACGTTAGAAGCATCGGTTTTCAAAGGCAAAAATTCAGTGTTCATGAGCTTAAAAGTTTCAAAAGAAAACCGTGTCTAGTGAGTGAGAAGTCCATTATTTTCGCATTCAATTTTGTTGGATTTTCGCTTCTGCTTATCTCAGGAACAACCTGTGCGAACAGGGTCTAAGACTGTTTGCCAGCAACTTGCGAAAATCGAACACCACAATTCACCCCCCTCTTGTGGTTGTGTACTCTCTAAATCAACATGTTGTAACAGGCACACTGAATAGGACCTTCTGTTGATGCTCCCACATCCTTGATTTTACCAGCGTAAAGTTCTGGGTACTGTAAGGCAGCAACAACATGTTGGCACATCTCGTCAGGCAAACAAAAGATTTGCCCCTAGCCCATGCGAGCTGGCAAAGCCTCCAAGATAGTCAAGGTCTGATCAGCTACTCTAGGGGACTCTTCTTGTCTGTCACTTCCTTCGTCTTCGTCTTCTTCTTCTTCGAGCTCAAAACATGAGGTTATGTTGACTGTAACTCTCTCAAAGAAGCCTATTGAGAAAAACTCTTCGAGTGCGATAGGGACAAGCTGCTCCTGCTCAAGGAGGTCAATAGGTAGAATTTTGCGCCTTTTGAGGTTCTTGGACTTCTCCTTTCCTTTTGAATGACGAAGCTCTTCTTTCTTCCTTATTTCTTCCTGCGGCGGAGAGGCGGCGATTGCACTTGGCTTTGCTTCCTTGGCCTCCGGCAAGTGACAAGAGTCCATCCCTCTTCATCAACACCAACTTTATCAGAGACATCCACAAAAGGATCAGCCTCTGTCAAGGGTCCTTTGGATCCAATTGGAACCACTACAGGCTCCAAACTTCCAAATTGAATTGCAATTAATTTCTCTCCATGGGAGGAAATCAATTCAGTGTTTACTCTACCATAAGGTTGAGTATGCTTTGGCTTCCAGGGCGATGAGGAACACTCTAGCTGAGTGGAGATATGATTTGTCTCAACAGTGTCGTCCAAATCCAATATTATCTTCCCCTCCCTGACAAGTTGCATAATGCGCTCCTTGAGCCTAACGCATTTCTCGAGAGGGTGACTAACTACCCTGTGATGCCGATAATATTTTGGGTCGGTAACCCTTCCAGGATCTTCAGGCCATTTTAGTTCTGGAAGTTAGATAACCCCATTTTTAAGGAGATCATCAAGCATTCCTGACAAGTCTGAGTCAGGGAATAGGTATTTCTTCTCCTGCAGTTCCTTCAATGTAGGACGCTTCTTTCCAGTATCCTTGGAGAATCCACCCTTCTTGTTTTCATACTTGGACTTTCCGGAGATTCGAACCGGCTCCCCAGTTGAAACAGCCATGGATTCTTTGTTTGAGGACTTTGTGGACTTGGGATTTTTCTTGAATTCCCTTGTCCTTTCCAGTGTCAGATGAGGAAAAAGACTTGCCACGATGACTTGCGATCGTTATCACCATATCATGAGCTTTCGTTGCCAATTCTTGGAAGGTCCTTAGCTTACTCATCTGCAAGACGTATAGTAAATCCCACTCCATATCCTAAGCACACATTTCAACGGCTGAAGCTTCTGATAGACAGTCCTTACACTCGAGGCTTAGAGGCCTCCAGCGATTAATGTAATCAAGAACCGGCTCATCCTTCCATTGTCTGTTGCTTGTTAACTCTGTCATGCTAACAACACGTTGAGTGCTGTAGAACCGATTCAGGAACTCCTGCTCTATTTGTTCCCAACTGTCAATGGCTTCTGGCTCCAAGTCTGTGTACCAGTCGAATGCGATCCCTTTTAGAGTACAAACAAACTGTTTCACCAGCCGGTCCCCCTCTGTGCCAGCATTGCTACACGTCTTAATAAAGTGGGCAATATACTGTTTGGGGTTACCCTTGCCATCGAACTGGTTGAATTTGGGAGGCTGATAGCCATATGGCATGCGAAGAGCATCAATCCTCTTAGTATAAGACTTTGTGTACAGGTGGGTCTTGTGAGATCCTCCTCCCAACTGAGCCTTGACCGCATTTGCTATTAAGCTCTGAATCTGCTCAACAGACATTGAGCCTAAAGAGCGGTCATTTCTTACCTTGCGCTCGTCATCAGATTCTTCGCTATGGCTGGACTCTTTATCAGAGTCTTCGGCGCCTGAACCTTTGTTGGGAGCTTCAGAGGACTTCTTTTCCAGCTTCTTTATCAGCTCAGCAATCTGATCGTTCTGGCATTTGATTTGGGCGTCTTTTCTGCACTTTCTTTAGAGAGCCTATCCAAGGTAGCCTTCATGCGTACTAGTTGTTCTTCGAAGTTAGTAGCTGCTATCACCATAACTGGCATGATGACAGTGTCAGAGGATTCAGCTTCAGCATGCGAGGAAAGTGATCCCTTTGATGATGCTAAAGAGGAATTACTACTTGAATAACCATCACCTTCAAAATTAAAGGGTTGAAAAGCAGGGTTGGTGTGGGTTTGGAGTTCATCCATCCCACGCGGAATTGTTTGTGGCATGATGAAGCCAGCAACAGATTTTTACTTTAGGACATTTGAAGCGATTTGATTTACTCCATCAGATACCTTGGAGCCGAGGTTTTGGATCTTGTGTGACTGTGATGGTGCAGCCACAATTGATTGCTCTCCAGCAGCTTTTGTCATACTTCTAGTCATGACACCACCAGATGCAGCACTAGTAGTTGTTGATCCCTGAAATGCAGATCGGACAGCTTTCCTTGAAGATTGGGTGATAGCGTTCTTAGGGTCCATGTTATCTTCGAGGGAGTGCAGAGTTTGTAGTTTAGAGAAAGAGATGAGAGGCAGAGATGTCCCACCGAGCGTGCCAAAAATCTGTAAATACAAATTTCGCGCCTAAAATAAATTAGAAAAGAAATTGATATAAACAAATTTAATCTTGTATTGATGTAGTGTGCAGGTACAATTCTGAATTTAATACGATAAAAATGATCCTCTGATTTAATCTCCTAATGACCTGAGTATTCCGAGGACTTAATACTTGATCTCGGTTGATGCAAATCAGCTGAAGAACTCTGAAGGCTGTTCTTGATTTTGATCTGCAAGTGGCTGATTGTGGTTTCTGAAGCTCTGCAAGTCTTGATCTTTCTCGCTTGGTAGCTGGATGCTCCTTACCGTCTGAGCTCTGAATTCTGCCAATGCTGAATGATCTAAATGAAGGGAGAGGATCCCCATTTATAGGCTCTGCCGGCTAAAGTTAGAGTCGAGTTTTGGGCCTCGGCCTAGTAATTATTTTCTTATTTTTAAATTAAGAAAAATAATTACTAATTTCTGCATCATCGATGACACGTGGTAGCTTTTAATTGGCTGAACTTAATTGGCTGATTTTTTTTGTTTTACACGTGGCATCATCCAATTGGTTGCAGAAATTTTTGCCTTCTATAAGTACATTCATGAACAGCTCTTAGCAAGCAACATTGCAACCTCACATGTTCGTACCACACAGCTGATTGCTAACATATTTATTAAAGCACTTGAACGCCAGCGGTTCTAGTATTTATGCAGCAAGTTGGGCATTCAAAATCTTTATGTTCCTTAAGGGTGAGTATCAACGATATTATATTGTAAATAAGATCGTATCTTCTAAATATTTTGTTACATACTTATATTACATTGTAAACATTTTATATTTATCCTTTGCTAGTTCGTAGCAGAGTGAGATTGTAAATCTCTCCTATGTATAGACTTTCGTGACAGATGTCAAAGACACAATTCATTCTTCTTGCAAACTAATTCTTATCATTCTTTTCTTCAATCCCTCCCCCCCAACTATCTAACTATACTAAACAAGTTTTTTAAAGGGAAAATTGAGGTGGTCACCGCCACCTTTACAAATTAGGCCAATAGGGTAGATGAAAAGTGTTTTAGAAAAATCTAAAATGCTCCCAGTATGCGGAACTGTGAACGTAGTATACATTAAAGACATGTGGAAAACTTTGAACATTGTATGCACATATGAAAGTTAGGTATGCAAATTTTGAAATACGTTATGAAAAGTATGCAAAATTTTGAGCATGGCATCCAAAAATTTTAAATAAGGCATTAATATAATTTCATAATGATCCCGTTGCACATTGTAGCTAGGGCAATGGCTATGACCCAATAAATGGGAATATCAAAAAAGGTTTGTATTAACTATAGTCATTATGATTAATACAATGATTTTAACTTGCCTAAAACGCTCTTCATTCTTATCTGCAACCCAAAAAAAAAAAAAAAATGGCGGTCACAAAGCCACCTTTTAATTGCCACCATATCCAAAACTCAAGGTTACAAAGAAGATAGAGGGGGATGGGGATGACGAAGGTTGAAGCTAAATGAGATGACAAAGTTAGACGTCGGGCGAAGTTAAGGAAGAGACAAATGGAACAAGAAGGGTGCAGGATATAGGAAAGAGGCATGGTTTACTTGACTTGAATGCACCATTTTCATGGTTTCTAGACTCTAGATATGGAAGTGATGTAAGATAGAGCTAGAGAAAGATGAAAATTGGTGGAAATCAATTACGAGCTTTATGGAGAATGCGATAAAAATTAAATTGTAATCGGTATTTTTGAAGGTGGCATCTTAGATATGCGACTAAAATTAATAACTCATTAATGTAAATTTCAAAATTTGAAACTTTTATTAACCTTTTCAGAGATTCCATTTATATTATGTATTTATTACCTTTTAAACATCGCCCTAAAGTGATGTTTGTTATTTACAGTTCAAAAAATGGACCAACACCACAAGGACTTTTAGTCTATCAAAGGTGGCGGTCATACACCTCTACCTCAATTTTCTATAATTTTTTTGTTTGAGAACACAGGCGTTAAATGACTCTTGGCTTGTCTTCCAGATTTTTATGGGTTGATCTTGATGGTAATTTCATACTCTCCACAAAATTGCAAGGAAAACAATTGAACTAATTGAATGAAACTGACCGAGTCAAGTTGCAGTTTGATGTGCTTTCAAGTTCGCTCAGGCGCATCTCGAACTTGGTCTGACTTCTATCCAAGCTGAGCTTTAATTGAACGGAACCTAAGGGATCAACAAGTTGGCTCAATTTCCTCCCAATCCTAGGCAAGTTTTAGATAAATCCATAAACAACAATTAAGTTATCTTCCTCACTCCTCTTTTTTTGGTTTTTTTTTTAGTGGTCCCTCTTTTTATAATTATTAATTGGCTTCCTCCTCGCTTCTTGAACCCTTAGTAATTGGATATCGGGTTCAACCCTAGAAATTAGAATTAACTGTCGGTGACTATAGAAGCATCCTTAGACTGACATCTCATTGAACTTCTCATTTTTATCAAATTTGTCATATTTTTGGTTTGTTCATTTACGCACTGTAAAGTATGTTTGGTCAAAAAATAACATTACATACTATAGTTACTAAAAATAGGCAGTCACGAATAGGGTTTTTTTGGGGCCTTTTTACTTTAACAATGTGATAGTTTTGACTATTAAAAAAAATGGAATAAAAGGAAATTTTAATCCCATAATCATATTCGTCTTCCCCCACAATTAATGGACTCCTCTAACCCAAACTCAACAAGATCAATCCAACCACTAGCCCCACCATAATGGCACATTTTCTATCTTTAACCTTCCATCACAATTGCCTCCTTCCTTAATCAGTTCAACCACAACAATGATAGAGCTTCCTCACATTCAAAGACTAAGGGCGTGGCTTCTATTAATTTCCACTTCTTCAATTTGAGAATACACTAGAAGCAAGAAATTATGATAGTGGTGACCGAAATTAGGTCACATATGGCAATTTAGACTCAATTTTGAGCTATAAATTGAATTAGAGGGCCAATTTTAGAAATTAGGGTTATGATTTTCTTATAAGATGATTTGATTTTTCCCCCTAAAATTAGAATTTGTAGTTGAATTCACGTTAACTAGGAGCACAAACCTGATTTTTAAAACAAATTGAAAGTAAAAAACTAAAGGAGTTGGATAGTTGGGGAAAAAAGATGAGTTTGAAGACGGATGAAAGAGAGGCTAATGAAGTTTGATTTGACTCGCAAGGTTTTCATTAGAAATGGAGGGGTTAATTTTACTCGAATTCATTTGCCTTTTTCTTTCTTCTACTATAATGCAGTGTCTAAATATTTTTTTTAAAAAAAAAAACACCCACCTAACTTGCTATAGCCAATCAACAAGGGCTAGGAGTGTTATATCTAAAACAAAATGCTTCTTACAATGGATAAATGAGCAAAAGAGAAGTATAATGGCAAATATGACAAAAGTGAAGTCCAATGATATAATATTTTGTTGGAGCTATAGGCAATTTCCCAATATTCTAAATTCTTCCGTTGTTACTTTGTCAAATTGTAAATTTGTTATACCAACTTTTTGACAGGAAAACAGTTATAGTCTTTGTATAAATAAAGTTTAAACAAAATTGTGATTAATGATGATCATAGTAATAGTAACACAATGCCTTGCCCATTTTTTTGTCTGTCTCTCTCTCTCTCTTTAAAGATTACATTGTGTTTTCTCTTTCTACAAATCATAATGTGATATCAGAGCAACACATCAACATCCTGAATCGCAAACCCTAGATTTCTTTATCTTTCCTTAATTTTTTGTATAAAATATTATGCAATGGCTATGGTCGGAATATAAGAAGGTTGAGATCAAGGCATCAGATGCTTTGTTTTTACATACATCTTATCATCCAAATCAAAGTCTTGTAGCTGATATCTCCAATAGTGATTATTTGGACAATTGGAGGCGATCGGGGGTGGTTGCTCTCCCAATGAAGCAGAAGTTAGCATTCATTGATGAATTCTATCCCAAGTCAAATGTTACTTCTCCTTTGCTTCCTTATTGGCAATGTTGTAGTGACACAGTTCTTTCTTGGCTTTTGACACTACAAGAAAAGAGGCCTTCTACAACAACCTTTTGTGCAATAGTTTTCCAAAGTGTTGCGGTGGATATCTTATGGCAATGATTTTGAACTTGTTGCTTAAACTTCTAATCTATTGTAACAATTTTTCCCAACCGTTACAATAGCCATACACAGGCAATGATTCTCTAAATATACAAATTAATTGCTATGCGGTATTGCAAAAATTTTGAAAGCAATCTCTAAAAATTATTCCCACTAAAAACACAACCCATGGCGCCAAATCTTTAAAAAAAAAAAGAAAAGAAAAAACAAAAGGAATTGAAAAAGGAAAATTATTGCAGCTAATGGACTATACCCTACTATGTGTGAAACCCCTTTCATTTGCTCTGCTTGCTCAGTTGCTTCTCCCAATTTCCAAATTAGGTTCCTGCTATTGAGAAAGAGAGACATGCATAGAAAGAGAGAGAACTCCCATCTTCTATTCTAGCTACTGAAAATCAAGGACTTGAAATTATTGAAGATTGCAATCTCAAGGCCATCCAAGAGTTCTTGTTTTCATTCAATTGAGTAAATCGGAGGTAAGTTTTATTTTCTGATTTCACCTTTTTAGGATTTGTAAATTGTAATCCCTTTTCCTTACATGTATTTTGTTTGCTCGGGGATTTGTGAAAGTGCTACCGGGTTGACCTGAATTTCTTGGATTTCTTAAGAATTGAAGTAAGGGAAGGGGAAGGGGAGGGGTTGAGGGATCGGCTGATCATGTAGGCCAGGACTTCCCAGTCTTAGAGAGATAGGACAGAGATTAGGGTCAGGATGGGGGTGGGGAGAAGCTGGTTTAGGGATGAGATGGGGTCGTTTGAGGAGAGAGAAAGTGAAGAAGAAGGTGAAGAAGAATAAGGGGAGGGATGAACTTTGCCTTTACTTTTGTTGAGCTTCATGGTTATAGTTATGTTATGGCGATTGCTTAACGGCTAAGGATCGTTCTGGGCACTTCCTTTGTTTTCTTTCTTGAGAAAAGAAAATGAAAGAGGGTCGAAGCTAGCAACAGTGGAAAGACTTGAGACTTGAGAGAAAAAACTGAGGGATGAAGAAAGAGAGAGAAAGCAGGCAGGGGAAAAGGGACACAACACACAGGGAAATTTTTTTTTGTAGAGGGGGGGTTGGCTTTTGTTTTCCCTAGGGACTAAGGTTAGGAAAAAGAAATGGGGGTAATTTTTTTGGTATAAAAATAACAAAGAGGGAAAATATAACTTTATTTTGAGAAAATGAACTGCTGAACTATAAAATTACTATGATTCTTCATTTAGGAGCACACAGGAAAAGAGGAAATTTGTAAAATCTAGAAATTGTAATGGTTGTGAAGTGAACTATATGTACAATCTAGGAGTTGGTTAATAACTTAGTCTATACAAATAGTTAATGCAATTTTATTAGAGGTGATCAACCCCGAATCCTTAAATGCTGCACGGTACTTTTTCTACTTTCTCTCTCATATGAACATTAACTAAAACATACTTCATCCTCTTCTTCATGAATCTATTGAATCTGCAAGTTAGTTTAAGGATGACCAAGAATGTCCGAGACTTGAGCTTGTATGTCTGAAATCTCTAGTTTTATCCTTTAGTTCTTCAACAAATTGGTCCCACACTTTGAATAAGGAACGGGAAGGAGAGCTTAAGGGGATAAAGCAAGTGACTGAAAATTTAAATGCTTAAGGTGAAAGGCAAATGATGATATCTTAGAGAGGTTACAAAGTGCAGAGTAAGATGAGCAGAAACAATTGCAATAATTCAAGATGGTTCAGAGCGAATCAAGGTTTGAAGGGGGTGTCAAGCACATCACCAACACCTCTATCAAGTTAACTACATTTAAATCCTCCTCCACCAGCAAATATGCCTCCCCAATCAGACCACTATTTTTAGACATATATCGCTATTGTTATAAGAACAATTTCACTATGCTTTTTGATTGGTTTTAGAAATAATATGCCCTACATTTTGGAAAACACCTCCCTTATTTTTGCTGAAAGGCGGGGAGAGAAAAAAGCAAATTGAACCACTGCGTCCTGACAAAATGGAGCTTAGGCAGTGACTAGTGAGCTTCTAGTTAGTGTATTTTGATAAGATCAAGTTGAGGCATTGATATATCTTGTTCTTCTTTATTATAGATATTTGATGTGAATATTATGGTAACCAATCTATATTATGCTTATCTTCTACTTTCTAACATCTATTGAGCATCTTTTATCTGAGTCCAAAGTTATAATGCCTGATCCCTCCCAGGTTGTGGAAAATTATCAAGAATGGCTCTAAGGAACCCTATAAATATGTCTACATTTTATAGAAATCTCTCGCACTGAGTTCAAAGTTCATCTTGGTTTTGATTACTGGGTATCACTAATTTTGTACTTTGTTATAATATACTTAAGTATGATATAGCATGAGATTCAGTGTGTTATATTGTCTCATGTTAGTTTTATAAGCTTGCCTAAATATTAGTTGAAAAGTTTAGAGGATTCTGTGCATAGAGACGTCGTGGACCACACTAAAATCTAACTCTATAAAGTCAATCCTATTTAAGTGAATTCAACAGTTGATTTTAATGCTAATTGCGGCTGAGAAGATTTTGTTGTTGAACACTAGAGATCTTATGAAGTTGTAACATAAACGCGAATCCTTGTTGATAATGAGAGCTTAATTAGTATGTCTTTATAATTGACTTCACATCATGAATTCAGAAACAAGTCATGACCACTTCATTGTAGGTAAGTTTCATTTTTTGATTCTACATCTTTAGGATTTTGAATATGAGCGAAATTGCTAAGTACTTGTGCTAATTGTATGGCAGGAAATCTCTCTTCGCTTCTTCTCTCTCTGTCTTCTCTACTCCTTCTCTGACTCTTAGGTTAGTTTTCTCTTCAGTTCTCCCTTTTTTTTTTTCTTTTTTCTGTTTCCCTGTTTCATGGATAATTAAACTGCCATAAGAATGAATCATTGTTTATTTTCTAGTTTGTGCTACTTATTTCTTTTTTTCGTTTCCCTGTTTCATGGATAATCATTGTTTGTGTTAATTGCTTTCTCTTCATTTTGTTGCCATTAATATATATGGGTTCAGTTGGTACTTTTTTGGGTGAATGGGTTTGTTCCTGTTTTTCTCTGCGTGAATGGAATTGCTCCTTCATTTTTTTACAAACAATCAATCTGTCTTAGCCTTATTTAGTTCATAATTTTCTGGGTTCTGTTTCTCTCTCTTATTGTATCATCTTTATCTATTTCTGGGCTCAATTATGTTTATGCTCAGTTTCTTGTCATGTCTAGTTTCTCAAGTGCCATTATACCTGTTGTTTGAACAACTTCCATGACATATTGTCAATATTCTAATACACTTGATAAGTAAGATATCCAAGATCAATGAACTATTAGTATAGATGACATCTTCAAGATCATTTAACTAACTTAAGATTGCATTTATTTAATTAGTGAGCCATTATATAATCAAAATGTTTGTTTTACATTGTTGAATTAGTGAGTTGTGTAAGTGGCTGAGACTTGTTTATTTTTTAGTCATTGATGATATTATAAGATATTCCTATAGGAAGTTGGTTTCTAACTTCTCGCTTTCATGTTTGTCTATCTTTTTAAAGTTTAATGAAAGGATATATGAAAGAAGTTTGAACTGAACTCAAAGTTATTATAGGTAATAATTGGCTCATTGCTTCTAATAGATGTTTACAGTAATCATGTAATCATAAGCTAAATAGCCAAAAGCATTCGTATTTAAAAGCAAATTCACAGGAATTCTAAACCAAAGAAAAAGAATACAGTTCCCTTTGGGTTTATTAGAATTAAGACTGATATGCTTATGTTCTTTTATGTACTTGGTTTAACTTTTTATATCATCTAAAATGATGTTAACGAGTAACTAATGACTAAATATGTAAAGATTGGTTGATAATTTTCTGGTTCATACTTGATGGGATTGGTTTATCTTTGTACAACATTTGGATCACCCAAAAGAAAGCTTATTGTTCTTTTTTGTCTTTTCTTTGCTTTCTATATTTATGTTGAATTTTTGTCCAAATGACAGTGAAATTGCATATTGATGGATCATAGTTGGCTATACTATCTAGGAAATCAGATGAGTATAGAATTGCACGCAATGCTTTTCTCGATGATATTGCGCGCAATGCTTTTCTTGATATTTCTTTCTTAAAGAAAACTGTTGGAAATCAAATTTGTTGCCCTTGTAAAAAGTGTAAGAGGTGTTTTGGGTGTTGTCGAGCTGATGTGTATGATCACCTAATTGTTAATAGATTTGTTAACAGATATAAGGAATGGGCATATCAAAAAAACCAATCACTCTCTTGTGGAGACTCAGGGAATATGAGGAACATAAATGATGATGGGGATGGGGTAAACACCCATGACATTGATAGATTATTGCATGACGCATTTAGAGATGTGGCGGAGGGGTTTGTAGGACATGAAGAGGTCTCTAATGGGCTGAATGAGGAGGCTAGAAAGTTTTTTAAGCTATTAGAGGATGGGAAGCAAGAGTTGTATCCAGGGTGCAAAAACTTTTCAAAGTTGTCCTTCCTTATTCGCATATATCTTTTTAAGTGCCTCAATGGGATAAGTAACATTGCATTTAATGACGTTTTAGATCCGTTGAGGGAGGCATTTCCAGATGTTAAAATTCTAAAAAAATTTGATGAGGCTAAGAATATAGTTAAAGAGTTAGATTTAGAATACAGGAAATACATGCATGCCCTAATGATTGCACCCTCTATTGGAAAGAACATGAAGGAGCATAATTTTGTCCTGTGTGTAAAGCTTCTAGAAGGAAATTTGAATCTGAAAAAATCCTAGCAAAGGTATTGAGGCATTTTCCTTTAAAATCAAGGCTTCAAAGGTTGTTCATGTGTGCACAGACAGCTAAATCGATGATTGGGCATGACAAAGAATGACCTAAAGATGGAAAGCTTAGGCATCCTGCTGATGGACAAGCATGGACGGACTTTGATTCTTTATACTCTAATTTTGTATGTGATCCACACAATGTTAGATTGGGGCTTGCTAGCGATAGGTTCGATCCATTTCGAACAATGAGTGTTGCTCATAGTACATGGCTAGTTGTGTTCATTAACTATAACCTTCCACCATGGATGTCTATGAAGCCAGAATACTTCATGTTGTCTTTACTAATTCCGGGCCCCAGTTCCCTTAGAAATAACATTGATATATACTTACAACTACTGGCTCATGAGTTGAAAAATTTGTGGGACATTGGGTTGGAAACTTACGATGCATTTACAAAGCAATCATTTTGCATGCATGTTGCCTTAACAGGTACAGTAAGTGATTTTTCAGCCTATTCTATATTGTCTGGATGGAGCACCAAAGGAAAATGGGCATGCCCTTGTTGTAATCATGACACATGCTCTCAGTATTTAAAATATAGTAGAAAAACTTGTTACATAGGTCATCGCAGATTTTTGGACATAAACCATCCTTGGCGATCTGATGAGTGATCATTCGACGGGGCAAAAGACCAAAAACTTGCTCGTAAAGCACTATCAGGTAGGGACTATTTTAATGAATTATCTTAGTTCAAAAACGATTTTAGGAAGAAGCAGTTGGACCATGGAAAAAAAAAGTTTGTATTTTTTGATTTACCTTATTGGAAGGATAATAAATGTCGTCATAACTTGGATGTCATGCACATAGAAAAGAATATTTGTGATAGTGTGATAATGACATCGTTAGATATTCCTGGGAAGACCAAAGACCACACCAATGCACGCCTTGACCTAATAGATTTAGGCCTAAATGAACACCTTCAGCCTATTGTATCAGATGAAGGGCAGAAAATTGAGATACCACCAGCAATCTATTCTATGGGATATGAACAGAAGGATATCTTCTTGAAAATTTTTAAAGAAGCAAAGCTACCTTATGGATGTGCATCAAACATATCGAGATGTGTGCAGTTTAAAGAAAGAAGGTTCACAGGATATAAGAGCCATGATGCCCACATCCTAATGCATTATTTGATGCAGGTTACAGTTCGAAATTCTTTGCCAGAAAGTGTAGCGATGGCTTTAATAAGATTGGGTAATTTCTTTCGACATTTACATAGTAAAGTTATCAGTCTTGAAGAGTTAGGAATTTTAGCTTCTGAAATTGTAGAGGTGTTATGTGAACTTGAAAGAATTTTCCCACCAGCATTCTTTGACATTATGGTGCATTTACCTATCCACTTGGTGAATGAAATTCAGCTTGGAGGACTAGTACAATATCGATGGATGTTTTTTTTGGGAAAGATGTCTGTGTAAGTTGAAGAAATATATGCGCAACAGGTGTCACCTAGAAGCTTGCATGGTAGAAGGCTATTTGGCTGAAGAATGTTTAACCTTCTGCTCTAGATACTTGAATGATGGTGTGAAGACAAGACTAGACAAGAGATCAGCCCGGTATGACAAAATAAATCTCTGTGAAAGTCAGACTTCAATTTTCCCTAATGTTGGCTATCCGATTGGAGGAAGAAGAAATAAGAATGGGAAGGGATTCTCATTAGACCAACAAAGTTTGAAGCAAGCTCACAGATACATCATCTTCAACTGCAACTGTGATGAAGTTGAGAAGTTTATCGAGTAAGTTTGTAAACTTATTAGCATACTTTTAAACTTTTTACACCTATTTTGTCTAAATCTTCATTTAGTATGCTGTTTATGATTTGTTATTGATAATAAATAACCTATTATCGAGCAAGTTTGTTGGAGAAAGGCAACGGTTTGCATCATTTTCTGCTTTTGTTCCAATGTGTACATATGAATCCTTATTAGTGTTGTTATATTGTTCTAACCCATTTTATCTTATTGTGATAGTAGAAGTTGTTAAAAAGCACAGAGGGCCTACAATGTTATTTGATGTTCATGCCAGTAAATGGGAAGATCGTGTAGCCATCTTGTTTAATGAGAAAAACCAACCTATTAGACCTACAAACGATGATGTGAGCGAGTTTACCAAATTTTTGGGAACTGTTGCTCATGATCACACATAGGCACCGTTAACTTATATTAACTGGACTAAAGTTCTGCACAAGGAAAAAATGTGGGAATGTGTAAATGCAAGGTTTCTTGTCATTCATTTCATGAACGAATATGTTTTTTTTTTTCTATTTGTGAACCTGACTTTAACACTTCATAGAGTAAGTATACAGTTCCTCCAAGTGCAGAAAAATGGGTGATGCAATCAATTCGAGACTCCTGGAGAGTTTTCAAATGTCGAATAAAGAAAGATCACTACTACAAGTATGATAATGATGCAGATAGATGGAAAAATCGTCCCAGCAGAGTGCCAGAACCACATTTCAAGGTTCTTTTAGAATATTAGAATGATCCTATAGTTAAGGTACCATATATGCAAAGCTTTTGATGCTTGTTTTAAACTCTTCACAGAAGTTTGCTTTGACTACTGATTTGTATTTAGCTTCTTGTTATGTCTTTTGTTTAGGAAATCAGTGCCAAAAATTTTGAAAACCATAAACAACAAGAGAATATGCACATAACGGGTAATGTAAGCTTTGCAAGGATATTTCATAAGTTGGTACGATTTCAATTGTATCTTGTTAATTGGTATGAATTTATACTTTTTGATGTGGCTTTGACCCATAAATTAAGCACCCAATGTAAAGTAATCTGTGCATATATTTTAGACAATCAAAGACAATCATCCACCATTAAAAAGAAAAATGATCGAAGAAACTCGAGCAAGAGGGACGAATATACAAACAATCAATTGGCGATACACTCGATAAAATTGCAAGTCATTGATTTATTTGTGATATGTTATACGGAGAATTTAGGAGTACGTGACTTCTTATAATTTAGTTTTCTGTGTTTTTTTTTTTTTTTTGGTAAGATAAAAGAATTTCATTGCTAAATTGAGTAAAACATGGTTTGTACAAAAACCATGAGGGACTACAAGGAAGCATTTAGGGTCAAGAAGCAGATTTGGGGTTTCCTTATGTAATTCTCACAAAGCGCTTTCTAATAGTTGGCCTAAATTTCAGAAAAGGATAAAGGAGCTTGAGTCATCGCAAGAATCAGGACTTGATAATGACAGTGACATAGATCCCTTTGACAACATAATGGGGAAAAAGGAGCACTACGGACGATTAAGATTGTGTGGAAGAGGTATTTCGAGTAAAGATTTGAATCGAAATGATAAAGGGTCATCACCATTTACTACTCCACAGCTCGTTGATGCCATAAAGTCTTCTCTAACTGTTGACATGCAAAATGACTTAACTGCTCATAAGGAGAAGTTGAAAAATGAATACAATGCTCGACAAGAAATTATGGAAGGTGACTTATAAGCTGAAAAAGAAAAACTGAACCAGGTGCTAGAAGTTGAATGTGCAAAGGTGGTAGATATGCAAAAGGAACTAGAAGCTCAGAAGGCTAAATTGGATGATGTTGTTCCAAAGGCTTTAGCACAACTTCAAAAACTAGTGCCTGGCATAACCCTTCAAATAATGGCACAAGCATTTGCATCATCCGTAGATACTACCTCTGACCCTCTAACACAAGGTATGTTAATCACAACATCGAGACTAGATTCATTTGTCATTAACTCTTTACAACAATTGCCTTCTTCTCCGTCTCTCAGAATCTGTCTTCATTACTAACACTTCTTCCCCACCTATTCTTCCTTTTTGTTTCTTTGGGGCGGTGGGGGAGGCCTATTTCTAGGTGAATCTCTGGGTGTTATCGCTACTAATTTGCGGTGTTTGTTGTAGTTATAATGAAATCTAGTCACTTATTTTATGATATATCTAACCTATTTGTCAGAAAATATGGTTTTGAAATGATTTTCAAGCATTTTTGAATTAAAGTGTGCCTCGGGTCCGAACAGCCCTCGCCTTTGCCTTGAAGCCTATGTCCGGGCCCTAGGACCCTTTGCGCTTTTGTGTGCCTCGAGCTTATTTAATCTAAGGGTGGGAGTGATTGTTTTGGGTTCTGGCTACATGATGTGGAGGTGCCATGAGTGTCTAGAAAGAAGGTCCACTTCACTTGCTAGGAATGAAATTTATCCACCTGCAGCATTTGTGTGTAGAGGCGTTTAATTTGATTTTGGAGGATGTTTTGTTTGATGGAGTGCATATGTATATTATGCGGTCTGATCATAGTTAAGTGAAAGGAATGAAAGTAGGTTGCTATATATTTTATGATAGACTGTGGAAGCTTACTTTGTGAATTGCCCTTGTTTTGGTTACTAAGGACTAGACTACCATGTCCTATAATGGAGCACTACCAATTCCTTGTAAAGAAGAAAGAGACAGCCAGAAAGAGGGCTATAAGAGACAGAGCAGAGCGGAGAGAGATATAGTAATAAACAAAAAAGAGGGGGTAAAGAGAGATTGTAGTTGATTATAATTTCTTACTTTGCCTATTCTTGTATAAGGCAAAGTATTTATATCTTATGAACATTCACTAATGACTAATATGAGAGATGATCCTTAGAACTAGTCACTGGTACAAGTACATTACATGAACACCAAATGCTTTGAAACATGGCAAGAACATGAACATATTCTCTAGGTCATGATGTTCATCTGCCTTACATAGCCTTGTTTACCCATTGTAAGGTTCTGTGATGATTATTGCAGTTCAAGGATATGGTGTTTGCTAGGTGGTGTTTCTAGATGTGGTGTTTGTTGGTTGGCATTTCTAGATGTGGTCTTTATTTGTTCTTCTAGTTTTACTGGGACTATTGGTGCTTTTAGTTATTTATGCTGGTGTTAATTAAATGTTATTCACAATGTGCAGGATAACGATTGAGCATTTTTAACATTCCTATTTAAGGTTTTGTTATTCATGGATGGGACTTGATGTTGTGCCTGAAGATATTGTTCATTCGACCGACTATACATTTTTGATGGATTTGACGTTATAATCAGTTTCTTAGTATATTTGTTGAACAAGTGAACTATTTCCTTTTGGTGAAAAGGAGATTACTATTGTAATTGCTTAGACAATTTGGGCTTGATTCAGGTTCGAATGAAAAATATCTTTTTGTGTCAAATTGTTTAGATTGTAATATTAATCCTTTAGGTCTCATTCAATACAGGCAAATGATAATAATTAGCTACTTTCAAAAAGATACGATGAAAGATGTACAGGTTGCTGCAATTATGTAACAAACGCATATGTTTATCGTTTGTCTCAAATTGTTATAAGTGAGTAAAAAAATGTTGCATTTGAAGTCATATTCGAACTGTTGCACTTAGAATCCACTGCAATGGTTTTCTATCACTTGTTTCAGTAGCTTAAAAAAATTACTATAGCCTATTGCAGCCCATACCTAATGCAACCCGTTGCAAACTGTTGCATTAGACCTATTGTAATAGATTTGATGCCTGCAGCAACAGTTTTGGTTTGTTACAAAAAGCCTAATTTCTTGTATTTATGCAAGAATATCAGGGATACTGTGTTGCTTTGTATGATAATAAGTTAGATCTTGACATAGCTTCCTACTTCAATAAAGCCCAGAAGGCATAGGAGTTCACTATAGTAGGTGCCACACCTAGATGCATTTGCAACACATGTGAATTTGTTGTCAATTCAAGAGTGCAAAATCATGATCAAGACACAGAAGCTAATACAATTTCTTAGGGAGCTCAATGAGAGTTACACACCAATCAGGGGTAGCATACTCATAATAACACCATTTCCTCTTTTAGTCAAATTTACTCACTATTGGTGCAAGAAGAAGGATAAAGACAAGTAAGATCACGCAATTAATTTCAAACTGATATTGCCTCTTTCTCTGTTAATAGGGAAGGGAGTATTACCCAAACTGAAAAATCCAATTAAAACACACCCTATTTAGCACCTGAATGGGAAATGAAAATGAGTTTTAGGTGGGCATGGGTATTGCGTTCAAAAATGGGTATGTGTATGGGTATGGATATGAATCCTTAAAACCCTTACCCGATTATGTACCTAGTTTGCTAGTAAAAGTTGACAAAATATGCTAAAATCCAAAAATAAATATTAGGCATGGAACTCTAATTATAAAGTGTTTATTAATGTAGAACTGAAAAATTAAATTTTTGTATATTTTAACTTTTATGAGTCTAAATGGACATGAATTTGGCTAGTGTCACTTGAAATTGCTAATCAACTATAGTGTGCATGCAAAAATGGATTAAATATTGGTGACACTTCGCGCACTCTATATATATTGAATAACACCTGTAAACCCGAAAAACACGACAGGCATGGGTATGGATACAACCATCCAAAATTCGATGGACATGGGTATGAGTATGACTTTTAAAAATGGGTATGGATAGGGGTCTGGCTTAACCCGCACCCGAACCCGCCCCATGTTCATCCCTATCTGCTAGTATAAACCAAAGTATCAATGTTAATGGCGTGAAATCTTTTAGTCAAGAGCCAAAAAGGGAAGAAGCCATAGCTATTTTGTGACCATTGCAAAAGGGCTAGGTATACAATGGATCAATACTAGAAATTACATGGATATCCCAATAAGCAGGGAGGAAGAGACATGACCTTTAAGGGGGCTAATAATGTCTAGGGAGAGCAGGAAGTCAAGCAAAAGTTGAACCAACTCCTTTGTTGTCAAGGCTCTGTTAAGAACAGTCCAAGCAACTCTTGTAATTTCTCACAAACCTGACTAATGCAAGTGAACAAAAGCAAAATGTGCCAGCAGACACAACATTTGGTGTTCCCATGGAAGGTATAACATATGCTTTAAATGCTATTCATTCTTTTGTGTCTTGAATCAAGGAACTTGGATTCTTGATAGTAGAGCAAGTTAACATATGAGTTTAGAATAGATATCATTACATGATTTGTCTTTACTACAATGGCATGCCAAGTTGACAGAAATCTTGTACGCTAAAGGATATTAATATTCCACCAATGATTATTTTTTATTCTATAAGAACTCAAGAATATAGAAAGATCAACTAGATTTTTAGGCGTATATGTGGATGATATCCTTTTGATACGGGATGATGAATTTGAAATTCAGGCTTTTAAATCTCACATAGATGAAGCCTTCAGTATTAAGGACTTGGGTGAAGCACATTACTTCCTTGGCATGGAATCTTGCCAGCTAAGGATGGATTGATTATAACATAAAGAAAATTTGCGAAGAACTTTGAAAGAATTTGGAGACAAAGATACTACAGTTGTGATTTATCGTTGGACTACAATCACGAACTTTCAACTAATGAGCGACGTTTCTTTGAAAATCCAATACTTTTCAGGAAACTCAACTTCTTAACTAAGACAAGGTCAGACTTCGCTTTTGCAATTCAACACTTAAGCCGGTTCATGCAATAACCAAGAGTATCACACTTTTAGACTATAATGCATGCTTCGAGACACATAAAAGGCCAACTAGATGTTCGGATCCTACTTAGTAAACACTCATAGTTTAATCTAGAAGCTTATTATGATTCTGACTGGTTATCTTGCTCACATAAAAGGAGACTAGTTAGTGGTTATGTAAATTTCTTTGGCAAGAGTTTGATATCCTGGAAATCCAAGAAACAAGGGACTATGTCCCTCTTATCAGCACAAGTAGAGTATAAGAGTCTTAGAAGACTTGCAGTTGACTTGGCTTGGCTCAGCAGGTCGCTTTATGCACTCACAGTTGATAATATTACTCCTATACCTGTTAAGTGTGATAGTCAAGCAACCATTTATATTGCAAAAAATCCGGTTGTTCATGAGAGGACTAAACATATAGAGTTTGACTATCATTTTATCAGGGAAAAACTACATGCAGGTATGTTTTCTCTTAGTCATGTCGACATTAAGCAACAACCTACAGATGTGCTCGCTAAGCTCTTGCCTAGTCTTGTTCATCATGAGACAATAGACAAATTGAAAGTTCACATAACTATCAATTTCGAGAGGAAGTGTTAGAGCTATGGGTGATCGATTAGTATTCTAGATTCTTCTTTAGATATTTCGTCAAATTGTACATTTGTTATAACAACTTCTTGTAAGAAAATAGTTACAGGTTTTGTGTAAATAAAAGACTAACAGAACTGTGACTAATGATAATCATAATGACAGTAACGCAATACCTTGCTCCATTTTCCCTCTTCTGTGGAGATTACACTGTGTGTTCTCTCTCTACAAATTTCAAGGACTTGACTATAGAACATCATTAAGTTGAGATAAGACCACTTTTTTGGGGGGGGGGGCATGTATGTACGGCTATTCATTGGTCCAGGACCAAACCAGACCGGATTGGACCGACCTAGACTGAAGACCAAATAGGCCTTACTTCAAAGATCGAGGATCGTCCAAAGCCAGTCCAGACCGAGACCGGACTGGACGAACCCGGATCGGACTGGGACCGAACCGAGTTTGGATCGATTCAAAATGGGCTGGGGAATGGACTACTTTGTTGGGCTGCTGCAATTTTCCTAACTCACCTTATTCTAAATTCCCAAAAAGTGTATCATAATAATCCAAGCAATGCAGTTCCCCAAGCAAAATTCACAACTCAAAAACCTCATTGTCTCCCTTTTCTGAAGCAAAATCACATACCCAGAAAAAAATCAATGGACCATACCTTCCAATTCCCTTTTCTGAAGCAGATCAATTATGTTGGTGTTGCTGTAGATGATAGTCATTAAAAACGAGCAGAACCAACAAGAAATTAACATATTAATGACAAGCAAACTAAGACACTATCACCAAATGCTTGCCATTCGAGCTAGGTGAACTCGATAGACAAGTGCAGTTTGGCTAGGTTAATTCTAAATTCCAAGAAAATTCACTTTCCTACACCAAAATTCACCACTCGGAAATTCCATGCATGTAAGAATTTATACTCACAAACTAAGTCGGAGAGAGAGGTTACCGGTCGACGGTAGCACGACGGGTCTGGCCGAGAAACGCGGCTGTCCCGCGGAGACATGGAGGGGCGTCGGCCTGAGGGAGCCAGGGTGATAGACTTTTCTTAATCGGATAGATGATTAGCATAAGAACAGAGCAATAAGGGGGAGGAGCAGAAGAAGATATGAGGGGGAAAAAGAGAGATTTCATTCATCACCCAAAAAATTTCCCAACACTTTACAATGGTTGGGTTATAAAACAGTAGAAACGATCTTCTCTCTCCTCTAACAACCCTCTCTAACAACCCATTGCAAATGGGCCCTCACTAACAGACTCTAACGGCCTTCCAATTTATTTAAGTGCCTTACTCGTGCCTTTCACGTGCCTTCTACCTTCAGCATGTAACAAATGCCTGCCTTTCCCTTCGAAAAGCTTGTCCTCAAGCTTCCAAGTTGAAATTTGGAAACTTAGCTTCAATCTCAGTATATAACTCCCAAGTAGCCTCTTCCTTTGTTTGATTAGACCATTGTATCAGGACATAAACCACTGCCTTGTTACACTTCTTACCCAATCTTCGAGCCAGTATAGTCACAGGCTCAGCAGCTAGCATACCTGCTTCATCAACATCGGGTACAGATCCTAATACTGCAGGAGGGGTACCTAAAAATTTCTTCAGTAAAGAGATGTGAAAGACTGGATGTATTTTTGCTTGAGGGGGCAAGTGCAGTCTGTAAGCTACTGAACCCACCCGGGCCAAGATGGGAAAAGGCCCAAAATACTTAGGACCAAGTTTCTGATTTAGCCTGAGAGCAACAGAATGTTGTCTATATGGCTAAAGCTTGACAAAAACCCACTCTCCTACCTCAAACTGTTTGTCCACCCTATGTGTGTCAGCTTATTTCTTCATCCTCTGTTGAGCACGATTTAAGTGATATTTGAGCATTTCAATACATTCTTCCCTAGCTTTTAGACTTCTGTCCACAGCCTCGACCAAGCTATCACCAGAAACATAGAGAATATGTATAGATGGGGGTTGACCATAAACCACTTCATATGGTGTGAGTCCAATGGCAGAGTGCCAATTGGAGTTATACCACCATTCAGCCAGTCGTAACCACAAGGCCCATTCATGAGGTCTTTCTCCTGTCATACACCTCAGATATCCCTCTAAACTTCTGTTGACCAGCTCTGTCTGGCCATCACTTTGGGGGTGATAAGCAGTTGACATTTGCAGTGACATATGCTGAAGCTTGAAAAATTCTTGCCAAAAGTGACTAAGAAAAACCTTGTCTCGGTCACTTACTATCGTTTTTGGAACTCCATGAAGCTTAAAGATGTTATCAAAGTAGAATTGAGCCACAGTCACAGCTGTGAAGGGATGGGACAGTGGAAGGAAATGAGCATACTTACTCAATCTGTCTACTACCATCATTATGGTGTCCTTTCCTCTAGATTTGGGTAGACCTTTAACAAAGTTCAAGGAGACATCTACCCATATTGCACCTGGGATAGGTAAAGGTTACAGCAGTCCTCCAGGGGCTAAAAGGTCTGCCTTATATCTCTGACATACCATACATGCCCTTATGTAGTTTCTGATGTCTTTGCCTAGGCCTTTCCACCAGAATATGCAAGACACCGTCTTAACAGTCACAGCCACCCCAGAATGGCCCCCAAATGAGGAGTCATGGAAAAGCTTGATAATGTGGGAGTGTAACGCAGCGTCATTTCCTACCACCACTCTTCCCTTTCTGTACAATAATCCTTGAAAATATGAGTACTTAGGAATATACTCTCCATTGGTCAGCTTATGAATGATGGTCTGAATGCTGTTATCAGCTAACCAGGAGTTCTTAACCTTCTCTAACAAGGTGAAATCAAAAGAAGAAGCTGTCATAGCCACTAACTGGGCTGCAGGCATTCTAGATAACCCATCTGCCACCCTGTTCTCCTTCCCTCTCTTGTAGTATATCTCATAATAAAATCCCAAGAGCTTAGTCAGCCACTTACCTTGAAATGACGTGGAAATCTTTTGCTCCATTAAGTATTTCAAACTGAAATGATCAGTTTTAATCACAAAGTGCCTGCCTAACAAGTAAGGCCTCCATTTTTCCACTGCCAATACCACTGCCGTAAACTCCTTTTCATAAGTGGACAGTGCTTGTTGTTTAGGGCCTAGAGCCTTGCTGAAATATGCAATAGGGTGAGAGTTCTGTATAAGAACTGCCCCAATGCCTCCTCCTGATGCATCAGCCTCCACCACAAATTCCTTGGTAAAATCTGGCAAAGCCAGCACAGGGGCTGTCACCATGGCTGTTTTCAAGGCTTCAAAAGCCTTCTGGGCTTCATCACTCCAATAAAAGGAATCCTTCTTGAGGAGTGCAGTCAAAGGTTTGCTAATTTGGCCATACTGTCTAACAAACCTCCTGTAATAACCTGTCAATCCCAAAAAACCTCTTAGCTCCTTGATGGTCTTAGGTGTTGGCCATTCAGACATAGCAGATATTTTCTTAGGGTCAGTGGAGACCCCATTTATAGTGATAATATGGCCAAGGTACTCTACTTGAGTCTCCCCAAAGCTATATTTGCTCTTTTTAGCAAAAAGAGTATGTTGCCTCAAAATCTCAAAAGCTGCCTTCAAATGGTATAAGTGCTGCTCATAAGTAGAGCTGTATATCAGAATATCATCAAAAAAGACCAATATGAATTTCCTTAAGTAAGGTTTGAAATGTGGTTCATAAGGGCTTGGAAGGTAGAGGGTGCATTAGTCAATCCAAAGGGCATTACAAGGAATTCGTAATGACCTTCATGTGTTCTAAATGCAGTTTTTGGCACATCAGCTGGGTGCATCCTCACTTGCCAGTAACCAGACCTCAAGTCAATTTTGGAGAAGTAGGCAGCCCCAAACAATTCATCCAACAATTCTTCTACCACTGGAATTGAAAATTTATCAAGGACTGTGTGTTTATTGAGTTGTCTGTAATCCACACAAAGCCTCCATGTCCCATCTTTCTTCTTGACTAGCACAATGGGAGATGAATAGGGACTCTGGGAGGGTCTTACAACCCCAGCTTCTAGCATTTCCTTGACAGTTTGCTTAATCACATCTTTTTGCAAAGCTGGATACCTATAGGGTCTGACATTGATAGGGCCAGTGCCTTCCTTAAGAATGATCTTGTGGTCAAGATTCCTGTGGGGTGGAAGAGACCTTGGTTCTTCAAATATGTCTGCATACTCTTGCAACAATTGATTCAGTTGAGGCTCCTTTACCTCAGTTTGTCCCATAGCTAGATTTAGCTGGACAGATGCAATGTTTACTGCAAATAGTTGTGCTGCCTGATTTATGATTTTCTGATTTTTTTCCTTTTGTCCACTCAACCTCAGTCTTCTTGATGCCTTGCAGTAAATGTTTCTTTCCCTTGAGGACAAATTCCATGGTTAGATCTTCAAAGTCCCAGAGAATTGGCCCCAGAGTAGACAGCCATTACACTCCTAGAACCATATCACAACTTCCCAAAGATACTATGTAAGCATCAGTTATGTATTCAGCCATTTTTCCAACTTCTATTAAGGTCCATGTAAGTCCCTTGCACAGTGTTTTACAATCCAACTGACCCCCATCAGCCACTGCAACCACCAGGGCAGGATTTTTCATCAGTTCACATCTCAACCTTTTAGTTATTGTGGCATCTAGGAAGTTATGAGTACTCCCTGAATCTATCAATATGTGTATCAGTCGAGAACCAACTTTTCCTGTAACCCTCATGGTCTGGAAGGAGTTTACACCCTGCAGAGCTTGGAGGGATATGAGTGGTTGTTCTTCATCCTGTAGGGAGGGGGTTCACTGCCCTCCCTCATCTCCTCTGGTCCTTCCTCCCACTCTCCATCCTCCATGACCTCTAGCCTGTACACCTGCCCATTATACTTGTGTCTAGGATAATATCTCTCATCACAGAAAAAACACATGCTATTGGCCCTTTTTTCATCAATTTCTTTAGGAGTTAAGATTCTCCTGGGTTTAGAATTAACAAAACCAGTGCTGGACATAGTACTTCTCGAACCAACTTGGCTTCCCATGTTGCTATTTCTGTGAGGAAGCCTCGAAAAAGTAGGAGTCAACGGACCTCCAGTTGACCCCCTATAAGAGGCCAAACTTCTGGCAGGAGTTGGGGGTTTATCCAAGATTGGCTTATTCCTTCTGGTTATAGAAGCAAGAGTAGCCTCTTGCAACTTAGCCAAGCAATAAGCTTCATGTAGTGTTGCAGGTTTGAACATTCTAACCCCACACTGTATTTCTTCACATAAGCCACTCAAAAAGCAACTAACAGCTTGGGTGACTGACAAGTCCACTCTATTCAACAACATATCAAACTTTTCTTGGTACTGAGCCACATTCCCCAACTGTTTGAGTTTCATTAATTCAGCTAAGGGGTCATCAAAGGGTCCAACACCAAATCTAGCTAATATAGCTGTTTTATAGTCACCCCATCCAGGCCATACCCCTACAGCAAATCCCTTGATATAGGCTTGATGCCAAATCAGGGCTCTTCCAGACAAGTGTATTGAGGCAATTTTGACCTTCCTATTTTCTCCAATGGCATCTAACTTAAAGAATTGTTCACATTTATAAATCCAACCTTGAACATCATCTCCTTCAAACTTTGAAAAATCAATACGAGATAGTCTAGACAGGTTATTACCTCCAGTACCACCAGTATCATTTGTTCGAGTGGTCAACTGCATCACTTGCATACTCAATCCAGTAATCAATTCCCTCAGCTGGCCATGAGCTCTTTCCTGTGCTTCTCTTTGTGCAGTCAGCTCGCCATTAATCAATTCTGATTGATTATTGATCTGACTCTGCAGATCATCAATGAACTGTTGGAGTTGTTGTTGTACATCATCAATGCGAGGGATGACTGCTTGTTGTAATCAGCTGCGCCTATGTATGTTGGTTCAACGCCTTGAAGATATATGTGCGTCAGGCCAAGGTATCGCAAGCTCTGATACCAATTTGATAGATTTTTCTTAATCGGATAGATGATTAGCATAAGAACAGAGCAATAAGGGAGAGGAGCAGAAGAAGATATGAGGGGGAAAAAGAGAGATTTCATTCATCACCCAAAAAATTACCCTACACTTTACAATGGCTGGGTTATAAAACAGTAGAAACGATATTCTCTCTCCTCTAGCAACCCTCTCTAACAACCCATCGCAAATGGGCCCTCACTAACAGGCTCTAACGGCGTTCCAATTTATTTAAGTGCCTGACTCGTGCCTTTCACGTGCCTTCTACCTTCAGCATGTAACACAGGGACGGGCGTCGGCGACGGCGGCGACGTGCGAGATGGAGGGTGAGAGACTTGGGTCTGGGGCAGGGAGGGAGGCTGCTGTGTTTGCTATCTCATGTCGTTGCTGCGTGATTGTGATAAGACCACCCATAGAAAGACTTGTGTTCGGTTTTTGTTTGGTACTTCATGCTGAGGTGGACGAATTCTTTCTGTGGCTTGACACTGGACTTACCCTACACTTGACAACAGTTGACACCACCACGCTCCGACGAATCATCAGCATGCAGACATCAATTAACGGCTCCAGTCACCCATCTCAATCCCCTTGAAATTCTCTTGGTTTTCAAGAATTAGCGCATGCAGTCCCACGCCCTCAGTGTTTCCCTCCAAATCAAGGTACAATTTCTCTCTTTCTCTCTTTATTTCTTGCTAAACTTTTTCTTTATTATTTTTGTTCTTAATTTTTTTGGCTTGTGGAGGGTGCTTGGAGGGCTGGGGTTCTTCCAAATGTCGGAATTGCTTGTATTTTCTAGTAAAATTTGCGGATGGTCATTAGGGTATTTGATTTCATGGTGGATTATGGAAAATTTAATCATGGTGTTAATTATTGGAATCAAATAGAATGTGTGTTCATTCACAGATGAAGAGGGACTGCCTGTTTCGGCTGATCATTGATGTGTTGGACGGAATTTGCATTTTTTACTTCACTAAAGCGGCTAAATTTGAAGTAGCGTTTGGGGGACTAATTCTGCAGAAAATACAGTCTATGAAGCCTGAGCACTTGAGTGCTTCTTTGATGTTGTGTGTTTGTTAGTTTGAATCTTGATGGTGTAATTAAGTGGAAATGATCTGAGGTTTTTTTAGTCAGCGAAGGTAAAGATTTGAAACAGGGAGTAAGCAGCGTTAAGTATGCTTTGGTCACGGTTTTCTCCTTTGCGGGTGTTGCGGAAATAATTTTATTTATTTATCTTTTAATTGAAGGGTCAGTTTTGTTAATTTATGTGTTCTAAAGGGCTGCTTGTTCTTGTAATCTGGTCCATAAAGTTAATGGACCCCCTTTACTTTGACAATGAAAAGGAATATATATACATGTTTACCCCCCCCGGACCGGAAAATGTTGGAGGGGTCCTTCTTGGCCTTGAAGAGTTGAGGGTAGGCAATCTTCCAGTGGAACCAAGATTGGAGGTGGGAGGATAGTCAAAGCAGCACCTGGATCCCTCCAACCAGACAAAAGATGATCACAGGAGTCAGTCGAGTGTACAAGTGGTTAATGAATCTTGCCTTTTTGTTTTTGGTTTCGTTTTAATGACAACTAGGCACTTTTATTGAAAAACATAGCAGATACAAAAAAGGCACACCCTGCTTGTTAATGAATCTTGCTTTATAGGATTTGGCGCTCTAGGCAACTAAGGGAGAGGTATTCTTATGCTAAAAGCCTGCTAGCCAGTTTGCCTGTGACACAGTTTTACTCTATTATTATTATGAATTATGATTTCCGTGTATATTCTTATGTCTTAACTCCTTATCGTAGAAAAGGATGCTCTTTTAGATCTTAAATATATTCTTTGGTGGGGTCCGTCGGGGAGCTCTAAAGTCTTAATTTGCAGCTAAAACTAGTTGCGCTAAGTTGGACATGTCTGTGTATCAAAATTTTATTCTCTTCATGGGATAGTGCTCCTTTTGTCTTCTTTTTTTTTTTTGGGGGGGGGGGGGGGGGTATGAAATAGTGATGGTGATAGAGTTAATTTTTTGGCTGACCTTTCTGACAATTGATCTTCAGAAAAATTCTACGGTTTAGCTGGATGCTGTTGCAGTCAACCCAATTTTTGTTCTATGTTGGATAATTTTGGGTGTGACTTTTCAAACAGATTAGCATTATTGCTGGGAAAGATATATCAAACTCACTGAAGTATGTACTCACAGAAGATACATAAGCACTAGATCAGGCAGACGATTGCAAAATATATAAATTTTTGTGCATGCGTATTGTTGATGATCCTTTTGAGACTGTCGTAAGGAATTGAGGTTGTTCTCTTATGTTTTATTTGAACATGTACCACTTTCAATTCTGTCTGTTCGTCTTATCAGGTTTCCTTTTACTCCTGATTTAGCTGAGAGGTGAAACATGGCAAATGGTGATGATGATTTGGAGGACTTGCCAGAAGCTATCTCAAACTACGACTTTGTAGATGACAAGGAACTGATGTCATTTTCTGTCTTGCCGATCACCTGGACTACAGGTGAGACCATTCAAGGCAGGAAAAAGCATGTATATGTGCATGGAGATACTGATGGTGGACTGCAGAAGATCTTTAAGCAGGTTATCGCATGGAAGTTTGAACTTTCCGGAGAAAGGCCTGAGATATCAGTTCTCTCCAAAGACAATAACTGGATCACACTTCAAAAACCAAGGAAAAGCTATGAGAAAATTGTCAGGACAGTTTTAATAACTGTGAATTTCCTTCATGTATTGAAGAAGAATCCTGAACTAAGTGAGAAAGACCTGTGGAATGAGCTGTCCCAGATTTTCAGGTACAGTACAAACCCATATTAGTATTATGTTTCTAGTGTCTTAAGTTAAGTAAAGCTTGACCTTCTGCTGTGTATATTTGACGTTTCCCACCTTTGTTCTTTCTATCTGGAGTTACATAAAAATTCTTACTCTTTGCTGGATTTTAGCGTGTATGACAACAGACCCTTTTTCTGTGTGACCTGGTGGATCACAAGGCTCTAATTGAGGAAGCTGTGAAGCAGGATGGATCATTAACGAAATCAAAGGTTTGTTGTCATTGTGTGCTACTGGCAACTTTTCATTAGTGGGATGTGTGATCATTTTGACAGGGCTTTGGATTGTTCTTTTAGTATTTTAAGTCTAAGTGACACGTCAGCTAGTTGTGAAAGTTTAAATGCATGCATTTAAATTTGTGAATTGCTGGAGGTAGCAGAATTTCAAGTTCCTAGCTTGTTTTTTCCGTGCTTGTAATCCTCTTTTATGGCCAGTGCCCTTCCCCTCTCTGGGAAGGAGTAGCTTTTTCAAATTGTATTAGCATTTTTTTGCTTCCAAACCAAAAGAAGGGGCTGCTTTGTCCTTTATGACTCTCTGCTTGCTCACAAATGTCTTGAACATTTCTCCTTTTTCCCTCGCTCTCTCTCTCTTCGCGCACACACACACACACACATCTGAAGATGGGGTGAAAATTTATCAATTGAAGAATTGGACGATTTTCGTGATTAGTTCTGTTTTTCAATGTGCTTCAGCAGCTAAAAAATAAAGCTGTGAGTTCTGTTGCTTCATATCCACCATAATTATATGTTGTCTTGAAATAATCTGAGATGGGAATAGGACAGCCATGAAATTAACATTGTGTCTGTTTGGCTTGAGTTTGGATACATTGCTGAGGTTTTTTTTTTTCCTTTTGTTTTTTTGGGGGGAGGGGGTTTGACTAGTATTTTTGGAGGATGCCTTTCTGTCAAACTTATGATCTGAAGCAGACATATATTATTTAAAATCAGACCGAAGCTCATCGCTTGTCTTAAAAACTTTTTTAAGGATAGATTTTTATTAAGATCAAACGATATAGATGCAGTGAGAGCATCCTATAAAGGGCTATGTACATCTACAAGGCTACAACAGAGGTGATTACAAAAATCAATAATATGCTGAGGTTTTGAGCTCTTCATAATTCATAAGAGTACTTGCAGATGAGGACCCTTTTTTCTTTTTTTTCCCCTTTTTTTTGGGAAACTGATTTTCGATGGTTGAAAATTCATCGTCTTTTTGATAAAAGTACCATAGTCGGTGATCCTAGATGAGTGAAGAGCACCTGTCTTGTTCCGCTGAACCAGTCTTGTTTTTAATATAATCGAAGTGGCAACATTCATCACTATGCCATTTATATTTCTCAACACAATCAAAATGGTGTGCCACTTAGGGAGATGGATGGGCCGACGGAGGAAAACTGACAAGTCTGGGACACATGGAGACTTTGTTTGAGAAGAGTTGGTATTTTTGGAACTAGGAGGACAGGTGTTCTTCTTCATTGGAAGTATCCAAGTTGGTTTGGACCCTTTTTATGCGTTGTGATGAGCTTCTTTGTTAGATGCTTTCTTTGCATTCTTTTCTTTTTGTTCATCCGAGTACTTATCATTTTTTTGGGGAACAAGGGATAATATCCGCAAGACCATCATGATGCAAGTGACTTCCGAGCTTCTATTTCAAGCTTAAGGAAGCTAAAAGTTGTATGTAGCTCTTACGTCCATGCCAACTTTGATATGTCATGATGTTTTTGTATCTTGGTCTACCTTAATCTTCTACTTGAATGAAGCTCAACTTGACTTGGGTCGTATCAATCCGAAATGCTTGTACTACATAGCTTATATTAGTTGATTATTGTTATATGATCTCCCTAGATATATTTCCTGTAAGCCTTGGCTGATATTGTTTGCATGTACATGTTTTTGCAAATTAATCCACAAAAGGTTGTTCTTTCATTGTACATACCCAATGTGCTGGAGATGTTTGACTTCCTTTTGCAGACGACTTCTATGTTGACTTTTGGGGCATTTGTTTTTGTTTTTATTTTGTTTTGGTGACTTCTTTTGGGATAACTCTTAAGTTTTGCATTTAAGTATATTTGCCTGCACTGTAATTTCAACTGAATGATTGGTGAAGAGTATTTGAAGGCGTTTCTCGAGGATAAAATGCAATTGGGAAAGAGGACTGACAAGGTTTGTCAAATTTTCTTGCGAAAATACTATGTATTTCCTTCTTCATTCCTCTCTAGAAGTAGCACCCTAGATCTGATATATCCTCATGGTTGGTATCATAGGATGCGTTGACCAAGGAGAAGAGGAAGTTTATAGTTGATCATAATGATTCTAGTGAAGATGAAGATAGTTTCAGTGAAGAAGAAGATAGTTCTAGTGAAGAAGGTAGTTCTAGTGAAGAAGATGATAGTTCCCCTGAAAAAGAAGATAGTTCTAGTGAGCAGGATGAATGTTGTGGCAAGGAGGAAGCTGGTGATTCTGTTTGTTGCATTTGTGATGATGGCGGTACCCTTTTGACGTATGTATATTCTCTTCTATGTTGCCACTTGCCAGCATTGAGCATACTTCTTCTAGTCAGTTGTTAGCATGTTGAGGGCCCAGTTTCATGGTCATCTGGATCATTATGAAAGTTATGTTATTGTTTGTGATCAAGATGCCTGGTGTTGATGCTGAATATATCTATTGGTGAGCTTGTGTGAATTTGGGGCCCACAAATATCTTCGTTTAAATGTAGTCTTCGGTCTTTGCAGTGGCAACTTGATGATGTTTTCTGAGCTAATTTGAAAATCGTACCAGGTTTTATTGTCATATCTGCGATGTTAATTCAAGCTTACTCTTGAAGCTATTAATGGTAACTAGATCAAACTGGATAACATGCTTAGAGTAACGATTATAATTTAGTTTGATATGTGAAGAAAGCAGCGTTAGTGCTGGGATGAAGTGAATCAAAAGTATGGGATCAGTAGAAAATGCATAAACTGTACTAAGTCTTTTTGGAGACATAGTTTGACTTGAAATTGAGTGCATGTGAAATGTGACGTAGTAATTGCAAGTTTAAGCTTCAATGTGGGATGTGTATGGTGACTTGTGGTTAAAAAAAAAAAAAAAAAAAAAAAACTATAATCAATTTTTGTTTATGTTAGAAGTTGCTTCTTGAAGATGCAAGTTGATGTTCCCTTAAAAATGAAAAGTTCCTCTTATCTTATTACCTAGTTAAACACAAACGTCAATACCGGTGAAATTGTGAACAATCTGAGTTGTTGCAACTGTCACATGGTCCACAGAGAGAGCTAAAACTGTGCATCTTGCTCTATGTTGTGTGTCATGTTACTTGGACTCGAGTATGGGACTGCGATACAAATACTTGCCCAAGTATCAAACTCAGCTATTTTTAAGAAAATTTGCAGATTTTCATTGTGATTTGAAGTGTCAAGCATCGTGCCCTGTCCAAATTTCATGGTTCCGACATGGGCACGATAGGGTGAAATGAAGAGTTGGAGTAAGATAGGTTGCATGGGTACATTACGTGAATCCTTTATTTAAAGGGTAGTTCTGCAGTTTCTGCTCCTCTCTCTTGTATGTTTAAGGCTACCCACATTTAGGTCTCTTCAAAGTCAAGGCCATGCTCAGGAAGTATTCACAACAAGGGTGGTGGTTGTGTTCTCTCACTTCCTTTTCCGTGTATTTTCCATTTTTGATTTTGATAGTTCTTTATCCAAGTCTTGTAAAAGTTTAATCAGAGAAGTGCATATGGGCTTAGCAGCAAGAATCAATTGGGTCTATCTGAGTGTCTTATGGTTGTGTGTATTATATTAATAAGAATGGCAACTGATTTTCTTCTATACAGTTGTCAAGGAATTTGCATGAGATCATTCCATCCAACCCGAAAATCAGCTAAAAAGACTGGTGATACACCAGGAACTCGATGTGTTTCTCTTGGCCTTTCTAAGAAGGAAGTTAAGGTATGCCTTTCCGCTGCCGTTCTATGCATTTTGTCATTGATGTTTACTTTCTCCTCTTCTTAGTTTCTCTGTGAATTTATGATTTGATTGTGCAGGATATGCCTATTTTCAAATGTCGGAATTGTTTGCGCCAGCAACATCAATGCTTCTCTTGTGGGCAGTTGGGCTCTTCTGATAAATCCTCAGGCACTGAGGTATACTTTGTGTTGACAATGTATATTTCTTTATCGGGGGGGGGGGTGGAGCAAGTCATTAAACTTCTCTTACCTTTTGCTCCTTTCATCTAATTTTTCTGTTCATTTGCTCATCAAACATCCCCAAAACTCCCACACTTACCATTAATTATATGAATGCCTTATATTTTTCAATTAACTCAGATGTCACATTTCCTTTACGCATTCTTTTCCGTTTATTCATGGTTAGTCCAGGCTTTCCTGGCACCCGTATCTATCCATCTTGACATGTGGATGCCAGCTTCTTTTTTTCTTTGTAACATTGTTGATGAGCAATCACAAGGTAGACGAGGTTTGAAAGAATAGAAGAGTTAGGGATATGTGTCACCGTGTTGCTTCTGGCATTTATGAATTATTAAGCTTTCAAATTTGTCTAGCTTGTGAAATTTGACTATCCATAATTTCTATCAGATTTGGCTTATATTCAGGCTCTATATATCTCATATTCTTTCAATTTTATCTGGCTTGTCAAATGGTATGTGTCAGCTTCTATATATCTTATATTCAGTTTGTATGTTTTTCTTATAGCATATCATTCTAGTGCTATATGTATCCTAGTATCTCTCACACACACATGGAAACAGATGGGGGGTGTGGATGGTGGGAGAGTTTCTTCGCTCTATTAGTGAACACACTTTCAAATTGTTTTTCATATTTTCTTTTAATATATATAATTTTGGGTACTGAAGGTGGGGTTTGACACAAGGATATCACTTGCATATGGTGCTAATTGATAACATGGCAAGCCATCAGTTGTACTCATTGTCATTCATCTAATTCTGATTATTAGTCAACTAATATTTTGAAAGGCCTTGTGGATGCCATTAGTCTAATCTATGTGCCATCTTAACAACAATCAACTAAACTTCAAAATTAGCACTCCACATATTGATTGTGGTTTACATATATTTTTCTAAATTGTACGAGCCCTAAGTTCATATAACTTTCTCTCAGCCGAAAAGAACTTTTAGTGGCTGTACTAGTGATCCGACCATATGCATGGGGCAATTGGTCTGAAATGGTGAGAAAAATTGGGTTGCCTGGCATAGCATGAATTAAAAAGTGTACACCGTAGTTAGGTATGTAGAATGCTAATTCAAACTCGAGATTTTTTTGGTTTTATGACCCATTAACCTTTTTTTTATTATTATAATAAAAATACATTAGATTGGTGCCACCCAACCCATGTACAAAAGGGGGAAATTACAAAAAACATCATGTCCTCAAGCTCTGACGCGTAATATTATGTACAAAATCCAAAAACCTGAAGTTTTCCCCACCATTAAGCATTAGACTCCGACTATACCAGCGTCTCAAAAAGTAGAGCTTCAGATTTTGATGGGACTAGGCTTTGTCCTAAAAAATCTGACGGATTCTTGCCTTCCAAGTACATCACCAAATGGCCAGAGGAATCATCTTCGAACACTAGAAACCCAACTATTCTCCATTCTTCTTCTCCAGGCCAGCACCACATCTTTGATTGAAAAAGGTTGCACCCAACTAACACCCATCAAGGAAAGAGTTAAACGCCAAAGGGACAAAGCCCAATGACAATGGATAAGGAGATGGTCCATTTTGTCTTCCTTCTCGAGGCACATAAAACACCTCTAGGCCCATTGAAATCTCTTCTTTAAAGCACATCCTCTGTGGGAACCTTTCTTTGAGTAGCCACCTAAAGCAAAGAAACACACTTTTATTTGCGCTTTGGACTTCCAAATGGAATTACCAAGAAAAATAGGACAATTCCCAGCGTCATGAAGTCTTTAACAGAAACCCTTAATAGTGAAAAAGGTTTTAGGGTCATAAGGCAAGACAATCTTATCAATGCCCTCTGGTAATGGATTCATCTTTGCAAGTGCTGCTAGGAAATCACATGCGATATCCTTTTCCTAATCATTGGGGCTTCCTGAAGAAGTTTTGTTATGATGACTTTAGTCGCCATTTCGAGAGACCACATCTTGCAGTGTAGCGTCTCTTAGGTGTTTCATCTTGAAAAGATAAGGAATTGAATCTGGAGAGGGGATGGTTGATCCCCACACCAAACATCATGCAAGAAAAGCACCCTAGACCCTTTCTTCACTTCAAAATGCACCAAGCATTTGAAACGCTCCAAACCTGCTAAACTAGACTTCTTACAGCCCACCTCATGAGCGTAGGGGCTCTTTTTGCTCTGCCAACCTAGAATATCAACCCCATATTTTGCGATGATCACATTGCTCCAAAGAGCATTCTCCCCTTTGACAAAACGCCAGCGGCACTCAGTCTTGGGAGCTTGATTCATATGCCGAAGAGGTCTTACACCGAGCCCTCCCTTTTGCCTGGAACAACAAACTTATCTTCAATTAACCCAATGGAAGCCACCACTGGCTTATTGTTGGAGATAAGAAAATCCCTCATAATTTCATCCCCGCCCTCCCCCCCCCCCCCCAAAAAAAGGAGAATCTCCAAATGATTGAAGATGCTAGCAGGGATAGTGAGCAAGGAAATTAATGGTGTTCAAAACCCCTTTTTTAAATAGGTGAGGTCAGTGAAATTAATACTCCCTCTCTCAAAATGATTGTCCTCTTTCTTTCACAAATACTTGAGAAGAGCAAAGACACTTCTGTGATGTTGTGCATTAAATGCGCAGAGTGACAGCAGGGAAAATGGGCAGTCATTTTGTGACAAACCAAAGTAGAAGAACAGTCATTTTGAGACAGTGGGTGTATACCTTGAGTATCTGGCCGTAACTGCATATATGTGGAACCTGTGGTTCTTAGGTTCTCCACTTGGGATTTACCCTCATCATTTCATGTCAAATTTAACTGCTGTATATATGTGTATAGCTTCAGTAGCATGCGTGATGTTGATAAGTAATTCCATAATGATGGGGTGCTGAAGCCATGGTGAAATTATGGGTTTATGATTGCACCATGGTCTTCCTAAACGGTGTATGATAATAGATTCTCAATCTTACGTATATACATTTGAAAGAATCTAATGTAGTTCTAGGAAAGCTTATAGTGGTAAGCAAAACTTATAACCTGAAGCATTTTAAGTATTTTTTTTTTCCCCCACTTTGAGTTATAATATGGGGGAAAAAAAAACAGAGAGAAAAAGTTCGCACTGAGCGACTAGCACGACCCTTCATCCCCCTCTTTTAGGTGCTAGTCCTCGGTGCCCGGTGAAGCTCAGGGTGCCCGGAGTGGTCATCGGAGGTCCACCTGAGGTCTGCTGGACTTTAGGCCTCCGGGAGCCGCCGGCCGTCCACTTCACTGGTCGTCCTTGGGTAGTTTCGGCTCTCCCCTGTGGTTCTTTCAGATCTCTGTGCCGGAGAAGGTTTAAGGTGATTTCCGGTCACTGATTTGGGTTGGCCGCATATTCTGTCGTCACCGGCTAGATTTGTGGCGGTTTTTCGGTCGCCGGCGACTTCTTCGGTCGCCGGCGATCTGGCCGGAATCTCCCAACTCACTTTTTCGCCACAGGTTCAACCGAATTCTCTCTTGGTGGTGTTGTTTTTCTCCGTCCAGTCTCCGATGAGTGGTTTTTGTGTTATTTCTCCTTGTTTTCTCACTTCTCCGGCCAGTGTATGGTATCGGTGGGATCCGCGGTCAGTTCTGTTGCTCCCTTCTTAGCTTGGTTCGTGCTGTGGATTTTCTTCCTCGCCCTTCTTTGCATTGGCCCCGTGTTTCTATCATGTATGCCTCTGTGAGGGTGGAAGAGAAGTTCGTGGAAGTGACTGGGGGTGTGGGAGGTCCTTTTCCTTTTAAAGTTGCTGAATCCAGTAAAAGGAAAAGGTCTTTCATCTGGTTGAGCTTCCAGGAGTTTTGATGGGTGGCAGTTCAAATGGTTCGCTTCTGTTTCTCGAAGGGAGAACCATTGTGATTGAAAACTTTTAGGTGGGGTCAGAGGTGTCTATTGCTTCAACTGAGAAAGAATAGCAAAGGTAGATTCATATCCTCTCTTCTATGGGTAATGGTGGGCAGGCTAGGATAATGATCTTTCCTGAGGGTGTGAAGGCAGAGGGCTGGTTTGGAGTGACAAAGATTTTGAAGGAAACTCTTATTGAAGGCCATAAGAAGCCATTTCATACAACAAGGAAGGCTTCCATTCCCTCCAAGTTTCCTGTGAGTAGGGATAGGTCTTTTGCCAATGTGGTTTAAGGTCATCTGAGTGGCTCCCCTGATTCACCTTTGATGGGGTGGAAGTGCAGGGATTGTGGTTCATGGGATGTTTGTGCAGTTATGATAAGCAAAGTACATAATGGTAAGGTAACGTGTTGAAGCAGAAGATCTCCTTCAAGGACATTGTTAATGATGTGTCCGTGTCTCCTTGCATGAAGGGTGGTTCTAAGGAGCTGGTGGAGGCTTCTTCTTCCGGTGTTAATCAATTTCAGGTGTTGATAGATCTTTTGGAGAACTATCCCGCCTCGGATTGTGAGTGCAGCTCCCACCGTAGTTCTCTGTGTGCTTCAAGGGTCCCAGAATCACCTCTTAATGTGGTGTAGGAGGAGTTGCATCCTGCAGCTCGCTTACCAGCCACGAGTGGGTAGTTTACTCTCGTAGGAAGAAGCTTGGAAAGACTAAGCTCGTTGTTGATGCTGGGGCGGGTTCTCCTATCATGAAGGAGGTGGGAGGGCCTTCTTCATTTGAGGAAGCACTGCATCAAGCCAACACTCAAGATTTAGATGATGCTGCATTGTCCGGTTTTATTTATTCAGTGAATGTTAGTGAAGGCTCTGCGTGGGTCTTGGAAAGAATGATTTTCTTTTGTGAGAAGATGGGTCTGGCCATTGAAGGTAGAGAAATGGAGTTGCTCTCTTTTCTTGCCTCGCTGGAAACTAATAGAATGAAAGGTGATCAATTGGTCGAAGAGAGTACGGGGGATGCAGTTACAAGGGATAGATTGTTTTCGGATGGGGCCATCCGTTAAAGTTCTTGCTTGGAATGTTAGGGGGCTCAATTGTCCAAACAAGCGAGGGGATGTTAAGTGGGTGTTGCGTACTTTTGCATGCGATGTTGCCATTCTCCAAGAATCCAAGTTGGAGGTTATTAGTCGTCTGATAGCGATTAGTCTGTGAGACCGTCGCCCGATTGAGTGACTGTACTTATCTTAAGTGGGTCGCTCAGGGGGCATTATTGTCATTTGGGATCCTCAAGTCTTGGAGCTTGGCGACTCTTGCATTGGGTCGTATTCTATTTGTTGTAAGTTTAAGTCTCTGGAGGACAATTTTGAGTGGGGTTTGATTGGGGTATATGGGCCTAATGATGACTATATGCGACTGGCTTTATTTGAGAAGTTGTCGTTTTTTATGTCTTCTTGGGACATTCCGTGGTGTTTGGGTGGGGACTTTAATGTCATCAGGTGTCCTTCGAAGAGATCCACAGGTGGTCGGTCGTCTTGGACAATAAGAGAGTTCTCTAGTTTCATCGATTCTTGTAATCTGATAGATCCTTCTCTGTAAGGTGCACGCTTTACTTGGTCCAGCCATGAGGAGGTTCTTGTGTTATCTCGCATTGATCGATTTCTTTTATCGGTTGAGTGGGAAGATTACTTCCAAGGGGTTCATCAAGTTACCCTTCCGAAAATCACTTCGGACCATTTTTCCATTCTTCTTCCGGTTAGGGAAGTCTCTAGAGGTAGACATCCTTTTAAATTCGAAAATATGTGGCTTGAGGTGGATGGCTTTAGTGACCTTGTCAAATCTTTTTGGGATGAGCTGGTTGTCACTGGCCCCTCCAGTTTTATTTTGGCAAAGAAACTGAACTTTTTGAAGACCAAACTTAAACAGTGGAACAGGGATGTGTTTGGCCATTTAGAGTTGAAGATGGCTAGTTTGGCGGAAAAAGTGAAGCTCTTAGATGAGAAGGAGTAGCAACAGTCTCTCTCGTGGGTGGATAGAATTGAAAGATTGGAAGTTAAAAAAGATCTCTCTTTGGTGCGAAGGTCCATTGATATTTACTGGCGTCAAAGAGCAAAGCAACACTGGATTGTGGATGGTGATCGCAATACCAAATTTTTCCACCAGGTGGCAAATAGGAGAAGAAAGTTTAATGCTATTCACAAAATTAAAGTGGATGGCGAGCTCTATGATGATGCTGCCTTGGTCAATGATGCAATTGTTCGCTTCTATGAAAATCTGTATCATGAAGATCAACCATCAAGGATTTTTCTTGATGGTATTGCTTTTGCCTCTATTAGTCTTGATGATGCTAGGGATCTTGAAAATGATTTTACTGAAAATGAAGTTTGGAATGCCATCGCCGAGTTAGGAAACGAGAAAGCTCTAGGCCAGACGGTTTCAATATAGCCTTTTTCCAGCACTGTTGGTCTACTGTCAAGGGGGAGATGATGGGTTTTTTTCCTGATTTTCATAATAAAGGTGTCTTTGAGAAAAGTTTAAATGCTACTTTTATTAGTTTGATTCCCAAAGTGGCTGGTGTAGATGATATTAAGTTTTTTAGGCCCATCAGTTTGGTAGGGAGTGTTTGTAAGATTCTTGCCAAAGTTCTCGCTTCAAGATTGAGGAAAGTTGTTGGAAAAGTTGTGGGTCTCTCACAGCATGTTTTTGTTCGCGGCCGTCAAATCTTGGATGCTGCTTTGATTGCTAATGAGTGCATTGATTCTCATATCAGATCTGGGATTTCAGGCATCCTGTGTAAGCTTGACATTGAGAAGACTTATGGTCATGTCTCTTGGAGTTTTCTTTTGGCTATTCTGAGAAAATTTGCTATTCTTGAGAAAATGGGCTTTCCTAACAAGTGGAGGAAATGGATCTCTTTTTGCATTTCCACTATGTGCTTCTTTATCTTGATTAATGGTGAAGCATCTGATTTTTTCTCAAGAGGTCGAAGGCAAGGTGGCCCTTTGTCGCCTTTATTGTTCATTTTGGTTATGGAGACTCTTAGTAAGTTGGTGATTAAAGCAGGTGAGGAGGGTTTCTTGAATGCCTTTCGTATTAGCAACCTTCATTCCAAGGGTTTGTTGATTTCTGATTTGCTCTTTGCCGACGATACCCTTATTTTTTGCAAGCTAAACGAAAGTAATTTGGGTTACTTAAGGTGCATCCTTCTGTTTTTTGATTCTATGTCTGGGCTAAGGGTTAACCTTTCCAAGAGTGCACTCATTCCCATCGGCGAGGTGCCTAATGTTCATGATTTGGCCCGTTTCTTTGGGTGTGGAGTTGAGTATATGCCTTCTTCTTACCTTGGTCTTCCTCTTGGTGCTCCCTATAAGAGCATAGCTGTTTAGGACCAGTTGTTGAGAGGTTCCATAAGAGATTGACAGGCTGGAAGTCTAAGCTTTTGTCTAGAGGGGATAGATTGACACTTTCGAAAAGTACTTTGTGTAGTCTACCTATCTACTTCATGTCTTTATTCACCATCCCAGCTAGCATTGCTAGTCGGTTAGAGAAAATCATGAGAGATTTTCTTTGGAATTGTAATGATAATAGTAATGGCCTCCATTGGGTTAATTGGAACGAAGTATGTCGTCCTAAGAAAGAGGGTGGACTTGGCATAAGACCTCTCCGTGTTATGAACGATGCTTTGAAGACCAAATGGTTGTAGAGGTTTGCAAAGGAGGATGATGCTATGTGGAAAAACGTGATCAAGGCAAAATACGGGATTGATGAGTTGGGTTGGTGGAGTAAGAAGAGTTCTTATTCCCACGGTGTTGATTATTGGAAATTTTTCTTAACAGGTCTTGAGTGTTTCAAATCTTTAGTGCATTTTGGAGGTGAAGGATGGCTCAAGGGTATTATTTTGGCATGATGTTTGGTGTGGGGATCGACCTTTAAAGACTCTTTTTCCTGATCTTTTTAGGATGGCTAGTTTGAAGTATGTCACGGTGCAAGAAGTTGTTTCTTGGAATGGTGACATTAGCCATTGGAACTTGACTTTTGTGAGGAATCTTAGTGATTGGGAAGAGGACAGTATTTGTAATTTTTTTAGCCGTACTTGCTGGCAAACAGGTTCTGTCGCAAGGCAAGGATGAGATTGTGTGGCCACTAAACTCTAAGGGATCCTATAGCGTTAAGAGTTTTTGTTCCACACATTTTGATGCTTTGGATGGTTATGATTTTGCTGCTAAGTCCATTTGGAAGTCCAAAACTCCCACAAAAGTGTGTTTCTTTGCGCCACCATAGGTAAGATCCCTACGGATGACATGCTTAAAAGAAGAAATTTTAGAGGTCCAAGTAGATGTTCTATGTGTTTGGAGGAGGAAGAAACTGTGGATCATCTCCTTGTACATTGTTGGTGGGTTTCCTCGCTTTGGGATTTAGCTCTCTCTCTTATGGGGATTAGTTGGGTTCAACCTTTTAATGTAAGAGATGTGGTAGTGGCTTGGAGAAGAAGGATGAAGAAGAGTTGGGTACTTGGAGTTTGGAACATGGTTCGTTTGGCTATTTGATGGGCTACGTAGAAGGAGAGAAATCGTCGTATCTTTAACGACAAAGTCTTGTCGTTTCAAGACTTTAGGCTCTATTTTTTGAGGTGGTTGTATAGTTGGAGTGTCGGGCTTAGTGGTAACACAAATTTAAATTTTTTGGCTTTTGTCGATTGCATTATGGATGAGAGTTTAAGGGCATAATGTTTTTGTATTTGCCCTTTTTGTAAATGGGTGACATCCTGTTGGTGTCTTTTTTAATATACCTCTTGATTACTCACCCCCCCAAAAAAAAAAAAAATAATGTGGAAAAAATGAGAGTCTAAGAGGTGACAAATTTACTAGTATCTTGTATTTTATATTTTTTTTAATGAGGGGAATTTGATTGAATCCGTGCAATGCATGGTTTGACTCTAGTTTGAATAAGAATTTAAATTTTATTGTGGCTATTGTCGTTCTTTCTAGACCTAACAAACAACTTGTTCGGCTTGGGGATGGATTTGGTTCAGGTGAAGTTCGGGTCCGGATCAATTCAGATTGACCATGTTTGGGCTGGTTATGGGTTCGGATTGGTTTATGTTTGGGTTGGGTCTACTTCAGATGGTGCTAAGTTAGGTTGGGTACTGGTTGTGTCAACTTTGGTTCGGGTGAGATTTGGTTTAAGACTTGGGTCAATCTCAGGTCAGGTGCAAATTGAGTTGGGTAGAGATGTTTGTTATGCACCGGGTTGTTTTTAATAGCCATAACACCTAGTGAGTCAAAAGGCCTAAAGTATGCTGTTATAGGTTATAGATGAGCAATACGACATTCATTAGATAAACTTACCCTTTAATCTAAATAGTTTTAGGGGCTGATCAGCCCCAGCGAACTAACCCCTTACCTTGTGCAGAGTAGGGTGTTACAATGATATATTCGGAAGTTGGATTGCCTGAGTGGGCTAATAGGCTATGAGTCTGCTTGTGTTTGGGTTATGTTTGAATATAGTTGAGTCAGGTAAGAATTGGACTGACTCAAAATAGGGTACGAGTTGGTTTGCATTCAGCCCAGGACATTAATGTTCAGTTTACTTCACGTTGGTTCTTGTCAGGTTGGCTTCGGAACTTTGAATTGGGTCGGGTCGTTTCGAATACGGCGTTATTCAGGTCAAGCCCCATTTAGGGTTTGTTTGGTTGTTGGCTTATTGTTAGGTTACTTAGGGTGTGGTTCAAAATCTGTTGGCGTCATTTTGAATACGGATTTGGGTCGCTCAGTTTGAGTTTCGGATCTCAGGTTAGTTTTCTAGGTCTAATTCTTTCTAGCCAACTCCTTTCCATGTCTTTACTCCATGTACTTTTTTCAACCTTATGTTTTCTTCTCTCCCTTTGTTGTCTTAGTTACATATATTCTGCTCTAAATTTCTAATTCCCCGTGCTGTAAGGTCATAAGAACCTTGTGATGTCGGTTTCAGGTATTTAAATGTGTTAATGCAACTTGTGGGTACTTTTACCATCCTCACTGTGTTGCGAAACTACTGAATCGGGACAGTGAAGCTGCTGAAGAACTTAGGGATAGGATTCTTGCAGGAGAGTCATTCACTTGCCCCCTTCATTTTTGCATTGTTTGTAAATGCCGGGAAGAGAAGACAGTTCCTGAGTTACAGATGGCTATGTGTAGACGTTGTCCAAAGGCATACCATAGAAAATGCTTGCCTAGGTAGCATCTATGTAAACAAATTAAATCATTACATCAAAGGTTGAACTCAAAGGTGCCAATCATGTTTTATGAATATTTCAGACAGATTACTTTTGAAGACAATAAGAAAGATGGCATTAACCAAAGGGCTTGGAAAGGTCTATTGGTGAACCGCATTCTCATATATTGCTTGTATGTGAAATCCACAACCCTTTTGCCATATATTTAATTATATTCATGTGTTTAGTTATTATCTTCTTCCTAATACTTCAGATTTTATTAAAACTCTTTTCTTCTTTTTTTCTTTTTTTTTTTTTAACCAGAAATCATGAGATCTGCAATGTATTGAAGACTCCTGTAAGAAATCATGTTAAGTTTCCTGATGATGAAAAAGTGGAGGAACTATCCACAGTTGTTGCATTGAAGAAAGAAATTGTTGTATCAAAAAAGGAAAAGCTGTTGGTGGGAGAAACTTGTCATTCTTGTAGTGCTATACAGTCCAAAAAAAGAACTATTGAAGATAGCCATCTGGATAAAGGGAATGACAGAAAATCTTCTAAATGTGAAGGGCCTGACAGGAGGAAGACACCCAATGGCATCTGCAGTGATTTAAGGACTCCTGAAAGAAACCATAATATGTGTGCTGTTGATGAGAAAAGGGAGGAACACTCGGTTGTTGCGTTGGAGGAAGATAATGTCATAGCAATAAAGAAGAAGCCATTGGTGCGGGAAATTTGTCATACTGGAACTGCTGTACAGTCCAAGAAAAGAACTGTTGAAGACAGCAAACTGGATAAAAGGAATGACAGAAGCCGTTCTAAATTGAAAGGACCTGGCTCTGCAAGACAGTTACCCTACGAGAAAAGGTCTTGTTGGGCAAAAGTTACTGTATCACCTGGAGCAAGGGAGCACAAGACTTCTCTGGGGGATCAGTTGTATGAATTATTTAGTCGGCAATTCGATTCTCATAAACCTAGCAAGCCTAGTAATCTTGTTCAAGGGAAATTGGCCAAAAGAAGTAAACAATGTCTGAAGAAGTTGGATCCACAAGTAGACTCTGATTCAGAGCAAAGGTAAAGATTTTCCTCCTAACTCCATCGGGCTTAAGTACCAACCCCCCTCCCCCCTGGGGGTCTCTTCTTTTCATTGCATTTGCACTTTAAGGATAGGATTTCTTGAGTTCTCCCCTCCACCTGTTTTGGAACTTATAGTCAATTAAGCGTACTCATTGCCTGGAATCAGGTTATAATGTTTCTCATATGAAATGCAGGATTCTTAATTTGATGAAAGAAGCATCATCTAAATTCTGCGTGATGTCATTAAGAAATGTGGCTAACCGGCTAGTGGTGTATACAAAATGGATGGCTGCGGAAGTATCACGCAGGGAAGAGTGGAAGGTTTTTGTGAGGTATATCTTGTTAAGATAACTTTCTATCTCCAAAAAGGGATGCAATGCATGCAGTGACTTTACTGCAGGTTGTAAACAGAAACTGCCGAATTGAATATAGCTAAATGACAATTTCCCCAGAAAATACTAAAATGCTTGGCTGAGTGTTGATTTTCCAATTTTTAAGTGATCTTTGGAATTTTGATGTGTATATGCGGTAAGAAAGGTGGGATTGAGTGTGGTGAAGCAGAAATGAACCTGAGTTTCGGTTTCCGGTCAGGTTAGTATTGATGCCGAAACCTCAAACGATGATTGGCCTGGATGATGCTAGAAGAGCAAGTACCTCCACTCCAAAGAAGTACTTTTTTTGGAGGTGGAAGCAAGGATTAAAGTTCAAGAAAACTTTTTTCTGCTGTCTAGGATGCCGGGGTTGCATGAGCTATTAAGGGGGTTCATACATTCCTTGGGTTTACGTCAGAGTGAAAGAACTTGATTTCTTTTTTTAAATAAGGTCATAGTGGCATTTTAAAGTCTAAAGATGAGGTTTTTCTGTCCTCTGTCTCTCTCTCTGTGTGTGTGTGTTTTGGGTTGGGGGTGGGTCATGGTCTGTTGACTGCTGCTGCACCTGTAACATGTAGTTTCCTACCATGTTCTCCCCTGTTTTCAATATTTGGATTGTATGGTCCAAGTAGGCATGACAGTAGCATTCATCAATTCAATATTCTTAAGAGAAATCCTTTAAACTTGTGCTGATTGCTGTTGTAGCAGTTCTGTTTATTTTCTGTAATTAGTCTCCAAATTTTTTTTTAAAAAAAAACATCCTTGAAATATCTGATATTCAAAATCCAAAAAATTGTATGCCAAAAGTTTTTCTGAAAAATGTAAATATGAGCCTAACTTTCTTGAAAAAGGAATTTTTGGATGTTTAAAATCCATCTTCATTCTTTCATCTCTAAATTTCAAGGAATTTCTTTTAGAAATATTCCCTAATTATTTTATGCCTCTAGAGAGGTAGGGGAGTATTCCATCTGGCAAGGACCGCAAGGTGTTTCATCACCTGCTTCTGAAATTCCCCCAGCAAGGCAATCAAAGAAATGATGTTGCTGTATAGAGTAACATTTCTGTACTGCATATGATTTCTTACGTTTCCTGGGCGGCGTTGTTGTTGTATCTTCTCTTTCTTTCCCTTTCTTTTTTTCTTTCTTTCTTTCTTCTTTTTTCTCATTTCTCTTTTTGAGGTGGGGGGTAGGTTTGGGTTTGATGTTAAGTTGTTGAGTCTTAGTGCAAGTCATAGTCACTTGTTTGGGTGGGGGAAACTGATGAGGTTATTGGGTTCTTAGAAAAAGCACTTACTGTTTTTTGGTTGTGAGGTTTTGAGAACACCAATTAACATCCTCAAAGTTTTGTAAACTGAAGGCAATCACATGAGATTGCTCTTGAAAGCCTAATCAGATATATGAAGATGTAACTAAAGCAAAAATTGCAGGTGTTTTTTTCCCTCCTCGCCCCTTCCCCTTTTTCTTTGAGAGGCAGGGATGTAGAACCCCATCCCAGTGGGCGACCTAGACATAAACTCTATCCATTTATTTGGGTCAGATTCACATGTTGATCTTGTTAAATTAAAGCCGCTCACCCTTTGCATTTTATGTGCTGGGGTTGCATTTTATGTGCTGGGTTCTATGTCTTCCTGTCCTCTTATTAAGCCTATCTATTTTAGGTTAAATACAGCTATGTGTTTCTTTTTTTTTTCTTATGTGTGATGCACTGGGGGGAGGTGACAGAAATTTTGGGAGTGATGGTGCTCAAATTTGCACTAGATCTTGTCAGTTTTTATGGCTGCGGCCCTATGTTTTTATGTGATCACAATGATGTTACCATATCAATCTCATTTGTTGTGAAGAAAATGAACGTCTTCTATCTGTCATCCTCATCGAACTACTTTGTTGGATTTGTTAATTATGCCTCTCTGTTAGCATGTCCCATATTCCTTTATTTTTATACAGGCTATTCGAGCAGCTGTTAGAAAGCTGGGTGAAGGAGGCAGTGTTGAAGATGCACAAACTATCTGTGAGCCTATGGTTCTCGATGTGGTGAAGACCTGGAAGGTATTACAGCAGGCAACTCTATTTCACATTGCGCTCCACCATTTTTTGCCTCGTTTTTTTTCCTGGTCCACTCGTTCTGAATAGCAGGTGTAGGATACATATGTTTTGGATTTACTTAACTGGAAGTATGACATACCTGGAGGACAGAAGTTGAATAATGGAAGCCCCCTATGCAGCTTCTGTTCATTCTTCCAAGCATACTGTTGTTATGGCTATTACCTCAGCCTTTTAGGAGGCTTCTGTTGTTGTCTATACGATGTGACCTGCTGGTGGTCAGATGGTATGAACTACAAACAAAACCACTCAGTGTGCGCCCCTCTTCGAGGAATTTAGGGAGATCCAGATACCCTTGCAAAGGATTCGTACAAGCAGAAAGACCAATTCCTATAGATCCACAAAAAAAGAAAAATATTTGCTGAAAACCTTTCGGTTAAGTGAAGTCTTTATTTTCGTTTCTTATGATAAAAAAGGGCTTAGAAGAGAGTGGCAAAATTTGATGGAATGCAGAATAGCGTAAAATAGGGGATGGAATTGCACAAAGGGCGTAATAGAGAACAATTTTGCTGGCGGTCAGATGGTGATATCGCCTTTCTTTGTTAATTGTGAAGGGGTTTTGACATTTTACTGAATCCTTGTGATAGTTTACTACCTTACAGACACAGCAAAGTAGACAACAATTTAGCGTGACATTTGTTGATCCATTATTTCATTTTTGGAAAATTGAGGGGTAGTAATTTTTTCAACTCTGTCGAAAGACAAAATCAGCTGATTCCCATGATCCCCCCCCGGGGAAAAAAAAGGAAAACAGCCAAAAAGAATAGATCTTTTTCCATGAGAAAGAAAAGAAGTTGTTCCTCAGTCTTGTGAGCAAAATTGTCCCCCTGGGTGGGCCCCTTTTTTTTTTGGGGGGGGGGGCTTTGCCCATAAGAAATTGAATAGCTGGGTCATGATGCCAATTCAATTTTTCAAGGTGGTCTTATGTTGCGAAGTGATTGTGGAGTCAAACCAATATAAATTGTCACCTAGCCAAACCCGTCTATATCCACTTATTTCCCAACCTTTTCATTCTGTTTCATTGTTTGATCTCCATTAGCAAATGATTCTGAAACTCTGCTTGGGGCACGTGGATCTATTGCTCGTTTCTGACATCAAAGCACACTGGTGATCAGTCTGACATAGAACTATGATAAGCTGACAGGGGAAAGAAATGCACTCTTCCTCATGCATACACGAAACATGATTGCATTATGCCCCCAATGCTCGTGCATGGGACACCCCTCCTAATCGAGTGCCAGAAAGCATAAACATACAAGTTACGATTATGTCTAATTCAGCAGGTTCGTTACTCCCCATGAGAGGACCGAAAAATCTGCCTAGCTTAATATTAGTAATATTGTTGCATTTCCCACCAGTAGTAATCGGTGGAAACTGGTGGTGGTTCTCAATTGTAGGGGCAGGATTGAAGATGTAGCATTTCTCTTCTCCCCCTTCCCCCAGAAAAAAGCCCGAGTATCCAGTAGAACTAGACAACTAGTTGACTCCTGATTGCTTGTTCAGTCTTAATAAGAAGGTTCTGTGCTGTGTACTAATGGTGATGTTGTGGAGCGTTTGGCTGGTAAGTTATGCATAGTTTCTTAGGAGGTCTTTATTTCAGTAACTATCTTTTGGAGCTGGATGTATGTCTAGCTTCCATGGCCCCTTGTTTTGTTCACGTGTGGAATGGTAAATTGACATTGGTTGCATGGTCCATCCTTCATATAGCAGGAGAGGCTCAGTGTTTATCTTGCACCTTTTCTGTTTGGTATGTGCTGCACGTCATTTGGTCGTCATTTTATGAAAGTTGACAAGCTCAAAGAGGTAACAAGTGACATTTTTCTAGTCCATTGAATTTTTATGCTTCATTTTGCTTCAGCTCATGATCGATAGTAATTGGATCTGCATCAAACATCATGGCATGTGTGAATCTTGATTTTTTTCTCCCTTTTGGGATCGAGTTGGGGGGCTCTTCTTTTGACTTTGACTGAAATCGTTCGCAGCATTTGTGCTTTGTTCCTTTGAATAAACTTGTAGGAAATGAATTAATGTCTGAAGGAAGGGGCTAGTTTCTTATGAGGAAGAAGAGTGCTTAATGGAAGGGCTGGTGATCAAATTTCCAAATTCAAATTAAAATCCATATCTTTCTTCTGGGTTACAACTAGTTGAAAAATGGACAGCCTTGGGTGTAGACACCCAAAAGTGTCGTTTTTATAAAATCCCAATGACGATACTTTAAACCCAATTTATATGTTCGTGGGCCCACGCAGAGTAACAACACCAACAACTCCCAGTATGGGTCCCGCTTTCGCGGGGTATGGGGAGATCCAGTTGTAGGCAGCCTTACCCGTACCGGTATTCCTACCCATAGAGAGGTTGATTCCTTAAGACCCACAAAACAGTTTTTTTTTTTTTTTGAAAAAGGTTTATAGAGAAAACGATTGCAAACCAAAAACCAAGGAGGAGAAAATGGGCCGGAGAGCAAAATAAATAAGGAGCAGAGACATACCTCAACCAACCAGGGGCGCTAGATGCCGTCACATCTCAGAAAAGCACGACCTGCAGACAAGCACACCAAAACCCTACCCGCCCCACCCTACCGAAGCTATTACCACCTACGCGGCCGGTCCCCTACAATCAGAGACCTTAATCCTATCCCGCCACAACCTCCTATCCTTTCTGAATTGGAAATACTTTCTGAATTGGACATTAGGCTTGTTCCAAGCTTGAGCTGGTTTAACCAGCTCAAAAACCATTGGTGTTCTGTGGGTAGGCCCAGGAAAAGCTTGGTCTGGACCAAGCTCATAAACCATGCGGTTTCCTGGCTGCCTCAAATCCACCCTGGAAACCTAGCGGTTTTTGAGGTTCCCAGATCCATAAGTACTTGGAAACCACATCATAAAATTTTCCTCCAGGATAGATTATTTTTCGTCAGAAAACTTTTCATCCGAACATTAGGATGAATTATCCCTCTCTATTCACATATGTTGCTGATGTGTCTGTTAAGCTACTATAAAAAGGGGCTAAAGCTTGAGGCGGGATTTTTTGGGGGTGGGGGGGAGGATAGTGATGTGAGAAAAAAGTAGAGAGTCAAGACATTGGGTGCCACTCTGTCACATCCTCACTTTGACTGTGATTTTGCTGGGTTCTTTAACTGATGCGGTGGGTAAAACCCAAGGGCACTGATTCACTGTGGCGTACTTTACTTTACTGTTTTCCTTTTTTTCCTCTTTGTTTTGTTTTTATTTAATACTTTTGGCAAGGTGATGTAAATTTAATTAATTAATCGAACTCCCGGTCACTCTTATCAATTTTTATTACTTTTGCATACATTGCAAATCTTTCTGTTTATATGTATTAACTTGTTCGTGTGGATAGTATCGCTTTTATTTTTTATGATATGATTAGTAGAGGTTGTTAGTGATGACTGATGATGGGGATCCACTCCATCCTGGTGTGGTGTCGGCGTGTCGCACCTTTGACCACCCCCAAATCTAAACTTCTTCGGTTTAAACCAATGAGAGCCAAATGGTCCCTACACTAAGGGTTGTCAGGAACTTTCAAAAACCTTCTCTTATCAGGCCCATTCACCTTCAGTTTAGGGCCCAGTAAGAAATTGTATGGTTTTCTTATTTGTTTTCTTCCCAAATAAAATTCATTTGCGGCACTATTTTTTTTTTAAAATTAGAATCAAAATGAAATATTGTTTTTGATCCAAGGAGAGAAATCACGTGGTTAACATGACCACGAAGCCACGCGGTTTGCCGGGCCTAGAAACTGTGCCCATGGTTTGGGCTTGGAAACAATGCGGATTCTGGGCCACAATATGTGAGAATGAATGCTGGGCTGGATTCCTCAGTTTCCTGTGGGCCAGGAAACTATGCAGTTTCCTAAGCCCAAGAATTCATGGGTTTTGGTATGTATTTGGCCCAATTGTTTTGAAAATAATGAAAATAATTAAAGAAGGAAATCTTAGCAAGCTTATCCCAACAAAGAGCCATTAGTGGGAGATCCTGGCCCTGGCCGTGGTCCTTATATTGGCCATTTCTAAACAACAATATTATTTTTCGACATTTCTTTACTTTTTAAACCACAGAAACATCATGGTAATTGGACACTTCGGATGTTGGCAAACTTGAGGGTTTTTTTTTTTTGGGGGGGGGGGGGGGGAGGGGCATAAACACATGGTTACTTGGTTTTGAAGGGGACCTGATGCAAATCATTACTAACAACCTGTCACGAGAAGCCATTAACCACAACCTGAGAAGATCCGCCTCTTTCTGCCTCCCTGATCTCAGGATTCAGGAATGGTGAAATCTCTTCCTTGATTGACCCGGACTCACGCGCCCTTCAGTCACTTTTTCCTCTTCCCTTTGCCTGGCCAAATCATGCTGCAGCTGAAGGTTATGAGGCATCAGGTGTACTCACTGGGCTCCATTGACGTTTGAATTTCAACGTGCGTCATGTGTGATTATACCTTTCTTTGCTTGCTCTTCCTCCCCATGGGCCATGTGTGCCTTCTCTAAGCTCCATTTTCCAGTGAGCACAAAGGTGTCTCAAATTTGGTCATGACTTTTGGCGATGTTATTGCTGTTATGTGATGCTCATGATAGTCTTTGGTGGTGAGGGCTTCTGTATTTGTGCCATAAACATGACCCTATTGAAAACTGTTATCAGCCTGATCAAAAAAAAAAATTAAAAACTGTTATCAGAGATGGGGGCATAGAATATTTATTGTCTCTATATAGTAGCATAGGCCCATATGGTGGTCTTGTGTGCCATCCCAAAAATATTCCCCCCCCCCCCCCAAAAAAAAAACGTTAATATATGTCCATAACCACCAAATGGGTCTCTTAGTGGAATTTGACCGCTTTTCCATTAAGAAGGTGCAACACTCAAACTGAAATTCCCTCTCTTTACTCCTAGGCTCTCTCCTGCTTCAGTGCCGGGAGGGGTGAATTGACTCTTAGAGAACCCCCCCCCCCCCAAAAAAAAAAAAAAAAAAAAACCCTCCCTCAGGAAGAAATGAACATGAAAAGAAATCCATGTTGATGGATATAAAAAACATGATAAGATCAAATTTTTTATTCAAGGCTTAATTTAAAGGACTTGGATCCAGAGTATGCTGAAAGAATGTGACTACTTGAATGAATTGTGCTTATCCGGTTTCTGCCTTCAAAAAGCTGTGTGCAGCTGTTCACTTTGTTTGATTTGGCCCATAATTCACCCTGTGGTGCTTTCTTCAATTGTTATTTATTTGTTTTTATATTTTTCCTTTTTTGGTTGTAATGAGACATGGTTGGTGCTCTGTGCTGCTCAGCAATTCTTGACAACTTCTAAAAGGTGTTATCTCTGCCGCAGATTGTTGATGAAATTCACTATTATGTCAACAATGGTGGTACGGTATGGGTTCTTCTAACTTGAAGTTCACGGTTATATGTCCATCAGTGCATTTGTTGCTCATGTGGATTTGCTTGTTTCCTGTCTACACTCGCTGGCTTTTTGACTTATTATCTTGTTTCTAATTGCTAAGAACGGATGAAGAGCATAAAACAAGGTAGATAATAATTGAAGATTGCCTTTGTTGTGGATGGATTTTGTCCTAGATTTGGCATTAAGTGTTTACGACATGCAACATTGTTGTTGTATTTTGGGCCTTGGTGCTCATTAACATCTCTAGGTGGTGGTTGTATTGAGTGCTTAGCAAAAAGCATAGGGCATTTCTCATGGAATGTGAAGGATGGTATATTATGCAAAATAGGAGGAATAAAAAAACTTTGGGGCTACTCTATGGGTGTAGAGATACATCCTCTTTTGGGGCCATGGATACTCTGGGGGTTGGCTTATCTTCTATTTTCATAAATGATTCCCTTGTGACCATTCATCAAAAATAAGTGAGTACCTTGTGATGAATATTGTACATTTATATACTCTTTCTGCAAGGAGTTTGATGTTCGCCCATTGGACAACTCTGTAGTTGATATTTTCTTCACCAACAATTGCTTTTAGGATGTAGGGGATTCTATTTGTTTCTTAGTGCTCATGTTTTGCAGCATACATGAGCCGATGCCTAAGGATCCATTCATCCATTGGCCTTATCAGAGGTGCTTTAATATTGATGCTTCAGTGTAGATTGTAGATACCATGTTCCTGACAAAGGGTGCTTGCTGACCATCCTAGCTTGAATCATGGGAAGTGGAATTCCATACTGTTTGGTAATTTAGTAAATGTGCTCTGTCAGGCGTTCAATGGTTTCTGTCTTCTGCTAGAGTCAGGAAAGACAAGGTTTTAGGTATGGTGTGGTTCCTCAATGGACAATTCCAGCTTAAATTGTATTTTTTATTTGTCATTATTCCTTTTATTTTTAGAAGCACCAGTCTCCATCTCGCTGCAATGTGCCATCTCCAAAAGCGGGATAAAAATGAGAGTGCTTGTGAATCGTGATTTGATTATTGCTTTTTATAAGAATCTTGGTGTGTCAGTGTCAACTTTGTCGTCTTTAGTGGTTTGGTTTTCAGTGGAAAGTTGGGTAGTTGATAGGTTTGCAGTTCTGGGGAATAATGCTTCTGTTTCTTTCCTAGTTATATTCTTTATTTTGTTGACGGTGTGCACTCCCTCTGACCCCAATTGAACATGCATACATAGTAGTCTCTTCCTTATCTCTCTGTTTTCTTCGGAACAGAACAGGGGCCAGGCTGTCCCCCCCCCCCCCCCAAAAAAAAAAACAAAAACCAAAAGAGGAAAAAAAGAAAGGAAAACTAGCAACCCAAAAAGGGGGGCCTTGAGCCCTCCTTACCTGGTACTGTTAATGAATATATCTCCCTTGTGTGATGCAATTAAGATTGATTTGCATATCAGTTCAATAAACAGAGCACTCTAACTCTGCTTTCACAATTATCCTGCTGACCTACAGCTGGAGTCAGCCCAGTAAAAAAGTAATCATGTTTGATTGCATTTGGTTATTGCCACTGCGAGTTCTAGATCTGTTGATTGTTTACTTCGGCTAAGGGATTTTCTGCTGGTTTAGTTTTGATGGATGGTTGTTTTACATGGGCAGATAGTTGATTTCTGCTGTGGAGCTAATGATTTCAGTCAGCTTATGAAAGAAAAGCTTGAATGTATGGGCAAAAACTGCTTTTACAAGAACTATGATCTTCATCCAGCAAAGGTTTCTTTTATTTCCCTTTTTCTTTTTCCTCTGTTTATAGTTGTGAACTACTTTAGGGAGTTCCCTACAATTCATTTATTTGTATTTTCTTACTATACAGTTCCTTGTATTTGATTGCTAAGTGCTAACCAACATGAAGTATGTGAATTGATACCCCCCCAAAAAAAAAAAAAAACCAACTCAACAGAGGGAACAAAAAAGAAAAATCCCCCTTAGGTTCATGTCTTTGTTGCCAAGTTGTAAGTTGAGGTACCTACAATACTTATCAATTGTATGGAACTAAAAACTGAAGTTTTGTATGATGGAATTTTGGGTGAAAAATGCAAGAAAGAAATTCTAGCAATGGAATCGAACTGTATGAAGAGGGGAAAAAAAAAGAACCAGAGACACAAGGTAAAAAAGAAACAAGGAGACAGGGTGGGTGGGGGAAGAGAGATAAGTATTGTAGATTGATTCATTTCTCCTTATGCCTTGCCTACTGCTTGTTTGATTCCTCTAGTACTGGCCATTTAGGATAACATTTGCTCATGTCTAGCTGTTCACACTGCGGGTACACCTTTGCTTAGATCTCAATGCTGTGGGGCATGCTGTTGTGGCCTACCTCTGCTAATGGTTGCTATGCTATCGCCTTGTCATGGCTGAGCTCAAGCCCATGTAGGCATGACATGTATTGTCATGGCTCATTTGATTCCTTTGCTTAGTATGTTGTCGAAGTAATGTTGTTTGACTTGATGGACACTCTGCAGAATGATTTCAATTTTGAGATTAGAGATTGGTTCACTGTTGCCCTCAATGAACTGCCATCTGGCTCACGGCTGGTGAGAATGATTTCGCCATACTGTATTTACATTGTTCTGCATTTTCAAGTCATTTTCTAATTGGCAAGCTTTCTATCCCATTTTGTGCAAATATTTGTGCACATCATTGGCGTGAATCCTCCCTTCGGTGTTAAAGCACAACTTGCAAACAAGCTTATCAATAAAGCCCTTGAGTTTAAACCAAAGCTCCTTATTCTCGTTGCGCCTCGAGAAACCGAGATGCAAGTTCCCCCTTTTGGTTTTTTTTTTTTTGGGGGGGGGGGGGGGGGGGGGGGGCGGTGGGTTGCATCTCTGCTGTGTCTGCATTTGTGGTGTTATTCTTTCTGCACATTTCTTGTCCGGCCTCTCGTTTTTTGGTTTGAGTTGATGAATAGGGAGATAATCCTTCAAGGGTAATCTCATATCTATCCTTTGTTTAGGTTGGACAAGAAGAAAACTCCGTATGATTTGATATGGGAGGATACCAGAATGCTTTCAGGAAAGGTAGACTGAAATTTGTCTGCTTATTCATCTTCTGTGGCCTTCTTGGTTGCACATACTCGTATGAGCGTACTTCTGCCTTGCAGTCATTTTACCTGCCTGGATCTGTTGATGTCAATGGAAAGCAAATTGATGATTGGAACAAAGCGCTACCAGTTCTCTATCTTTGGAGCCGTGCTGATTGGACTGCTAGACACAAGGCTATGGCCGAGAAGGTTGGTCAATTGCAAGCGGAAACTGAGTGAGCTTCAGAACTACGTTGTTGGGGCACTTGTCGTTTGTTTGCTATTTGAATGTCTATGTTTCCTGAAGAACTACCATTGCCAAGTCGCAATGAAATAGTTGTACTGACACATTTGCACAGAAACTTGCGATTCCTGCACAATTAGTCAATAATTTGTGAACCTGTCTACTAAAGATTACAGAATGCACAATTACTAATCCTGTTTATATTATAACCTCATCTTCTGTGAGGTTTTGAAACGTACAAATGTGGACAATCGTATCCCAACCAAGGTGGGACAAGTAAACCAACTTTCACCAAGATTCGTATGACATTTCTTAGTAAGTCGGAGTGCAGTTAGCTATGAAAGGCAAAATATGCTGCCCTACAAGTAGAAACCTTTACGAGTTATGTCTTGTGCGGCATTTTTTTTTTTTTTTAACCCACGTACATTTGTCATATAGGATATATTAATCCAAGTACACTTTAAGTGGATTTTGAAAGTACAGACTTACAGGAGTACGATAAAGGGATTGGCAGTGGAAGGGATGAGAGGTATCATCGATAGTAATACTTACAGAAAAAATGATGACGATGATCATGGTGATAAAGTTACTACTGAACTATTGATCCGGATAAAGTTACTAAGACCAGCGTAAAGACCAACGTATGGGGATGCGAAAAAGCGCACAAGTTTTTAGAAAAACAGAAAATTGTTTGGAATTTTCAGTTGCTGAGTGTTTGCTTATCTCTCCTGGCTTGGTGCGTTGGCTGATCACATAACGTCGGTTTGATATGATCCTTGAAAACACGGACGCTGATAGCGCGTTTATCCTTCATTGGCTCCCCTATCGTTTTTCCCCTGTTCCCCTGTTCGTGTGCTCATTCATTTATTTTGGTTGGGACAACGCCAGAAGCAGGTGGATCCATGATTCTTCCCTTAACAATCACGATGATGTTAATGCTGTGGGAATGTAAGATGAATCGCAGTCCCCAGCAAATTCATCCGCCTGAAGGACGAAAAGGAAGAGTGGCAAATATAAAGGTAGACGATCCCCAGGATCCATCAATCCGCAATAACCATGAAGGAAATAAGCATGCAAGCTACTCCTGGGGAAATTGCTGTAGGGCAAATCAGGATTTGAGAAAGACTGAAGATCCTAAAGATCAATGAACCCACAATCACCTGAAGGTAGTAATAACGAAAATGATACCGCAGGAAATAGCCGGAGAGAACATCAGCGTTTGAGAAAAGTGAGTAACAGTGAAGAGGAATGTGCAAGGGAAGAGGATGTTAAGAACCTTCTAGAGCACAAGCGGCGTCAGTCTTCTCTAAGCTACAGAAAATAGCAGAAGAGAACATCAGGATTTGAGAAAAGTAAAGAGGAATGTGCAACGGAAGAGGATGTTAAGAACCTTCTAGAGCACAAGCGGCATCAGTCTTCTCTAAGCAACTATCACCATAGAGGACCCGGCCATTTAAGCCTTGATCGGATCACTATTCTTCTAGACGTCAACCATCCCCCTCGCATTACAAGAGAGGGCGCGCGCTATCAGAACCAAGCTGGTTGTCCCTGCGGTAGGTCTAAGGACTACAACAGAGACATGGATGCTTTGGTGAGCAGGGAGTGAGGGAGCTCGTAGTTGCTGATCCTCGGTCCAATTATGGGCCGAGAAACTGAGCTGAGCAGGCCCTAGATAAAACAAGATGAGGTGGATGCTCGATTCCACTTGCAATGCCAAAATACAATCGCGGTGCAACGCCAAAATACAAGTGCTCAACTGTGCTATGGAGGACCGAATCCTTGGCCTCAGGATTCTTCTTGTGGAGCGACTAGATTGATCAACCCCAACCCTCTCCAAAGGGCTCCAGAGACGGGCCTCACTGCTGGTGGCTTCAATGGTTACCAAGCCCCCACGTGGGCGGGATACTCCAGTGGTGGCAACTTCAACAGGTATCAAGTGCCTGAGGGGAGAATACTCCGGTAATCCGTCGTGCTGATTTTGGAGGCTGGATTGGAGGCTAAAAAGCCGCACTTATTTTTTCAAACGTCCATTTGTTCCCCGCTTCTCCCCCCCCCCCCCCCCCAAAAAAAAAAAGAAGTTATTTTTCTGGTGATTTTCGCATGGCTTAGGTTTTAGGCTTCTTATTTTAGGGGAATACTGGAGCTTGTGCAGGGTTACTTGTATTGATGTGAAATTATGCATCCAGTGACTCGGTTTTCAGTCTTAGTCATTTGCCGAGTTGAATTTCAGCTTTCATTTGGCATGGCTGAAAATAAATAATTATGCCCCATGGATATTGCCTGTCGCTAGGCTACCTGATTGTCACCGCTACCCCTTAAAGACCATATAATATAAAATATTCAAGATATTTGAACATGTTGAATTGTGGTACTCATGTGAATTATGATGAAATGGATATAATCAGTGACGTAGTCAAGATTTGGAGGAGGATGCTCAAAATAATAATGGTCAATGAAATTTTTAATTTCGAGCTTCAATTTTATGTAGTATAAAATTACAATTTCAATATAATTAGTATCTAATCAAAGTTTTAATTTAAAGTCTCAATTTTGGCAAGATATGCATGATTGAAATATCTACATATTGCAAATATACGAACAAAGTTTCAATTTCATATACATTTCATTTCGAGTTTCAATTACAATTCAATTTCAATATAATTATAATTAGTATCCAATGAAAGTATCAATTTCATATACACAACTTTAGTTTCAGTTTTCCTATTAGTGTGTAATGAAAGTTTCGATTTCAATTTAAAAGTAATAAGGGAGATATAGTTTTGTCATTTGGGTAGCTTGAATTGGAAAAAAAAAAAAACCAAATTGAACTTGCCAAATATCAAACTTCAAACTAACAGATCAGGGCGTAAGGGAGTCGTGGGCAATGGACAGTATCGGTGGTTGGGTCGTCCGGGGCGACACGGTAGGTGGTGGCCGATTGTGCAATGCGGAGAGTCAGAGATTGGTAAAAAATTATGAATTAAGAGTCTTTTCTTTTCATGGGTCAATTCTAAAATAGCAATCTCAACTCATTTTAACCTACTTCAATCTACTTCAATCTATTTTAACTTACTTCTACTATTTTAACCAAGTTCAATTTATCACATTAAAAATTTAACTTTCTTTAACCTACATCAACCCACTTTAACCTACATTAACCTATCTTAACCTACTTCAACCCACTTCGTCCTTTTACCATCTAAATTTACCCACGAAAAAAATAGGCCCTGAGAGAGAGGGGGCTCGGGTTGTGGGGTGATAAGGAGAGAGACTAGCATTGCTCACAAATACAAATATTGCAGTGGGGACTAAGTCGAGGCAAGCTTGTTTTTTTAAAAAAAAAAAAAGCACGACAACCCAAAACATTCATTAAATATTGGACTAGGGTTGTGAGGCGCTAAGGAGAGAGACTAGGATTGCTCTCAAATACAAATATTGCAAGGGGGCCTAAGTCGAGGCAAGCTTGCAAAGCTAAATCCGTGGCATGCTTAACTCTCTACCGCAATGCCACCTGCTGTGTCAACCCCCGTGCTATGAGTCATAAGCCGCTGAAGTATTATTTAGCATTAATATTTCTTATTTTTTGCCAATACACTTTGTTTTTGGGACAGGGTCAGCTAACCCCATGGATCCCACCTTGGCTCCGCCACTAGATAGAATCATAGTCCATTTTGTGATTTTATTTGCCAAAAGCCTTGTAATTCAAGTGCACACGATGAAGTTGTTATGCTCTCACTAGGGCTCGAATCCTGGTAGACACAATTTCCTTGGTGGAAATTGTGGTACTCTTGGAGGCCCTTTATAGGCTTGATTATAACACCAAGCTTCTGTTAGGTCTGGTATGATGATTGTGCAATGCACCTCCTCCGTCTACAAGACCACCGCTTACATCCTATAAGGGGGAGGGCTGTCAGTGGGCTAACTCACTTCCCCCCCAAAAAAAAAAAAAAAATAATTGTGGTTCTACTTCTAGCATATTGAACTTCTTGTACACCAAGGTCCATCTAAATTGATTTTTTTTTTTTTTGGTAATTTACTCTAATTCAACACTTTTCTTGTCTTAAGTGGTTGAAGACAACATAGAGACAAATGTACATGTTTAACTCTATAAACTTAGGGTTTGAAGTAACAACGGGATATCTAATTCCTTTAAAAAAAAAAAAATTAAAGAAGAAGAATGGCAAATGTATAATATTCAGTAATTACAATGCACATATTCTTGTTTTAGATTGAAGCTTCAATTTAAGGAATAGCTTTGGTGCATAGTTGAAGACAACATAGAGACAAATGTACATGTTTGACTCTATACAAGGGTTCAAAATGGCACATGTCTAAGTCTATAAACTTAGGGTTTGAAGTAACAACGGGATATCTAGCTCCTGAAAAAAAAAAAAAAAAAAAAAGAAGAAGAAGAATGGCAAATGTGTAATATTCAGTAATTACAATGCACGTATTCATGTTTTAGATTGAAGCTTCAATTTAAGGAATAGCTTAGGTGCATATTTGAAAAAAGTCTCAAGGACAAAGTTTCACGATGTAGGCATTAGGGATTACCTTGACTACAAAGTTTCACAATGTAGGCATTAGGGATTACCTTGATTGCAATAACTGAACCCAGATCTCATCTGTTTGACTGCTATCCACGATTTTGGTGACTTTGCAAGTCACCAAGAAACCACGCTCCAAAACCCGAACCTCGAAGATGACTTGGTTATGTGAGAGAGAGAGGGCAGAAAGATGATTAGCTCTAGGGAAGTTGTTTTGCTGCTTGATTGTGTCTCTTCCCTTTGATCCACACCACTATTTATAGTAGCACATAACCTCAAGTGGAAGCAGGGAATTAATGGTTGATTATGGCTGATTAATATAGAATTAATCACCATTGTAACAGCCAAATCAATGATGATTATGGGCATGACCATTACTCACTGGTCAACAGACAAATTATATAAGTTGAAGTATATGCAATCACTAATGTTTAAACAGAGATGATGGCATTCCTATTAAGTTAAAAATTCAACTATTATTAATGTAACGGAAGAACATCACAGATCCAAAACAAAGCTAAATAACTCAACTTCAGTTTTCAATCCCCAAAAAAAAAAACAAAAAAGGATGAAGAAAACTTCAAGGCTAGTTTTAGACTGATAATGGCATCAAGAGCAACACTCCACATAAAATTGAATTGATGAGAGCGTAAAAAGCAGTCCTGGACATGTCATGTCCCACTAAATTGTACCAATTTTGTCATTGCACATCATTTGAAGATTGTTACGTCACTCAGCTAATGAGAGTATGAGACTAAATATCTAAGAAAATAAAACAAGGGAAGAGTCAAAAAAAAAAAAAAAAGAAAAGAAAAAAGAACCCTATATTGAAGCTATCCATAACATATCTGAGGTATGCCATCCAAAAAGTCGCTTAACAAACTTACCCACAGCCTTGACTTCCTCAAGGGACCTCTCATCCACTTTGCTCCTCACAAGTTGTGGCAAGAACAACCACAACCCCGTCGCCATCACAAACCCAACTGTCAGTGGGCCTGCCAGGGCCCAATGGAGGGCCCAATTCCGGCCCAATCCCAAGTCCCGTTTCAGCCCAATCTCCACCGCCACACAGACCCCATGCAGCAAGAAGAAGCACGTGACTTCCCACGTGGGACTCGCACGTGCGATGTAGTAGAACAGCAGTTCGTGCATCAGCCCAGAGACCAAGAAGGAAGCCATCACAGCGGGAAGTGGAGCCCACTTTTTACGAAGGTGAATTTCCCAAAATGCCCTCACGGGTAGGTATATGGTGTGGCGCAGCAGATCTGAGATCATGAGGTTCCACCTCCTACCCCAGAAATCTTGGAGTGATGTTGAGAGGTAAGGCTCATCGAACGGTGGGCATAGCTCCACACCAAGAATGGACTCGATTAATTTCTTGTTGAAGCCCAGAACTACCTCCAGATTTACGTAAATAAAGCAGCAATAAATCCCCCATAAAACATTTGGATGTAAATTTTTGTTGTAGTCAGAAAAAAATGCAGCAATAACCAATAAGCAGTAAATCAAAGATTTTGCCCATAAATTCAGGGGCAATTTCTGGTCAATTTTGGGGGTTTTCCCAGATGGGTTTTTCTGATTTTGCTTGATTTTGATGGGAAATGCAGCCAATAAGATGAAAGTGAAGAGGGATTTTCTGGGTAGATCATCACATAAAGGGCCAAAATTGAAGGCAAATTGAAGGAGCTTAAAGTTGGCATTCCAGGTGAAGAAGAACCCTGTGAGCCCTGTTGTGGTTGGGGTAGAGAGAGAAAGAGGGAGGAATGTGAAGAGAGAGAAAATGGGCAAGAGAGAGAAGAGCCTGATTTTGCCTTTGGGAAGCTTGGAAACAATGAAGTAAGCATAACAAAGCGAAATCAAGGCCTTTAACCATACCATGAACAGAGCGTTGAGTTCCTCTGTTTCTTCCATTTCTGGGTCAATCTTGTGGCACAAAATATGGCTTTGTTTAGGAGATCAAGAAAAGAGGTGGGTATGATATAATGGGAAATATCAGCGTAATTAAATTCGATTGGGTTTACTAGGTCGGTTAGTTGTTGTATTGTTCAATATTGAGTGTTGACGGTCGTGGATTTGTATTCATGGTCCACTTGTGAATAATTTAAGATGGTGTTCGATTGTTATTGTTTGGAGGTGGGGGGGGGGGGGGGGGGGGTTTCAAAATTAGTGGTTTGGGATTATTTAATTAAGTCAAATAGTTGTGGTAGACGTGTAGCTAGTAGCTATTTGGAATTCTTTTTTTTTTTTGGGTTAGAATTTTAATTTCTAAAGGACCAAAATATTTAAAAGCTGACCTAACTTATACCAATGGTCATTTCCAATAAAACTGATAAATTATTTATGTTAATTAATTTTACATAATAAATATTTAAATATAATGTAAATTTCACTTCGTATTGAAAATAAAAACATATTACTAATAAACAAAAACTATATCGACATAAAATGCAAAGAATGTAGTCTATATTGTGTAAATTTTACTTCGTAATATTAAAAACAATATTAGATAAAAATAAGTACAATAAACAAACTGGACTTTATGAATAAATGATATTGTACATCTTATTTAAATTTTAATTCATAAATATTGAAAATAAATTGAATACTAAAGAATAAAATCATTTGTGCGCAAAAAAAAAAAATAGTTAAGGGTAGAAGCATAAGTTTATCAAACAAATTTTACACGAACGGTCATTTCACCAACTATTTCTTTACAAACAATTAATGGAATCAACTAATAGAAACATTTGACATAAACAGCTAGCAATAAGCAGCTAATACAAATAGTTAATAGCTATTTTGCCAAATAAGACCTTAACCTTTGAGACCTTAGCCTTTGGATACAATAATATAATATTAGGAAATAAAATAAATTGTATAAACTTGTTCAGGAAACAAAGTCTATGTAGTATCTTGTAATTATTTCCAAGAGATGGTGGCTTAGACGGCAAGTTAGGGTGTGCCTCTAGGGATGTCATGGTCTTGGGGCTTGTATAATTAGGGGAATAGCATGGCTTCGTATCATTCATCAAGAACAAGAGAAATTCAATAGGAACCTTGATCACGACCCTCAACAAAAAACATCTATCTTTTATTCAAATTCTTTATGGTATTAGAGCCTTGTGATCCAAGATGTTTTATTTTCATTCATGGTTGGAGGAGATAAGAAAAACTTCATCATCGAAGCTCATTCTTCATATTTCCGGCACTCTTCAAAAGATCCAGAAATATTGATAATTGCAGTAGTTTTTGATAGGGAAAAATACAAACTATGGCGAAAGGTAGTTAGAACAAATTAGGCTTCATTGAAGGAAACCTAAAGTGACCTGAGAAGGCTACAGAATAAGAATTCTCAGAAGTGGATGCATGGGATTTGGTAAACTCCATGCTCTACTCATGGATTCTCAACGTAATTGATCCCAAGCTATTACTTAACGTGGCTTACATAGAAATAGCACATGAGATATGGGAAAACCTAAGGAAGAGATATTCCCTTGCTAATTTACTGAAAACTCATCAACATAAAGTAGCAATTGCAATTATAAACAAGGAAATCTTGATTTGGGAGATCTCTACAACAACTTGATGACTTTATGGAATGAGTTGAACAACTATGTAAAGGTGCTGATTTACACCTGTAAAGGCTGTGAATGCGGAGTAAGAAAGAAGTTTATGCGAATGTATGAAGAGGACGAAGCACATCAGTTCCTTATGGAACTAAATGATATGAACTTTCATTAGTACAAAATTAATTGCTCACTAAAGACACACTACCCTAACTTAACAATATTTTTAATGTAGCGATGCAATAGGAGAACCACCGAAAAGTCATGGTGCAATGAGATAGCAACATCGAGAATGAACCCGCATTTGTTGTACGTGTGCCCAGAACCATACAAACCTTGCAACGCCCAACATGCAAACATTGTGGCAAAACCGGGCATGAAGAGTAAAACTACTTTGAAATAATAGGATACCCAGCCGGGGGGTGCTGCAAGGAGGAGGCCGTAGCTGCGGGGGAAGCCATGGTGCTGGAGGAGGTTGAGGAAATGCTGGCAGAGTATGTGGACATGACGTGGTATACGCAGCCTATGCAGTAGTCACGGATCAACCCACCGCCGAGACTGAGAAGGCTGAGCGTCCGCGTATGGTGTTGGGGTTAAGTGTTAAACAGGGTCACGTTTGCTTAGCCTTATTGATACACCAAAAACAAGTTGTGACAAGTTATCAGGTAATGGTGATTGGTTGCTTGATAGGGGGACAACTTGTCACATGATAGGTGATCTTAAAAAATTAAGCGAGCTCCATGACTTTCATCCAATTTTGGTAAAGATGTCGAATGGGGAAAGTAGCATTGCAAGTGAACAAGGAATGGTGGAATTAAATTCAAGCATAACCCTTAGACCTAAAAAATGGATTATTCGGTTTGGGTACAGGTCGAGTTAAATTTGGGTCATGACCTGTTTAGGGTTAACTGACATTTTGGTTTGGTTTGGTTCAGTTTGGTTTGGGTTGACTGAACTTTAGTTTGGGTCGACTTCGGATTAACCGATTTTTAGTCCAATATTGTTGTCATACAAAAAATTTCGAGTCGGATATGGTTCGGTTCGGGCCAATTCGAGTTTTGAGTCTATTTTTGGGTGAGCCTATTTAGGATGTTGGCTCAGGTATGGATCCGCACCGTTCGATTAGGGTTTCGGGTATCGAGTCAGTTTTGGCAAGTCTAATAACCCTTTATAATGTGTTGTTTATTTGTGGTTTAATTTGCAATTTAATATCCATCGTACTTATAAATGATTTGGTATGCACAGTGATATTTACTCCTAAACTATGTGTAATACGGCACCTTTATTTGAGGAGGTTGATTAGAGTGGGTGAACAATGAAGAGGGATCTATTTGTTCAAGCAAGATTCACCAAAAAAAGCTAAGGGAAGTAAAGTGGACACTTGTGATGTGTGGCAACAAAGATTAGGGCATCCTTCAAATGGAGTTATGTTAATATTCTCTAACAAAGTTAGAATTTTTGAAAATAAAGGTAGTGATAAACCTTATGATGTGTATTTTTAGAGCAAAATAGACTCGGTTACTTTTTCTTTAAGCGATAATAAAGCTACAAGTTGTTTTGATTTAGTCCATTGCGATGGTGCATATACAGTTGAGTCATTATGTGGAGCACATTATTTTTTGTCTATAGTTGATGATGCTAGTAGAGGGACATGACCCTAATGAAAGACAAAATTGAAGCCTTTAAATTGGTCATAACTTCTTATATGATGGTGAAAATGCAATTTAACATGAATGTGAAAGTCATAAGGAGTGACAATAGAAAAGAGTTCACCTCAAGTCCCATGAGAAAGTTCTATGTTGATAAGGGAATGATGCATGAAACAACCAGTGTTGATACACCTCGACAACATGGTAAAGTTGAAAGGAAACATTGTCACATCTTAAATGTAGCAAGGGCACTCCATTTCCAAGCAAATCTACAATTGGAATTCGGGGGGGGCCTTAGCAGCAACATACCTCATAAATAGCACACCCACCCCTATTTTGAATGGAAAAACTCCATATGAAGTTTTATTTAATGCACAATCCACACATTATTATATAAAGATCTTTGGATATCTATGTTATGCCCATATACCAAAGACAAAAGGATGAATTTTCATCCTAAAGTAGAAAGTGTATTTTTGTGAGATATCCCTTTGGAAAGAATGGATGGAAAATTTATGATTTGGACTTTGAGGAGCTGTTTGTGAGTAGAGATGTAATATTTTATGAAGATATATTTCCTTATATGATTCAAAGTAAATCATGCAAAGACCATGTGCAAAATGTGGGAATTTTGATATGGAAAAACCGCACTAGGAGGTGAGTTGCGTGGACTACATGACACTAGCATAACTTATGAGTAGTCAAGTGACCCAAGCACAACAGTCTACACCAATAAGGGAATGAAGCCCAGCCCTCAGCGAGACTTTAGCCTAATGTGGAGGAAGACAGCGAGACTCGAGCCTACCATGGAAGAAGGCAGTGAGTCTAGGCCCTGCGCAGGCAGGCTAGTGTGCAGCGGGCCTTCGTCTGAGTTGAGCGAGTCAGGGCCTAACAATAATGTGCTTCTTTCTGTCATCAAGAACTTAACGGACAAGGGGAGCCTCGGTCAGGGGCCCACAACCGAATCTTTGGGATGTGCGAGAAGAGAATGAAAGGCATCGAGTCATTTGCAAGACTATCTATTTTAATCTGCTACAACAAAAGATGCCACTTTATCTAGCCTACTATAAAAGGTCTCTTCAGGTAATCCTTATCCTATATTTAAATATGTCACTTGTGAAAAATTTTCTGCTATACATGAACAATATCTTGTTGCTATTACCAAAATTGTGGAGCCCAGGTACTTTCATGAGTTGTTCAAGATGCTAATTGGAGAGAAGCAATGGCTAAAGAAATTAAGGCAATCAAAGCAAATAAAACCTAGAAAATTACATATTTACCACCATGTAAGAAATCCATCAATTGCAAATGGATATACAAAGTCAAGCATAACTCAGATGGATCCATTGAACGGTACAAAGCTAGATGGCTATAGTATAATGATTTCTATCAGTAGTTATTACTTAAGGATAGGAACTGCATCAGCTGGATGTTAATAATGTCTTCCTACATAGGGATTGGCATGAAGAAGTCTATATTAGGATACCTCTTGGTTTTTGTTCTGCAGGACCTAACAAGGCATGGAAGCTTCAAAAATCTCTTTATGAACTAAAATAGGCATCATGATAATGGTTTGCCAAGCTATCCTCGACATTATTGCATTATGGGTTTATTCAATCCTATGCAGAGTACTCTTTATTTACCTATAAGAAAGGGGATGTTCATATGGCCTTGTTAATATATGTTGATGATTTGGTACTTACTGACAGCAATTCTAAGTACGAAGTTCAAGCAATACTAGAACAATTGTTTCCAGATTAAGGATTTAGGTCCTTTAAAATTTTTTTTGGGGATTGAGGTGGCTAGAGGACCGCAACGGTTGTTTCTATGTTAAAGAAAATATGCCCTGAAAATTGTTGAAGAATGCGGACTTCTTGGTGCCAAACGTGCAGACTTTCCTATAGAAACAAATCATAGGCTCGATCTAGCTACTAGGCCAATACTGGATTATGCAATTCATTATAGGCATCTTATTGGCATACTTATCTACTTAATGATCACAAGGCCTGAGTTATGCTATACAGTGCATGCATTGTCACAGTTTATGCATGAACGAAAGGAAGAGCATATGGAAGCTACTAAATGAGTTTTGCGGTACCTAAAAAGGGTACCAGCCTACAAAAATACATTCAATCTGCGACGGAAACACCGACGGAAAAAGCTCATTTTTCCGACGGAAAAGTGGATCTCTGACGGAAAATACGACCGAAATCGTCTCGTCGGGATTCCGTTCGTCGCAGAAATTATTTCGACGGACTCCAACGGAATCCGACGGAAGTACCCCGTCGGAAACCCGTCGGACAGTTTTTCCTACGCAGACTTGCGAGCAGGGGAGGGAGGGAATTTCCGACGGAAATTCCCATCGGAATTTCCCGCCATTTTTCAAAAAAAAATTTTTTTAAAATTTGATTAAAAACCCCAAAAAAAATTTTTTTTCAGCATGCGCTCCGTCTTCCCCTCTTTCTTGGCTATTTTAGTTATAGCCTCTGCTTATTTGATTATGCTCTCGTTGAGGAGTTGTGCTTGCTGTCTTGGATCAAAATGCTCATCTGATGAGTGACATGCAGCTGCAATAGTAACTGATTTCTTCAAAATCAGAAAATCAAGCGTATTACCGGCGGCGAGGCGGCGACGGTCACACTCGAAAAATTAAAAACGTAAAAAACATCAATTAACTTAACTATTTCAACTTTAAATAACATATTAACAAAAAAAAAACCACTTACCATTCACTTTTCTGATCACTAAAACCTCCAACTTCACTTTCTCTCTCTTCCCTCTCTTTCTCTTCGAAACTCCTTCTCTCTCTAAGTTTTTATTTGCCGGCGAAACAACCCCCCTCCCCAACATTTAAAACGCACGCGACCGAAAAAATTTCGAGATCCACAAAAGTATCCGACGGATTTTCCGACGGATTCCGACGGTTTCCGACGGAATTCCGTCGGAACTGAATTCCGTCGGAATTTCCGTCGGAAACTCAGACGTCCGTCGCGCCCCGCCCGCTTTTCCGTCGGATCCTCTGATATTTTCTGACGCCCATATTCCGCGTCGCTTTTTCCGTCGGAGTTCCGGATTGTTGCTTAGAGCCTATTCTATTTCGCGTTTTAGATAGATAGATAGATGTAAGGAGGTGTAAGGAGTTATAAGGAGATGTAAGGAGGTGTAAGGAGATGTAAGGATGGATATAAGGAGCTGTTGAATTGTTGAAGCGTTGTATAGTATAATTTATTTTACAATGAACGTTTTGGATGAAAAATAATAATATTAAAATAATATACTTATTAAAAATAAACAATTAATTAACTTAATTACACAATAATAAAATATATTAATCCCCATAAATTTGGTGAATAAAATTTCGTCCAAGAATTTTTATATGAACATTAGTTTGATTGAATAAGCAAAGTACAACCAAAAAAAATAAACTTTTTTGACAAAATTGAATGCAACTCTTCAAATAAATTTCTATTTTAAGTAAATAGTTTTAAATATAAATAAATGTATGATCATCTATAATAATATATATTTTATGTCGAAACTCAATTATAATTTACGTCGTTATATTATGTTTTTATGTTTATGTAAATTTTGTGTTTATAAATATTTATAAATTTTGTATATTGGTAGTATCATTAAAAAAATATGCATATTTCTGTAACTAAAATAAATGAATGTTATAGAAAATCTATAAGATGTAAGAAGATATATGAAGATGTAAGGAGACGTAAGGAGATGTAAGGAGATGTAAGAAGATGTAAGGATTATGTTAAGGATGTAAGGAGCTGTAAGGAGATGTAAGGAGCTGTAAGGAGATGTAAGAAGCTGTAAGGAGATGTATGCTCTTAGCTAAATCCTAAAAAACGTGAAATAGAACAGGGCCTTAGTGGTGATTCGAATCTACAGGTTTATGCTTATTTTGATGCAGATTAGGGGGCATGTCCCCTCACCAGATGTTCTCTCAGTGGTTATTATGTTACTATTGGAGGATCTCCTATATCTTGAAAAACAAAGAAACAAAGCACTGCTTTTAGATCCTTAGCAAAAGCAGATTATTGTGCTATGGAAAATGCAACTAGTGAATTGATATGGATCAAATCATTCTTTACATCACTTTGGGCATTTCTGGACAAACCTATGAAACTCTACTGTGATAATTAGGCAGCATTACATATTGCAAAGAATCCAGTATTCCACGAACAAACAAAGCATATTGGGATTGATTGCCACTTTGTTCGGGAATGAATTAGTTCTGGAGATCTTGAAACAGATTATGTACCCTCAAGATATCAAGTGGCTGACATTTTTACTAAATCTCTTAGGAAGCAATAGTTTCAGTTTCTCAAACCCAAGTTGGGCATCGTCAACCCTCATGCTCCTACTTAAGGGGGTATATATTAGAAAACAAAATAAATTGTATCGATTTGTTTAGGAAACAAAGTCTATGTAATATCATGTAATTATTCCCAAGAGATAATTTTGCCAATATTGGTGGTGGCTTAGGCGGCAAGCTAGGGTGTGCCATTAGGGATGTTGTGGCCTTAGGTCCTATATAATTAAGGGAATAGCGTTGCTTTGTATCATTCATCAAGAACAAGATAAATTCAATAGATCCTTTATCAAATTTCTCAGCAAAACATCTATCTTTTATTGAAATTCTTTATATAATAAAGAATTTTGCGCATTTGCAATTTCAAATATGCATCCAATCTTGCAATCAATTCAGTGTAGATGGTTCACGCTACCCTTGTGCAACTTTCTATATTTATATTAATAACAAGTTTCATGTTTAGCGAAGATTTGGTCGACTCTTTTTTTTTTTTTTTTTTTTTTTTGCTTTTTGGGGCTGTAGGAGTCAGTCAACTTCATTAGTAGTTAATTTGAATTATATCTACGTAGTTGTTATAAATTTGGTTAAAGTGTACTAATTACCTGTATCCAACTTATCTTGTTGTATTATTCTTACTTAACAATTGAAATACAACTAATATGAGTTTTTAATTAGAATTTGGAATGAAAAGACTTGAACTAAAATTGAATAAATTTTTCAAAACTTGACACAAACTGAAGTGTTGTCAATTCAAATGTAATTCTTCTTAGAATTGATTTCATTTGATTTTAAAATCAAATATTCTATTTACAATTTAAATTTGATAGAAAGCATGTTTAAGTATAATGGTATAAGTCAAGAAATTATTCACAAGTAAGCCTCTATTTCGTAAACACCCTTTAACAATGGTCCAATTCAGATTTTTTTGGGGAAGGGGGGGGGGGGGGGGGAGGGTGTTAAGTTATGGACTCTTTTATTCACTACAAATGCCATCAGCCATGAGGTTAGGCACCTATTTCATGCAAAGCGATCAACTACTTTGAGAGATTACTTGAAGCATGAAAAAAGGGATTCATCTCTTATTTTATACGAATTTTAAATAAGGCAACATCTTTTGTACTCAATAACAACACAGATAAAATACTAGGTGTTAATTAATTTAATTGAAGCAATATTTCATTAAATTGCGTCCATATTGGTCTTTATAAATCTAAACAAAATAATAAAAGAAAATCTACTATTTTTGTTCAAGATCTAACACCATGAATAGTTGTCTTTAATTTTTTAAGGCTAGCTTGTTGTTTTGAAATTAATCAACACAGTATATGAAGGCTACTAATACAACTTTTAGTTACTTCAAATACAACCTAAAGCGTTCTTTAACACTATCCTTCAGCCAAAAAGGAAGGCAACAAGGCATTGAATTTGTCAATACCTATTTTGGGATTTTACAATAGTTTATTTTGTTTTTCTTTTGAATACTCTGGTCCACAAATCTAAACCCTTGATATAAAAGAAATAGCTTTTGTGTCTCGCATAAAAATGAGTCGAATCAACATGTAATTGCTTGTTAATTAGATTGGCAAGTTATTTAAAAAGCTTGGCTGAAGAAAAGCTTGAGTGGGCTCAGGCTCGAGTTCATCAAATGAATTGTAGCTGATGTGAGTTTGGAGAAGCTCGTCCCAATACTTGATAGGCTCTAGTATAGGGGAAAAAGTAATGCAGCGATAACAAATTATATTGTAAAGGTTGATGTGTAGGAGTAAGGTACATACCCTTCGCGAATAAGCATAAAAATACACGTGTTCTAGCATTTTAATTCCATCAAAGAATCCTTTACATATTTTTCAGTACAAGTACTAGGAAGTGGCCACTAGTGCACTAGTAGAAGCATTTGTTTGGTATGAGGAGGCAGCAACCTATTTGTTTTTTTTTTAAAAATATATATTCTTTACTTTTTTCTTGACAAATCTACTCATTTTTTATTTAATAACATTGGCTTAATTTTTTGTCCTTTATCTTTGTACTCTTTTTTTGGCAACAATTTCTTAATTTTGATTTAATGAATAGTAACATGTATTTGGTTACTTTGATTTGGTACATAATATAATGCTTTTTCTTAGATCAAAAAATCAAATTCATATATTAAATGAAAGTGTTTTTTGCTCAAGTTGTTTTTGCTGATGAGTGATTAAATTAAATGAAATGATAGAGATTTTTTGTCCTCAATTTTATATATCTGTATGATGAACTTATATTAATAAACTAAACATCACCACCACATGAAATGATAACTTTAGTATTAGACTTGACCATATTATTGCTAAAACTAGTAGCGGAAGAAGTGTGGGGTCACCTGACCCCGTAGCCCTGGGAAAAAAGTTTATATGAGGCAGAAAAAAGATATAAGCAAATAAATATAACTTGATGTAGGGAATACAAATGAACAGGCCGTGATGAAGTGGTTAAGTATAGATGGAGTTCGGTATTGCTCTTGCGTTTAAGGGTGAGCATTTATTTTTAATGTTTTACTCTTTTAATTCATTACAATGCTTAATCCTGCTATTCGAGTTTATATTTGTGCGTTTCCACTTTCAAACTGAGACAAACTCACATACCCTCAGCCTCAGAACCCTATTTTATTATTTTACAATTTGTAGTTTGGTTCAGATTATAGGATGAAAAATTATGGGATGGTTCAAAAACATTATATGACGTATGGTTTGGTCTCAGTTTCCAAAAAATTAAAAAAAAAAATCAAATTGTAGACTGAACGTTTGAAACCTTTAAAAATCCATTTTCATTTAAAGTAAATGTTAATGGACTGGTGATATTTCCTAAATTGGCAAGTGATAGAAAGTAAAAAACGCTTAAAAATACGGATTTATCTATCTCTTTAAAATGTCAACAAATTTTCATTAAAAAATATAATAAACTGTAACTTAAGCAATGTAAATTTTTTTTTTGTATTTTAGGATGACTTTAATAAATGGGATAAACCACAACTAGACAGACCAAATTTTGCTTTAGCATTATTCAAAAAATGAAATATGGTAGTCATTTAATTTTTATTACATGAATATTGTTAAATTTTATACTGTATGTACTAATTTTTTTGGGACACCCTTCACTATAATTCTATCTCAGTTACTGGCTAGAACCTATTTTAATTTTCACTAAAGCGACAAGTAAACAATACCAAAATAAAGTTGTTGGATGTTTGTGTTATGTCTTGATGAATTTACTCAATAATGCTAGATTTATAATAGTGCAAGATATAATAGTGTTTAGTATACACCAAAACAATGTTTAATGTAGGATAGAATAATTTTTTCATGTACAATACAACACTGTTTAGTAAACTATACTTTGACATTTGGTGTACATTAGAACATCATTCAGTGTAATTTTTCAATCTTTTTAGCTGACAACTGAATAAATAGGATCATTAGCCACATCTTAAGGTTGGTTATTTTTATTCATCATGAGAACACTTCCTACTGAGCATTAGAAGATTCTTTAGTGCACAATAGGTTAGTTTTTGCTGAATAATAAACATTCTTTTAGTAAACAATTTTTATTTTACAAAATTTGATTGAAAATCACACTTTGACTAATAGACAAAATTTCAAAAAAACAACCAAGGAATTGTTGCCAACAAAAGAAAATAGATCGAAACGTAAGAATTTTTTAAAAAGTAAAAATCCTCCATCACTTGTCAATATGACAAGCTTTGAACTTGTGATCTAAAGAACCAGATATCAACACTTAACAATTGCTCCCCAATATTGATCCACGATAATTCGCGCAAGAAGCATTATTATAATTCAATTAGGAGTTTTTTTTGCACGACCCTGGGCACGCATTTATTGGTTTGTTTGAGATGCTAGGTCATGCATCCTACACTTGCTGAGTATAAAAACTGGGTAGGGGATTGCATGTGATCCAAATATCACCTTTTGGTAGTAAACTTTACCTCTTCGAAGTTAAATATCAATGCAAATCATTCCGTCACTAGCAACATTTCGATTAGAGTTATTGTGTTGACGAACTTTTTTCACATGATTAATTCGCTCAAAAGACGTGTTAGCCACCATTTAACAAAAAGTCTGATCTCCTTCCTTTATTTTTCTTGTAAAAGTAGTTGTACCTACTAGTAGTACTAGCAACAATAACAACAAGAAGAGTTTAGAACTTTCATACTTTAAGTAATAGATATTCCATTAACTACCTTTTTAGTTTGAAAAAGTCATTTGACATATGATACAAACATAAAATATATTCTAATAATAATATTCATCTATTTGACTTTAAAAAATGTGTCACTGTATTCATACTGCATCAAAATGAACTTGATACAAGTATAAAGGTACTAAGTGAAATATATCTTTAGTAATTGTAACAGCAAGATCTTTTGCAGGTTTTACTGCATTTAACTAATTGTTGACATTTTTGAAGCAAGACCGCAATTGAAAAACGTGACTTGGCTTAAGCACTGACCATCTTCACTACCAGCACGAATGCAGGAATTAATCCAAGTGGGGTCGAGACTCAAACATACATGTGATTTGAAATTTTGAATTTAACAATAGTCATAAAAACGAAATTACAAAGCTAATATAATCAAGGCAATTATCCTCAGCGAATGTTTCGAAAGCGATACATGATATGATCGTTTGATGTTGTTTCAAAAGATCATCCTCAAAATAAATAATAACAGTATCATTTAAAAATCATCCTATTCTATTGCGTAAATTAGTTTTGATACTCTTCATCGCTGAGAATACTCTTGCAATAGTTGAAGTGGAAACTAGAGAGAGTAAAGCTAACTTCACTAGTAGATATAGGCAAGGAAGGCTCAGATACTTCTTTGTTTGAAGTAATTTCCTTGAAAACTAACAAATTCCCCTCAAATCGGAGAACCTCTCATCATCGTGCACATTGATGATAGAAGTATCAAGTTCACAACTTAGTGCCTCAATGCCCAACTTATCAAAATCATCTGGATACAATTGAGCCATTCAAAGTATTTTTTTCTTATCAAAGTTAGAGAATGAATCTGCTGGGTTCAAACAAGCTATTCCGAGAAGCAACTCAGTGCTCACTTTAGGAAAGTGACTATTAAGCTCTTGCATCTGCATATCAAGAATCGTGGTGAATGCATCAACACGATAGTAATGCTCATTTATCACTTTACAAACTCTACAGTTTACTTTTTGTCCTCGAAAAACATGATAATCATTCATGACAGGAATTTCAATATTTTACTTGTGACAAAATGCATAAACATTTTTAATCAAAGAATGCCATCCGTGATCCCTTGTCATTTGTAGCTGTCGCTTAGCTAAACCAAGCAATGGTATAGCATTGACAATGTCATGATCTCTTCTTTGTAAAGCTTGACTAAGAGCATTTGTAATTACTAAAATCAATTTCATCAAATGCAATAAGAAAACAAACTCAAATTTTTGCATGCCATCCAAAGCAATTTTGGCTTTAACCCTATCTGGATGATTTGCATTATCTCCAATCACATCAAGCACATCAAGGATTGGATCAAGTATGATAATAATATTGGAAAATGTTTTGAAATGAGAGTCCCAACAAGTGTCTGTTGGTTTTTGTAGCCCAAGTTCTTGATTTAAACCTCGTCCAATTTGAAGCTCACTCATACGTAATGCTTCTTCAACCTTTTCTGCCTTTTTTTTCTTGAAATTCATCTCTACGTCTATAGGATCCTCCAATCACATTCAACATGACACCAAGCAAGTTAAGAAGCTATGATTTCTTGCAACCGCAACCAAAGTTAATTGAAGTTGATCAGCAAAGTAATGAATATAATGGGCTGATGAACAATCTTGCATAATCAAGCTTCTAAGCCCATTAATATAACCTCGCTTGTTACTAGCCCCATCACATCCTTGTCCCCTTATTCGAGATGGACTCAATGACAATCTAAAAAGCAATGAATAAATAGATTCCTTTAATGCCAAGGACCTAGTATCGGTCACATGAGCAAGGCCAACCAAACACTCCATAACAAATCCCTTTTTATCAACAAACCTTAAAACAAGAACCATTTGTTGTTTACATAATACATCATAGGATTCATCTACTAATATAGAAAAATATCCATTCCCAAGTTCTTCAAGAATAGCCTTCACATTTTCTTTTGAACAAGCATTTGCAATTTCTTTCCGGATGTCAAGGGAAGTCATTATATGATTGCTTGGAGCATTTTTTAAAATAATATTTTCCACATTGTGATTCGTTTCGGTATGGAACTATAAGAATGTCTTAAAGAAGTCCTTTCCTTGTCAACAATTCACTTTCATCATGACCTCAAAATGGCAATGCAGAAAACAAAAGCAATCTCACAATGTCAACTAAAGCATTCAAGCGAGTGCAGTACTCAGACTTAATTTCCTCTGATTGGTTATCCAAAGTAGTCTGTATGGATTGTTTTTGCATTATCAAGTCTTCACATCGTTTCACACATTGATTATGGACAATATTTGACCCGCCCACATGCATCTTAAATCTTTCTGTCTTATTCCAACTCCTAAATCTTTTAGAAGTGAATGTGCCTCGTCTAAAATGACTTGAAATTTCATGCTCATTCTTGAAAAGATAACAACACAAGCAAAAAGCGGCATCTTCTTTTTATGCTATATTCTGACCAATTGTCATACATATCAAACCAAGACTCATTGAAATGACGATAATTTTCAGACATCAATCTTTGAGGAAAAGTATGATTTCTGGGTTAATAAGGATCTATATGAATATAAGCTCTGCTTACCTCATCATGCTCATTTATATGATGATGTGAAATTAGTTTTCTTTCAGCTGGATCTGACTGAAGAGCAGTTAACTCAACTTCGCTTCTCCCACAAGACCAGGGATTAGTGTTTGCATCAAAATTTGGGGTTTGTGTTTGAGCGTTGTGTTCATCAGTTTCTTGATTCAAAGGAGAATTTTCAGATGCAAAAGTTGAAGGAAATGATTCAGTAGCCAACTTTTTAAAATACCTATGCATTTTCAATTGGACTAAAAAAATTTAATTGCACAAGTGAAGGGTATTCAACAATTATAACTAATCAGAAGAGAATCCAAGCACTAAATAATATATACAATTACAATTGACAAATGATTTGCAGTCAATTTTATCAAGTGATTTCACAATTGAAACTAATCTAATTATATAAATAATTAAAGGGTTAAACAATCGAAAATCTGAACAAAAAAAGTGAAAATTAAAAGTAAATACTTAAAATTGGATCTAGAGTTTTAGGATTTGTACCTTCAAAAGTTCAAATCGGTGGTGGACTGTTGGTGGCGAAGGGGAACTGCTTGGAGGGTTAACGGTGGTTGTGCAGAATGCCACCAGTGGCAAACAACTACGTCTGGCCGAGTGGGCATGGTGGGTTGCTGTTTTTAAGTTTCTATGACTGGGGGTGTGGGCATCGAGGCAAAAAGAATGAGGGGAGGGGGAGAGTCCGACTACAAGAAATGTTGCATATAGGTACGCTTAAAATTATCTCTTTCCACACTTAGACGCATGGTAGGGTTTATTCGCCACGCTTAAGCTAAGTGTGCATAGGATATCAGTGGGCAAAAATTCACCATGCTTAATGAGCATGGTAGATAGTGCAGTACCCATGCTTACATCCATGGAAGCCTGCATCTTCTACCACGCTTATAAGCGTCAGTAGATTCCCCTCGCTTGTGTCCATGGCCAGATTAACTTTCAAGAAAAAAATCAATCTTACCATTCCCTCACTTATAAATGTGGCGTTATGTATTTGATAACTAACTTTCAAATGATTTAGGGAGGTAACTAATTTTGGCGGGAAAATTTTTACATAAAAGAAATTAAGAGTTATTGTATTTAAAAATGCAAATAATTTATATTCGCTAATGTTATATAATCATAGATTTATATTTATAGAGGGGGAGAGAAAGGGGTAGAGGAAGAGAGAGAGGTTATACATTTGATCATAATTTAAATGATACAAAATGTATGACAACTAGTGTAACCATGAAGAAATTGTCATTGATTAAGTTCCGGCTAAAAGTTGAGTTTGTTTACAATACACATATATAAACGTGAATCTAAGCAGAACGAATGGGCTGGTGTAAAAATCCATAGTTCCAACTTCCAAGTGAGTCTTTGCAAACCTAGACTTCATATTCGATTTTGTTGCATGCTGCCCTTGGCTTCAACCTGAAATCACCAAATTCATACAGTAAAATTAAGCACAACAAATGCTACTAAGAGAAAAAAAAGTTTCTAAAAAGCAGCAAGATGTAACATCCATTAGCCTTCATAACTAGGCACTATCACTAGACAAAGATTAACATCCTTACCCTTATGTTAGTAAATTCCATAATTGTGAAAAAAAATTAGGTAGAGTTCCGCCTAAAACTTGACTAATTTTCTTTTATAACATGCCATAAATGCAATAGCCAAAAAAAGAAACTCTTCACAATCTCAATAGCCACACGCTGGAGCAAATAAACTCAACAGCCACACGCCTGGAGTATCCAACGCAAATCCAACCCATTAATATGAACAAATCTAAGAAATCAACCAAGCCACGACAAGGCATTTCAATGAACAACACAAATCAAATAGCTCATCACTATAATAACATGTAACTTAAAATTTTAAAACTGAATGGTCGAACTCACAATATTCACATTTTGCATTCTCTTAAGTAACATCTTGTCAACCATCTATGGATCAGCTTTGTAATTGCATGCGTTCAATACCTATTGTAATTATGCTCAACTTGTAAACATGTGACTTGAATCTATCATATTAAAATTGAGAAGTCATGAAAGATAAGACTATATTTACCATGCGCGGAAGATAACAAAGCGTCAAAACCTTCTTTTTATCACGAGCGTACTTTCTAATTGAATCAGATTCTTTTTCAGCACCTTTTTTTGTTATCTTCATCACTTTCTCACAAGGCAACTAGTAAAATGTGTATATGTTTATAAGGATTTGTATAAAATATAAATGGTGTAGAATATTAAATGACTATGTTGAAGCTCTAGTATCACTTAAATTTATATAAAAAGGCAGCAGGAAAGCAAGTTTTTTTTAAAAAAAAAAGACATACTGAATACACCACATTTGACCTTGGTCGTTTGGAATTTCCTTACTCAATAAACTTGTTGTTCATTCCCATGATGGTTTTCTAGCAAAGAAAACAAATAAATAAAGACTTCATAATCATATATGCAACTAACATATCATTTAGAATGACAAACATCATATTTTAAAATAACCTTTTGATTTGAAGTGCTACCTTGATTTGAAGTGCCAGCTAAAGTAGGAGTCCCACTACTAGAAGTAGGTCTACCATCACCATTAACAGGTTGCTCACGAGTAGGAGGCCCTCCACTAGGAGTGGGATAATTTGATGGCTTTGATAAATACTATGGGATTAAAAATGTTAAATTATTATTACACAATAAAGAATGTAATAAAATATACAAGTTGTAGATACTTGGATATTTTTTGGTTGCTTTTGTTGTTTGCTGGGCTCTACATTGATATGCTTTGGCGAACTCGATCCTTTTTGAACTACATACACATTTAAAACAATTTATTGATAGAGAACACTATAATATAATTGAGCCAGCTTCCAAAAAAATAAAATAAAATAAAACCATACTATTACATGCCTACCTAACACATGCAAGACTAAAAGGGCATCTCTAGACATTAGGGATGGCAATGGGAGTGGGTCGGGGATGGGGGGCATACTCCCCGTCCCCGTCCTTGCTAAGATCCCCGCTCCCCGTCCCCGCCCCGTTTCACGTTGCGGGGAAAAAATATTCCCCCCATCCCCATCCCTGGCAGGGATCTTATCCCCGATGGGGCCCTAATGGAGATTTTTACCCGCTATTTTTTCTTCCCTCATAATACGTATATTATAAGTTTTAGATGAAAGTCCAATTTGTGTTTCCTAGACCATACTCTTTAGCCCAATTAATTATACAACAAACTCTTCTAAACTCCACACAACACAAGTGAACAATTCAATCAAAGTCTAAGTCAAATACAACCATAATTCAAGAACTAAAAATTTAAAACACAACCATAATTCAAGAACTAAACATTTAAAACACAACCAAAGTTCAACAATCTTTCATTACGAAATACAACAATGTCCATAGTTTAACAATGAAACCCAAGTGAAACTCATCTAGACATCGGGTTCATCTTCAATCTCACCATCATCATAATCAGTCGAAGGAGTAAGACGATAAGATGTAAATTCAGCAACATCTAAAATACATAAAAGAAGCAAATTAGTAAAAAAGACAAAAATGTTGTTTTATTTTAACTACAAATATATAAAAGAAAAGAGCATACCTTCCGACTCTATAGAAGCCCAAATCCAATCTCGAGCACACATTAAAGCTTCTAATGTCTTCAGATGTAGGCGGTTATGATAAGGACTGACAAATCTCCCTCCTGTACTAAATGCAAACTCGAAAGCTACTGTAGAAATAAGTATAGCATAAATATCTTTAGCAATCGCAGCTAATATAGGGCACCTCGACTCACATCCCTTCCAATAAGCCAAGATATCAAAGGTATCCACCCCTGCAGTGGTAGGTTCTTCCAAGTATAAATCTAACTCAGATTTTTGTTGAATTGGTGGACCCTTCTTAAACTTCGTGTTATATATGTGCTCCACTGTTCTTCTTCCACTGCCACATCCAATACCTTCAGAAATCATTGTAGATGCATTTGTAGAATCACTAGAAACACTATGACCATGGCCATGACTATGACTTTCATTCATACACTTCAACTTTTCTTCATATTCATTGAACTATGCATAACAAGTATCCTTGATCCTATCAACTTTGCTTTCCACATCAAAATCATAAATCATAGAAAAGCAACAATTCAACATTTCCAATTTATATCTAGGATCCAAAACACAAGCAACTCCTATTATTTCATGAATTGTATCCCAATATTTTTCCCATTTATCAAGCATCTTTCTTCCCATGGACTTGATTGTGACATTAGGATCATAAATCATCTCATCTAAAGCCATTCCAACATCAAACACTTTAGGGAAATAAATGTTTACGGTGGGGAACTTGGTTCTCAAAAATAATAGAGTCACTTCATAAAAAACATCCAACTTGTCACAAAACTCCCTAGCTTTGTCCCACTCATCATCATTAGGCAAACATTTATAATTTTTTTTTCCTTTTAGCCAACTTCGGAAAAACTTCCCTATACATCAAGGCCGTTTGTAGCATCAAAAATGTAGAATTCCATCTCGTTTTGCAATCAAGTTTCAACTTTTTTGAATAAGAAATACTCAAACTATCACAAACTTGCTGAAAAATTTCCTCCGTTTTCGGTGTTGCTCTCCAATATGCCACACTATTACGAATCTTTTCGATTGAACTATCAATGACTTCTAATCCATCCTTCACAATTAAATTAAGAAAGTGTGCATAACAACACATATGGAAGAACTTACCCTGTAAAGGGAGTGCTCTTATATCTAATTGATCTTTAAGAATAGAAATTATAGCATCATTGGAAGAACAATTGTCCACCGTAAGAGAAGATAACTTTCTACCAAGATTCCAATCCGAAAAGCATTCCATTAATTTTTCTAAAATAGCCTCGACAGTGTGGGGACATAGAACATATGCAAACCTAGAGAAATAGAGAATGAAATGTCAACCCAATGAAACATAAAGGAGTAATGACTATCGTAATCTTAAAAATTAAGTAAAGAAAAAATACCTCAAAATTCGACTTTGCAAGGTCCATGAATTATCAACCCAATGAGCGGTTATGGCTATAAAACCACGCTTTTGGTTTTGAGATGTCCACATATCCGTGGTAATGGCCATCTTACTTTTAATACTTCCCAACAATTTCATAGTTTTGCTTTTTTCATAGTTTTGTTTTTGATGATATCTTTCTTAAGAGTGCTCCTTGATATCATCTTAAAAGTAGGATTGAGAGCCTTTGAATACCTTCTAAAACCAAGATGATCCACCATAGCGAGAGGATACTCATGCATGATAATCATATTGCAAAGCTCCTTTCTTGCTTCCTCTTCATCATACACCGAGTTTCCATAACTAAGCTTTCCTTTTTGATCTGCGAAATTCTCCACCTTTAACTTCTTTTGAGCAAAATCTTGAGCAATGTTTCTATATCTCTTCATGGGGCAACTTTGTTGATGATCTCTCAAATGCTTAGTGCCATTTTTAAAAGAACCACCAAGTGCTTTCTTATAATATTTACAAATGGCTTTATCTACGCCATCTCGAACCTCAAGAGTAAAATGCTCCCAAACGTCAGAGATAAATTTCCTTGTGTTTCCTAATGTTAATGTTGTCCCATCATCGTCGGTCCCATTTGGTGTCCCACAGGAACCAACATTGGTATATGTTGGAGTAGGATTTCCAACTCCCGTATCAACCGCATCTTTGTTTGTGGAGCTTGGAGATGGGCCAAATGGTCCACTAGCCATTACCATTAACCAACAGGAGCTTGCACAACAACTTGCAATCATCAACAAAATAGGCATTAGGCAATTTGCAATCATCAATGAAAAGGGAACTATTAAACAACTCACAGAATCATTGCCTATATTAATCTTTATCTATGTTTTCAAGCTAATTTGCATGGCAATAGTTTTCATGAAAGATTCTTTTGGAATACTTATTAATTTTTAAAAGTATATTTTCTTTTTATTTATTTTTTGCAAAAAAAACCCTTATTTTCCTATACAAGACAGACAGTGTATCACGAGTCATAAGAGACCATGAAACCTACACTAATTAGGAAACAAATCACAGATTCTAAGAGATCTCTTCCTGCTTTGATTTAAAAGTCATAACTCATACACGAAAAACAAATCTTTTTGTACACTTTTTTTTTTATCTCTTAATTTCTTTTTTTCAAAAAAGTTAGAGATCAATGTCTTTCTCAATTAATATACATTATTTGATATTTTTTGGCATGGATTTCTAATTCATGAATATACAGCCGAAAAATAAAATGTTAATTACTTCACACAGTCACACTATCAGTCAATTGAGATGAAATTGCATTACATTAAACAATTATACAAACAGACATTAGGAATTATACAAATACTCCAGTAGATTTGGTAATTAAGAAAAAGGAAGTTAATGGGCCACTTACTGTTACCGGCAGGGAGCAGTTGACGGCGACGAGGGAGTTTGACCGGCGGTGGCAGCAGTGACTGACCGGCGGCTAACTGGTGCTGGGCGTGGTGGCTTGTGACTCAATCGGCAGTGACCGAGTGAGGACGTGAGACCGATCACTAGTGGCTCGAACTGACGGCGTGAGGAGCAAGGCTGTGCCTGTGCGCACGACGGACTGACGATGTTAGCGTGAGGGCCTGAGGAGTGGACAGCGAGGAGAGGAACAGGCTGGAGAGAGAAGCCAAACCGAGGAGTGGATCAGTGGACCCGTGGAAGACTCACGACGCGAGCCTGCAACCTGCCGGGCTGGCGAGGTCCGAACGTCCGAGCCTCTGAGGAGAGTATGAGACTGGAGCAAGAAGAGAGCAGGAAGAACTGAAGAAATGAAGAATGAGAGTATGAGAGTGACTGAGGAGGTGAGGCCATGACCCGTGAGGAACAGAGGATTGAAAGTTGAAACAATCAGTGTGGCCCATTGTTTTATACATCTAGGGTTTTTGCCAAGACAATTACAAATATAACCTTCCTTATTTCATTTAAAAAATTTAAAGTTAAGGTTATTTATATAATTTTGATTAAAAATGGGGACGGGGATGAGGATTTTTCCCTAGTCGGGGTATCGGCGACGGGGATGGGAAACGGGGATAAATCCCCGATGGGTAAACAGGGACAGGGATGGGGCTGACTATGTCCCCATCTCCATCCCCATCACCGCACGGGGATTAATTTTCCACCCCATCCCCGTCCTCGTCCCCACGGGAACAGGGATTTTTTCCCACTTCGGGGCGGGGCTCCGATGAGGACGGGTAATCCCCAACTTTTTGCCATCCCTACTAGACATGCGTGACTTATGGCTTCTTTGATCACATAGCATATCGTTGATCAGGTTTTGTAGTGAGCCAGTACTCTGCACATAATTCATGTACATTAGATAAGAAATAAGCAAAACTAGGGGGGGAACAGTTTCTCCATTCTACATAGTGCCATAACAACATTAGCTCCAACTTCATCTAATTTCTCAATAGTAAGTTCTTTGGTGCATAACTCCTTCATAAATGTCAATAAAACTCAAATAATATCTACAAGATCATTGTCTTTTGTAGACCTTAATGTAATCAGAAGCACGTCTTGCATAAGCATGTGACAATCATGACTTTTTAAATTGAACAACTTACGCTCCTTCAAATTAACACAAAAAGATATGTTGCTTGCGTACCCGTCTGGGACTCTTAGATGCTTTAAAACACTAATTAGTCGTATGTTCACTTCAGATGACAAAGTGTAAGGAGTGCTTAGGAGTTCATATTTGCCATTTTGTAGTAGAATGGGATGAAGTTCTGACCTTATTTTCATGACTTGAAGATCTTTTCATGCCTTTAAGTTATCTTTAGATTTTTCCTCAAGGTTCAATAATGTCCCCAACAAATTATCACATACATTCTGCTCAATATACATCACGTCTAAGTTCTGCGAAGAGTGTTGAACTCCCAATATGGCAAATCAAAAAATATGCTTCTTTTTTTCCATATGTGTTGATCATCCTTTTCGGCAGTGTCCATATGTTGAGTTTCACCCGTACCATATGTAAATGTAGTTCTCTCTAACTGAGCTAACACAGTACCTCCATTAGGAGGCTCTGGAGCACAAGCATGCTCTACATTCCCATCAAATCTACTAGCATCATATCGAAATGGATGGTCTTTAGGCCACCATCATCTCTGACCCATGTAACAAAACTTATGTCTATTTTCTAACCAAACAGCTTGTGTACTTTTTGCATAAGATGGACAAGCAAAATGACCCTTTGTACTCTATTCAGATAAAGTAGCTTATGCAAGAAAGTCATTGATAGTCCAATGAAGAGCTCCACGCAATTTAAAATACGTCCTAGTGTATGCGTCAAATGCATCTACACCTTCCCACAATTGTAATAACTCTTTTATTAGTGGTTGAAGAAAAATATTAATATCCGTGCCTAGTGCGTTTTCCCCCGGAATGATCATAGAAAAAAAATGAAAGAGGGTTATTTGGTGCAAAGCTATAGTGGTAAATTATGTGGAATTAACAAGACTGGCCAAGTGCTATGAGTACTACTCATAGCATAAAAAGGATTAAATCCATCACTTACAAGCCCCAATCTAACTTTATACGGATCTGCTGTAAGAGTAGGATTTTTCTCATCAAAATCTTTCCATACCTTACCATCTGTAGGATGCCTAAGGATGTCATCCTTTATCCTACATTTATCATGCCAAACCATATCTTCAGCGATTACATCCTAAGTAGCCTCGGAATAAGGGGAAAATAACGTAAAATCTTATGCTGCAATTTCTTTTCCTTGTCTCTCCATCGGGAAGTGTGACACTTATTGCACTCTTCTTGGTTTTCCTTCCTAGCCCAATATAAAATGCAATCATTAGGACAAGTATGGATTTTTTCATAGTAAAGTTCCAAATCCTTTTTTAACTACTTACATTTACTTCAAGACGATGAAAATGGATTAATTTGAGGGAACATGGTCGACAAAAGTTCAAGTAACATAACAAAGGACTTAATTGACCACCCATGTATGGATTTCAAATGAAATAAATGTAAAAGGAAGGACAATTTCAAAAATTTTGCCCCTACAAATAATTCTTGTTCAGCTTACTCAACCAATCTTCTATATCCAGCATCTTTAATGTGCTTTCCCTCATTCAGTTCATCATTACACTCCCCAATCATAAGATCTCTAATGTTAAACACAGTATTATTATTATCATTTTGAATGCATTCTTGCTTGTCTTTCCCAAAAATGTCACTCAACATTCCTATAGTATCAATATGAGCCAACAAATTAGGCTCAGCATTGATGTTATTATGGATTTCACTATCGGATTCTAAAACAGGCAAGATAAAAATTGATTCCCCATGATGCACTCGTCTTTTGTAGCTTGGAAGAAATCCATTGAACATGAGATGATGTGTCAAAACATCTCTAGCAAACCAACATTTTTGTCCAATCTTGCATCAATTACATGGGCAAATTATCATGTTACTACCCTCAGCATTAGCAAAAGCGAAATCTAGAAACTTTTCAATTCCATTTATATATTCTATAGATCTCCTATTTTTATCAATCCAACTTTTGTCCATTTCTGTCATTAGCAGTAAGAAAGAAAGTAATTGTTTTAATTAATAAAAAAGTAATTGTTTCATTTAGTATCAGGACTCACATAACATTATAGATAGAATAGTTCCTCATTTAGATTGCCCTCTTCATTCATAAAGAATTTGTAGTTTTTTGAATCAAAGTGAAACCAAAGTTGCATCCTTGCAAATGAATAATTTACAATGTGCAATATAATTCTGTAGTTAAATATGCATTAGGAATTCAGGCCAACAAACAAATTTTCTATGCATCAATACTAAAGACAAATATGCATTAGGAATGTAGGCCAATAAACAATGCACATAACTGTTCATAGGCATGTAGATCTACACCAGAAAGCAAGAGATTTAAAGACTCATGGGTCACTTTCATGCCAAGTTGACAACTGGATTGAAGTAATTCTCCAAATCTTTATATTATAAGTGTAAAAATAAGTGAGGGGCTGAGAATTCAAGGAATAGCAATCTAAATATTCTGGTTGAATCTCGCCAATATAGTTTATAAAAAAAATCCCGCCCACATTCAAAAATTACATAAATAATTACTTCTTTTATTATCCTCAGTAACTAACTCCCATCTTTTGCTCCTCATGAAAAACCCCCCCCCCCCCCCCCTCTTTGAATCAAGATTAAGAAGTTTTCTCTTGGATATATAATCACTTACCTTACAATAACTGCCATCAGTACATGCCCACTACTCAAAAATTGAACCCCCTCCCTATCAAACAAAAACAACTATAAATGTAAACCTACAAAAACTAGATATTCCAAAAGTCTTAACTGAAGATAGTACCTCAAGCTGTTCAAACAAGTTAAAAAGGGCTATAAAAAGAGATGATGCCGTAGCATATAGATGTCACCAGCATGTTGGAAACTAATTTTAAAAGACCAACCATACAACTTCCCATGAAGAGTATGAGATCAGCCAAGCTACCCAAAAGAAAGAGGTTAACTAAGTATTGCATACTTTAATAAATATCCACTCCAGAAGGTCAGTTTGTTGAAAAATAAATAGGTTTTTCTACAAAGCATCAGTACAGTGCTTTTGGGAAAATGATAAAATTGATATAACTAGAAGCTTATGTCCCAATGAAATGATGAGAATAAATAAAAATGGTTTAATAATATAATATAACGACTCTTAGAGCCACCACGAAGTACCCATTTTCTGAGAAAATACTCAGCGCCATCAAATCGTATATCATACTATTGGGAATATGTACTCGCAGGAGCCACACGAGTACACTCCTACACTGTATGAGTGGGGAAAAAAGCTCCTACATGATGAATACATGTGAACAAAAGAAAAACACATGGCTCCTGGCACTATAACAAGACCCAGTTCATGATGATTTTTTTCTTGACACCAAGGGTGGATGTCACATGTTTTTCTTGACAAGTAAAATTGGAGACAAGTTTGCACATCAAGAATACTTGTGACAGTAGTTGCAGACTAGACTTTGAGAAGAAGACCAAAAAATTAAAATCAAAATAATAAACACTCGCTAGAGTACAACATATTTTGCCCACTTCACCGTCAAATACATGTCATCTATGAGCATGCACTCTGGTATTTGAACGACATGGTAAAAATTTAAGATCATAATACAATATCATAAGACATGCACTCAATTGCCATTATGGTCAACCTAAGCAAGCTATGGTCAGCCATAGACCACATAAATATTTGTGGCCAATACACTTTGCCCAAATACGTAGTCCATTGTACACAGAACCAAGCCAAACACAAGGACTTGTCGATTACTTAATATTCTCGATGAACAAAATTAAGCTTCTTGCACATAAAAAGTATCCAGTTAATAAGACTTGGGACCAATAAATGGTTCGCAAACTAGAATTAATTTTAGTTCGTGAGTATGCGATCCATAAATAAAGAGTATTTAGCTGATGTATAGAACTTTAGAAATAAGTATTGACATGTAAGGTCCTTAAAAGTTGAGTACAAGGAGATTACAAAAAAAGTAAATGTTGGTCAATCATGTTTCATATGTTAACCATTAATTCTTGCTCAACCATATCTCATATGTCTGAAAATCAATGCATATAGACTACATTTGATATTCAAATACTCAAGCTAAATATGATAGAGTATTCAAATTTAGAAAAGTAGTTATGTAAGCATAGAACTCAATTATATTTCCATGAAAGGGGAGTGTATTAGACATATAAGATATAACAAATTGCATCACAAATTGTAACGTTTTGATAATCCAAAATGCATAATGCTTAAGTAGTAAGAACCAACAGATAAACAACCAACATCTCTAAGTCAAGTTTTGCAGCCTCACACTTTTTCTTTCTGGGGTTGTTATCTATCTATTACGGTGTTGATCAGCACACTAGAAAAAGTAGCACTAAATAGGGTTGGACAAGGGGTGGGTTGGGGATGGGGGGCATATTCCTCATCTCCGTCCCCGCTAGGATCCCCGTTCCCGTCCCATTCCCTATTGTAGAGAAAAAATCCCTCCCCGCCCCCATCCGCAGCAGGGGTTTAATCCCCGACGGGGCCCCAATAGGGATTTTTCCTCACTGTATTGAGGGCTCCATTTCATTAACAATTAAACAAGTAAATGACCGACAAGTTTGTGGGGGAAAGCAAACGATTGTTGGCGACAATTTTTATTCTCAACAATTTACTATCTACATTTATCAATTAAGTACCCAAAAAAAAAAAAAAAAACCCTTACCGGCAAGGAAAGCAAACGGCTACCGACGATGCCTAACCACTCGGAAACGGCTACAGCTCTAGAAACCAGAACCATGGTAGTTCGTGAGGGAGTCGAGCAGATCTGATATCGATGAAGGAAAGCAAGCCCAAAAAAAGAGGAAGTTAATGAAGGTCATTATCGGCGATAGCGTCTGACGGTGGCGGCAACAGCGGATGGCGGCGGCGGCTGATCGGAGAAGGCTGAAAGCGAGAATCAGGGGAGGGAGCAATCGGTAGGTCGGCACGCACAATTGCTTGAGCAAGAAGTCAAGAAGAAGAAGAAGAAGAAGGTGAGAAACTAAGAAGTAAGAACTGAGATTTTGAGAGCAAAAATTGAGAAAAGCCTAAATGCCAACACTAGCTGACATAAGATGCTTATATACCTAGGATTTTTGCGAATAAAATTACAAATATAACCTTACTGATTTCATTTAGAAAATTTAAAAATGAGATTATTTCTATAATTTTAGTTCAAAGGTGGGATGGGGCTGGGGATTTTTCCCCGATCGGGGCATCAGGGATGAGGATAAAAACGGGAATAAATCCCCGATGAGGAAACAGGGACGGGGACGGGCAGGACTGTCCCCGTCCCCGTCCCCATCCCCGCATAGGGATTAATTTTCCGCCCCACCCCCGTCCCCGTCCCTGTCCCCATTGGGGACGGCGATTTTCCCCACTTTGGGGTGGGGCCCCGATGGGTACGGGTTTTCCCTAACTTTTTGCCATCCCTAGCACCAAACTCTATATGGACTAGTACGTTAAAGGCTGTGCTCAACTATCCAACCCCACCTAAAAACAAAAAGGTTTAAGAACATGGCTGAGTGGGACATTAGGGTCCCTGGGTAATTGAGGGAAATTTTAATTTCATCTGACATACTTATGGCTGGAGACACTAGCAGGGCTGAACTGGTACTACAGTGTGTGAAGTATAAATTCTTGCTGAATTACAGAATCTAGCTGATATTAGAGTATCTGCATAACACTTAACTTGATCCAATAGAAATAAGCAAAACTCTTCTCGAATTTATTAAAAAATAGATAGAGTGATAGGCTATGGTGAATGGTTTCTAAAATACTCCACGGCTAAAGCTAACTTCCTCACGACTAAGGATTCTGATCACTCTCTTATTCTTATTAAACTGTAGCAAGATATTCACCAATGAAGGAAGGCTTTTCATTCTTTTAATATATGCCTGAATTTGAATCCATTATACCAAGAGCATGATAGCAATAGGTTATAGGCCACTTATATTTCGAATATGGTAGAAATTAAAAGGGATGAAGGCGTAATGGAAGTAGATGGCACAACATAAGTACTGTAAGATTGAAAAGCTTGTTCAGGAGACTAAAGAACAATTGGCATATGCTTAGGCTCAACTACAACACAATTGTTTTACAACTCAATTGCTTGAGGCTAAACATAATCTCTTGGAGAGGCTACATAAACAGTAAATAGTTGAGGGAAAAATAATGAAGCAGAGGGAAAGCAACATTAGACTAAAGTAGGGGACAGCTATCACACTAAACCAGTACATATGAGCAAGGTTGGAGGGAAATCAAATTCAACTAACCATATTCATTCGCCTGAAGTAAGGATTCCAAAACGGATAATTCAAGCTTGGTTATAAATAAAATTTATCCAACACATGAAACAGATCAATTAAATCAATTGTTCTTCCTAAATTTCAGGTTGAAACCATATAGTTTAGAGAGTAAGAGAAAGAGATTGATGATACGTACTTTGGGAAGAACAATCGGCTAGAATACTTGCCACCGACAGCCACGAGACATCGGAATTCAGACGGCTCGAGCGAGACACAGAGGACAGTGGGCGCTCAATCACCACTCGGGTATCATTGAGAGGAACGCAGAAACTAACCGTACGTGCAGTGCGCTGTGACCACCAGAAACCACCGAACATCGCTGACACACAAGCGCTACCGACATCAACGCTGCTGAGAGAAACACTAGGGTATCACTAAGAGTCTGAGACTAATTAACTTAGAGAATGGCATATTGAGGCCCTGTTCTTTTCAGTGGGAAATGATGGGTGTGGGATGGGTGAGTGTGGGAAATGGGGGAAGGAGTGGGTGAGAGTTGGTAAGAGTGGTATTTTTTTTTTTTTTAAGTGTGGGAAAGGGGGGAAAGGAGTGGGTGAGAGTGGGCAGGAGTTGAAAGGAGTTGAATGAAGAGGGGAGTTGAATGAAGGAGTGTGGGAAATGGGGGAATGAGTGGGTGATAGTAGAAAGGAGTAGTATTTTTGTTTAAGTGTGGGAAAGAGTGGGAAGGGGGGGAAGGAGTGAGTGGGTGTGGGAAAGAGTGGGTTGGATTCATTAAACCACGAAAAGAACAGGGCCTGAGTTGGGTAGAACTGTAGAAGGTTGTGCAATTGATTGGGGAAAATGACTAAACACCCTGCATTTTCCTTTTTTTAAAATTATGTTGTAATTTAATTAACTATGCAGTGAACAGTCATGCAAAATTTCAAGAAATTAAAAAAATTCTTCCACACTTAATATCCGTGCTGAATGGTTACTATTCACGATATATGAGTCTCCACACTTAATATGTGTAGATATTCCTTCATTGGTTACTACCACGCTTATAAAAATGGCTATATTTTTCATCGCTTATTATGTGTGGGGACAATTCTGGGCACTCATTTTTACTTATTTTCTCGCTACACTTAGCCATGTGTGGTTAAATAAGCATGGAGAAATAACCTTTTTTTGTAGTGTTCGCAAGTTCTAATCCGAAACTTGGGCCAAAAAAAAAGAGAGAGAGAGAGCTTTTGAGTGTAAATATAAAAAGCAAGGTTCGAACTTGTGACGTGTGCGAAGTACCCGATTTAAGTTCCATGCCTATCCAACCACCAACGCAAGCTTCTTTTGATGCAAATATGTGTGTCAAAAGTTACATATATGGCTTACTTATTTTTTTCAACTTAACTGATAGATTTTTTTTAAAGCGGGGTCAGTTGACGTCACGTGACCCCACTATAGCTCCGCCTCTATTCACTACCAATTCCTAGAGTCTAAGTCCATATGTATCATCAATTTCCTACAATCCTTATCTTTGGCCACCTTGAGGCCATTGAGAACAGCCAAGAACTAATCACAAATTAAAGATAGGAACAAACTCAAAAATAACAGAGAACTCAAACAAGTATTATACCCCTTAAATTAAGAAAAATACCACCTCCATCTTTCTATGATTATATATTTTTAGAAGCTCAAGCAGCAGGAAGTTTCCACTTTCCACCTCAAGAAAACTTTATGTCCCACAGCTAGTGCCTTTCCACCACCTTATATCACAGGGATGGGCAAGGACATCAAGAACCTCATTACAGCTTACTTTTGATGAAATTAACTATATGGGTTAAGGGACGTAAAAGTAGTATCATTTAAAAATTAATATTCATCCACTTCTAAAATGGTCATAGCTATTTAAGAACTATCTCAACGAAAAGCTTAAGCTTAAGCTTATGGTTGAAGACCCAGGAATATATTTGTACTCTAGTATGCCCCCTCATGCGAATGCCCTTTGGGATTGAAGCGTAGATGCTACGAATGCCCCTCCATACCTTATGTAATAAATATGAGAGCTACTAAGATTCGAACTTGAGACATTTTGCTTAGAAAGGCTCTGACTCCATGTTTAAGAACTGTCTCAATCAAAAGTTTAAACTAATGGTTGAAGGCGTGCGAAAAAGTTTTTACTTTTAACATATTTAACATCAATTGTACTAAATCAAGATCCAAAATAGAAGAACAAATGGAGGCAAGGGAATCGACAATCTATTTGACACCACGCAAATAATCCTTGGTGCTTTGGTGTTCGACTTTAGCATACATTTAAGATCTATCGGACGAGAGACTAGCTGAATCAAAACGATGAGAAAGACGGTCTCAAATCATCATAGAGTGCAAAATATCATGTACCTCTGTGAGAAGATTCAAGGAAATTGTACCAAACAACCACAAGCGCAATAATTAATCCATGCGAAGCAAAACAGAATAAACCCAATTAGGATGTTGTAGATGTCAGCATTAAGAATATAAGTGGATGGAGGAAACATAGTCCCATTAAGAGATCCACGCAACTATTTTTTAGGTTCACCAAAAAAGCATGAAATTGTATACACAATGATAACAAAGTGCTCGATATTTGTGGTAAGAAGTCTTTAACTTTGGCAAGGGTAGTGGTGACAAAGTGCTTGATATTTATGGAGAAAAGACCCGAATGGTAGGTGACAGCTAGTCAAGAGCCATAAGGAGTCTGAAAACCTAGAAACATTGAAGGCGAATCTCGGTAAAGAACCAGGTGTCACATAACTTGATTGCACAACAACAGATCCCATAACAAGGATAAAGAGGATGCCACGTTCATGGGAAAAGAGGGAGGCATGGGGCTCCATGAGAAAGAGAGAAAAGGAGCTGAAAAAGACTACATAACAGACCAATTCAGTGGAGACAATGACATGTAAACAGCAAGAGCATAACAAAACAAAGGAGGGGCTAGGGTAGAGACCTGCTGAATGTCATCTTCAGGCGGAGGAGTAAGGGCAGAAGAGAAGTGGGCATTTATGCTATCTAGTGGGTTGAGGGTGATGAAACATTGTCAGTGGCCATAGAAAACCAAAGTAAAGAAACTCCAATGAGAAGCTAAGGTTTAGCAAGGATGAATGACGCAAAAAAAAAGTACTCAATTAATTTTTTTTAAGATGGTTCTGATACCATGTGAACACAATGGTAAGATTCTGACCTAATTGGGAGCCCGAGAGTTTTAAATATAGAAATCTACTGAATAACAACTTCGGGTGGAGGAGTAAGGGCAGAAGAGGAGTGGGCAGCTATCCTAACTGGTGGGCTTGAGGATGATGAATTGTCACCCACCATGGGAAACCTAAGTAGAGAAAGTCCAGTGAGAAGCTAAGGTTCAGGCAATGATGAATGAGGTAAAAAAAACATTTAGTTTCTTTCTTGATTTTTAGAATGACTCTGATACCATGTGGATGCAATGCTAATGCTCTGACCAAATTGGGAGCCCTAGCATTTTATTAAATAATAGTTATGAAGTTAGGTTTGAGATATAATAAGGAATACAAGATAAAAATTATAGATTCCTAATATATCTCTATTAATAGCAAATGTGGACATTCGTCAATTGATTCATCCTACCTCTTAGGTGAGGGCTGAGGACACATTACTATCAAAGCATTAGTTTAGATTTGCAGATACAAATTAGGGCCTAACACCCCTCCCCGCAAAACAAGGGAAAAAAAATCTCCCTAATCACTTGTGCTGCCTCACAAACATCTCTTGATAAATGCAAGGAGGTCTCTGCATATATATACCGACATACTTCACAGTCTGCTTTAGATGCTAAAGCCCCTACCTCTTCTATTATCACTGCAAAAAATTCGGTCATCTTGTAGAATATATAAATGAGAATTATTTACTCCTAGAAAAATTTACACAGATTTTTTATTTTTCACATATATTTTTTAATTTTTCAATCTCTTTAATTTCTTGTCAATATCTTTCTGTTTCTTTAGTTTTTTTCTTGGGTCACCCTAAAATTTTATTCGCAAGAAGTCTAGTTCATAGAATAAAGTTAAAATTGCCAATTGCTTTCACTTTTTACCAGCTACACCGGATTGCCATTACATAATTCATATATTTTTGATCTTTAAGATCAATGGCTATTATCAATTGCTATCAAACTTGTAGTTATCAAAATAGGTGGATGTGTAGTACTTGTTCTCGTAAAAAAATAAAAATAAAAGGAAATACAAGTTAAAATTCATAAGAGTTTCAAAAGAAAAACAAAGTCATAAAAAGAGAAGAAGGGGATACATTTGAAGCCACATTTTCCACCAATTTCCCCGTGCCCAAGAATCTTATAGAAAATGGAAGGTAACAAAGTGGAAGTGGAAACAACCTTTATTTTGTGAGAACTAATTCAACTCATCCCCACTACCCAAACTGAAGTTAAAAGAGACTAAGAGAGAGAAAAGCAACCATCACTATGCCGTAGAAAAGCCTCCCCATAAAAAAATGGAAGATGAAAACAACACATTGCTAAAGGTGTGATTAATAATACTCATATCTCTCTCCTACTACTACATGATCTCTTCTAAAATCTCTAGTGGAGAACCTATACTACTCTATCTCCTTGCCATCTTTACTCTCCATATATCCTCGCACTTTTGCTCTTCTCTACTATCCCCACTGGTATCATCACCCTTTTCATCACATGGCTTGCCAATTTCATGCTCATCCTCATCTCATTCAATCTTAGAGTCTATCTTCCTTCTTTTCTCTTCCCAAATTCATCCTCACTGCTGCTGCTTTCCCCATCAAAATTAGGGGCACCCCATCTCCTATCAACCCTAAACCCACCAAAGTAATGACCTTAAATCTTCCGTCCGAGGCCTTGATTTTGCAACTCTTATTACCTTGTGTGACCTTCATAAGAGCACCCTCCCTCAATGGGCTCTTTTTGGGGATTATCACATCATATTGTACTTGTTTATTGGTGTGAATTTGGGGATTTCTAACATGATTATGGAGTCCACATTTGGCATAGACCTCGTATTGCCCTATGATAAACCTCGTGATGACATCGCTGGAAGATTTCTATGGGCGAAGGTGGAACCTCATGGTGACTGATGCTTTACATCACACTGTATACTTACCGTTCAGGGTAGCCTTGTTAAAGCACTTGGATAAGGCTTTGGCAAGTGCAACAGCTATAACGACATCATTTTTGGTTATGAAGCTTATGCACAAACTTATATTCCACTACATGACATGTGTTAGACCTACGTGGGGGGTTACATGGTTCTTTGCTTGCATGGGCTTTGTGTGGTTGGGAAGGTTGCTTTAAAGAGGGTTTGTAGGCCTAAAGTTAAGGTTGTACTAGGCCTCCACTAGCTCATTAACAGTTGGATTCGTGATTAGGATGGGATTTTGGTGGTTATTCCCACCACTTGTGAGGAATCAAGCTAATGTGAGGGCTACCAAAGATGCTAAGACATTGTATGAATTTAATGTTGAAAGGACAATAAACATTTTTTTTTTGTAAGTAATCTTGGTTATTTTAACTTTTATGATTTTTTTGGTTTTACTTATTCTTGTTCTCCTTTGACGATTCTAATGTTTGGATGTATAGTTTTTGAATTATTCATTTTTAACTACATTTCATTTGTAGTGAGTATTATTATCCTTCCATTAAAATTAGTAATATTAATATTGGAATCAATAATATGTGAAACAATAAACGGTGTGAGTGTCTAAATATCAAAAACTAACTTCAGAGAATCCCAATCTAAGTAATATAAAGTGTGTCCAATAAAGTAGTATTTATTTTTAATGTAATTGGTATAGTTTTTCAGTTAAACATTCATCGTGTTCTCAAATTAGCCGTTACTAGCATTATTGTTTAAACACCATTTGCTCCAACGAGAAGTTACACATGGCAAATCAAAACAAATTCATTTTTTAGAGAGTGTTAATTCATTCTTATGTAAAATTCACTAAGGGGAAGTAATGTAATATTCATTTTTCTTAAAATAAAGGATTCATATTTCTTCTAAATCCTTTTTAGAAAAAAAAAAACCAATTAAGGAGTGCTACTTAACATATGTGCCTCTCTCTTTTCACGCTCACATCCCCCTTCCTCTTCAATAGCTGACCTGTAATAACAACCAGCTACCTATGCTAGAGGAATTTAATTTGTTGATGATTTAGCCTCGTTGTGTATTTTGATAAATAATGGAGGAATTTCAATTTTGAACTTTACAATTTCATATGAATTGGTGATTGTAAACTCTCATTTTAAGAAGAAGGAGGATCACTTGCTGACCTTCAAGAGTGGAGCCATGAAGACTCAGATTGACTTCTTCTTAATTAGAGTCGACAATAGAAGGATGTGCATAGATTATAAAGTGAGATTTAGTGAATAGTTGAGGCCACAACATAGGTTATTGGTGATGCATGTGATGACTAGAGGTTTGAAGTGCAAGAAAAAAATTGTTGGGCATGCTAGAGTAAGATGGTGGAATCTTACTAAAGGAAACATAACAAAGTTATCGAAGAAGGTTAAAGTAGAAGGGAGTTATACAAGTGGAGAATGCATATCAAATGTGGGAAGCAATGACAAAGCACATTAGGAGCTCAGCTAAGGAAATCTTAGGTTCATCTAGAGGAGGTGAAAGCAGAATAGAAGGAGCCTGGTGGTAGAATGAAAAGGTAAAAGATAAAGTTAAGGAGAAACAAGAAGCATATGCTACTTTTATTAATAGTATAATTGATGAAGAAAAAGAGGTAAATGAAAAAAAAACAATTATCAAAGAAAGTCATCGTTATGGCCAAGAACATACCATATGAAAGGTTATATTAGAAACTCGAGACTAAGGAATGTGAGAAAAAGGTCTTTATGCTAATAAGGAGTAGGGAGAGGACAACAAGAAGCTTGGGTCATGTAAGGTGATTAAGGATGAAAACAATGAACTCCTAGTAGAGGAAGGAGATGTAAAGAACAGATGGAAAAGTTACTTTAAAGAATTTTAAAAGAGGAGGGGGAAGTAGAATAGAAGGAGCTTGGTGGTGGAATGAATAGGTGAAAGATATAGTCAAGGAGAAACAAGAGGTATACGCTGCTTTTACCAATAGTAGAATCGATGAAGAAAAAGAGGTAAATGAAAAAAAAAATTATCAAAGAAAGTCATAGTTCTGGCCAAGAACATAACATGTGAAAGGTTATATTAGAAACTCGAGACTAAGGAATGTGAGAAGAAGGACTTTATGCTAATAAGGATTAGGGAGAGGATAACAAGACGCTTGGGTCATGCAAGGTGCATTAAGGATGAAAACGATGAAGTCCTAGTAAAGGAAGTAGATGTAAAGAATAGATGGAAAAGTTACTTTAAAGAATTTTAAAAGAGGAGGTGGAAGTAGAATAGAAGGAGCTTGGTGGTGGAATGAGGAGGTAAAAGAGAAAGTTAAGACGAAATAAGAAGCATACGCTGCATTTATTAATAGTAGAATCGATGAAGAGAAAAAGGTAACAACAAAACAAAAAAATTAGCAAAGAAGGTCATTGTTGTGGCCAAGAACATAACATATGAAAGGTTATATCAGAAACTTGAAACTAAGGAATGTGAGAAGAAGGTCTCTAAGCTAATAAGGATTAGGGAGAGGATAACCAGAGTCTTGGGTCATATAAGATGCATTAAAGATGAAAACGATAAAGTCCTAGTACAGGAAGTCGAAGTAAAGAACAGATGGAAAAGTTACTTTAAAAACTCTTTAATGGGGAGATAATCGAATGTCCATAGAGAAAGGAGCAAGGGAGGGATGTGACGCAATAGTAGTATCGATATTGTAGCCCTATTAGCAAATAGCATATTAAATAGGCCCTAAAGAAGATGACCAGCAGAAAGGTGTTAGAGCATAATACACATGAGTTTTACAACTCATTTTACCTAGACTTAGCTCAAATAATTAGAAAATTAGGTTGTGTATTAGTGTTTGGTTGGTCATATAGGCAATAAAGAAAATTGTTCAAATGGAAGATAATAAGTATAAGGCATTCCAAAAGTTAGGCTCGATAACCTAGAAAACCTTGGAGGATAATCCGGGATAACCATGGAGCAAGGCCGGGTCAACAAACAAAAAAAATTATGGAAGAAGTAAGGAAGAAGAACAATGCAACAATTTGGGATAGCCTACCAGTGCCAGACGGCAAGGGCTACCCATGCCAAGTGGGGCAGCCATGCCAAATCCTATTTCTACTCTATTTCTGCGTAGAATTTCGGAAATTTGGCATGGTCTATCCATGCCAAATTGACTATCGGGATCTATTTGAAGCCCCTTTCCCAAATTCGTGTAATTATCTAAGCTAGATCTTTAATGAGGTTTTTAATAGGGTTTTAAGATAAATTTTAAGGTAGATTTTAGGGTAGATTACTTCTTGTAGGCTCTAAAAGACTCTTTTCAACTTAATTAAAACTTTAATTTTGTGGTTTTATTTGTACTCTCTCTCTACTTTTTTACAATTTTAACTTTGTTCTTCAAGTTTCTCCCTCCAATTTCATGATTTGTTTTGTTGCTCAAGTTCATGATTTGAATAGTAAATTCTGGTGTTAATTTTGTATTATTGCTTGGTAATCATATTTTTCTCATTTTCTTGCTCCCAATCTCTCTTCCTCTTCTCCCAAACCTTCAAATTTCATGCTCTTCTCTTCCCCCTTTCAACAAATTCAAGTTTTTACTTTACTATGGGTTAGGTTAGAGTAAATTGTGGTAGATTTGTAAGAATAAGTGGAATCCACCTTCCAAACATTATTCACTTGCTCCAACAATGCAGGTTAACATCCATCATTGGATTTTAGAGCTTTTGAGATACTCCCTTTTCTCTCTCTTCTTTAGGTTAATAAATTTAATGTTTTCTTTGTTAGTTAGATGCTTTTTTGTTTTATTGTTAGCTAGTATGATATTTTGTATTGATTTTGTTAATTATGCTTTGTTTTAAATTAGTTTAATTAATCATGTTTAGCTTGGGATTAGTCAGTAATTAGTTTAGTTAATCTTATCTAGTTACATTTATTGTTTTCCTTAGCATACGAGTGGAGCTAAAATAACTAATGACTTGATTTCAACTCCATCCCAGAGAATGACAAATGTTTCACCCTCACTCTCTAAAAACTACTCAACAAATTGGCGCCATTGTCAAGAACGATGGTGCGAACTTAAATCACTTCTTGTAAACATGCCCTCTTTTCATTCATCTTGTGCTAGCATTGTTTCTTTTATTGTTACTTTGTTTTGTCTTTTGAGTTATAATATAGTTACTTGTTTTGATGGTATTGAAAAATGCAAAAAATTAAAAAATGTGAAAAGACCAAACAACTTCAAAAAATTGAAAAACCAAAAACTTGTGACTGATTAGATATCCATGATGTGTTTGGGAATTTTGAGCAAACAAATGTAGTAAATGTTATGCCCAAGCTTACTAAAATTGATGAGCCAATTGTTGAAAGATTGGAACCCGATCCGCTGTGTTCCTTGAGGGATCATCTCTATCCTCTCTGAACTTTCCCACAGTCATGTTTTGACCTCCCTTCTATCCCTAAGGATGTGACACTTGAGCTTAACATGGGTTATTGTTGCAGAGTTTTAATATTTATAAACCCCAAGTGCAAGGTGTATCGTTGAATACTTGGGGTGTCGTCCGCAGGAAATTGTGTTTCCAACTACCAAGGCTAACTAAAGCGTCTCGAGCTAGGCGAAATCAAAGGAAAACAAAGGGTAAACTAAACTACACTAACGAACATAGAAAAAGCGACTTGGAGTTGTGATTTGACCAATGAATGAACCAAGTAATCGAGACGAGTCCTAACCTACCCAAACTACATCGCGAACTAGAAATGATCGGTTGCACCATCGAATACCACTCAAGCCCTCTCTCAAGGGTCATTGAGCTAGTCTAATCGGTCTAACCACCTATTTTCATGGGGTTAGCCCAATTAGACTACAAAACTAGCAACCCCGGACCTAACTCGATTCGGATACTATTTTCATGTCCCGAACTTGGCTATTCCCTCTCCCATGCTAGCTAATTGACCTCAACTTTCAGCATAAGTCAATCGCCCAAAAATATGGATGAACGCTCTCTCAAGCATTTCATCGAACACTTGGTAGGCGTGAAGAAAAACTCTAAGTTCTAGGCATAGATTGGGTATGGTTAGGCCAAATACAAGATTAATTAGCCATCAAGAGGCTAATCACAATTCAAGCCAATACAATCTACCAACTAAATATTACAGACACATGAAAACCTAAACTAACAAACGAGAACATGAACTTGAAGAACAAAACAAAGAGAATGAAATAAAACAAATCTAAACAACTAAATAACATGAATTAACAACAAAAGCTAAACATATAATCTAAACAAAACAAATACAAGAATTAAACCAACAAAACATAAATAAGAACAATAATGAAATAAATAGGGAAAGGGGAAAGAAAACTTAGTCTTGAATTGATGAAGGAACTTGAAATCCAAATGTTGAATCCAAGATCACAATCTTCAATCCTAAACTAATCCTCCTTATTAACTAAAATCTAACATAAACTACCCTAAAAATCGCCAGAGAGACGCTCAAGCAAGCCCCTGTGTGACCCCCGAACAAGCCCTTCAAAAAACGCCCGAATGGACTTTAAATAGAAAACCGCGAGACCCGGGGGGCACGACTGTGCCAATCGGCATAGCCACATCGTGCCAGGGTGGCACGGGCATGCCTCGCGGCGTGGCCCCACCGTGCCACTCCTTTGCAAAACGGGCCGAAAATCGGCTTTGATCGCGAAAAATGGGGGATGGCACGGTCGTGCCACCTGGCATGGGGTGCCCATGCCACTATGGCACGGTCGTGCCACCTGGCATGGGGCCCCCATGCCAAATTTTTGGTTCGGCCCCTTGTGACCCTTTTTGTCGGTTTTGCTGTTTTTCACCGGTTTTCGTTCTTTTTCTTCGCTTTGTCGCTTCTTCGCTCCATTTCACGACGTTTGCTTGATTTGACGTTATTTCCTACAAAATATAAATAAAACAAGTAAAAATCCTAAAGATTAAGTTATTATACGAGCTAAAAGTAGGTGAAAGAGACACGTAGAATGGGACAATTTATCGCCTATCAGTTATGTTGGCATGCTTCCCAAATTTACTAGCTTTGAAGATCCTTATTAGTTTATTCGTGAGTTTGAGGACGTTTGTTTGTTGATTCATGTGCCTAGGCTATTAGACAATGCTGTGAGGATGAAATTCATTCCATTTGCTCTAAAAGATGATTTTAAGATGTGGATGTATGGTCTTAAGGCTGGTTCTCTTAAATCATGAAATTCTTCTATTGACATCTTCCATAAGAGATATTTTGCTACTAGCAAGGCCATTAGACTTATGAATGAAATTATCTATTTTGTCCAACTTAAATGTGAGCCTTTTTGGAAGTATATGAATAGGTTCAAAGAGTTTCTCACCCAATAGCTTCTCTACGCTTTGGAGAGATAGAAATTCTGCCAAATAGATAATGAGGGTTTGAATCTGAGTACTAGGATAATAGTTGAACCTATGTGTGGGGGGAGAGTTTCTTTGTAAGAATTTCAATTGGGCTTGAGATCTTTTTGAGGATTTAAGTGATAAGACAAATGAGTGGGAGATAATTAGGAAAGCTCCTAGTATTGCGTCTAAGATTTTTATAGATAATGAGGGTAAGCTGCCCAATGACTTTGTTACTTTGGAGGATAGTACGCTTCATTGTGAGCATCATCTACATGTTGCACTTTCTCAAGCATTCAGTTGTATGATTACATTTCTCCCTTTTGTTCATATGATTTTCTCTTGGACTATGGTGTTAGCTCATACCCTCCACCTTTTAATCAAATGTCTTTTGAGGGTCTCAGTGATCCTTCCTTGCATCCCCTAATGATCAACCCTTATCTTGAGACTAGGGATGCTCTTGGGTGTGAAATGGTTCTTGATGATCCACCTATTCTTTTAGCCCTTGAGAGAGAATGATGAGAGTTTGAAACTAATTATTAAAGCTAGTTATGATCTTAAGCATGCCATAATTGTGGTTTCTAAGGATATTTTTGTTCAAGAGTATTCATTTAGGGAGACTCCTTTAGAGGAGCCTTGTGATGAGAAGGTTGTTAAGGTCAAGCCTTGTGATTTGGAACTCATTAATCCAATCTCTATTAAATGTCATCGTAAGCCTATTCCCACTTATATTGTCTTGCCCTTTTCTTCATTGTTTCACTCTTCCATGGATCCCTCAATTTTCACTTGCCTCGAGTTTGAGACCTTCATGATGTATGCCCTAAATTTAGACTAGACTTATAAGGTAGATGTGACTACAGGACTTGCAGATAGGGTAGAGGATTTAGGATTCATGCCTAGTTTGTGTGTTCATACTTCTAGTGAATCTTCTAGGTCATTATCCTCTATATTTGGTGATGTTGGGCATGTATATAGCTCTTATAATTGGGCCCGTAGTGTTTTAATAAGCTCAAGAGAGCACTCACTTTTATTCTGGTGATGTGCTTTCTTTGGAGCATCCTCTTTATTACTAGTTATTCTCATTTGAATGAGGATTGTTTAGTTCATTTGATAAGTCTCTATGAGCTTTCATAGGGATTAATACAAGTGACAACTTAGTGATTTGATGGAGTGGTTGATACTCCATAAACCTCCTTAACACCATATGAGTAAGGCTTGGATACACTCAGTACCCAACTTGGTGTGATCATTTCACCTCCTTCCCTGCCCTCCTTCTTCTTTTTTTATTTCTTTTTTGCACATAGTTGTGGATATTTAGGATTATGACTGTAAGGGTGATCGATTTTGAGGTAAAATCTGGGATTTGTTGAATCGAGTTGGCCATGATCACTCTTGTTTGTTTTATATGTTATGTTTTATGTGTGGTTGTTGGTGGTGTATTTTGTTATGTAAATATTTGTCAGTGTTTTTGGTTTTGTGTTTTCTTTGGTGGTGCCACAGGTTCGTGTATACTTGTCAATTTGTGTTGGGTTTGCGATGGCATTGCTTATGTGAGTTCTTTTTGGAGCCTTGATTCCCACAATGAGGACATTGTGGAATTTTGGTTTGGGGGTGAGGTGCCTACTATATATACTTTTAAAAAATTTTCCAATTTTTGTATAGTTTTTACTTTGTTTTAGGGATTTTGTGCCTTTTTGATGGGTTTTTAAGCTTTAATGGCTTGGTTGCTAGCTTGTATGTAGGTACAATATATATGATAGAACACTTGTCTATGGTGTAATTTCTGATTTTTAATAATAACTCCATCTCACATGTGCGATATTGTGCCTACCTTGTACACTTGACGATTGACTTTTGGTGTTATTTAATTAAAACTTGGGTTAATGGCATTCTTCTTGATTAGTTGAGTTCCGGCTTTTCCTTTTAAAAAAAAAAATAACGAAAAACAAGAGTATAAGAGACATCTTGACTTCGGCACCTCTATTTAGACTTGTATAAGTGCTTTGCAGATCCAAATAAAATTCCTAACTAGGGAAGGAATCCAAATATATGCTAAGTTATTCCTCCAGGAGTTCAAGGCCTAATAAGATAAGAATTGTCAACCTGGGTGAAGGAGCATAATGAGACAAGCAAAGAAAAAAGAGAGGAAAGAAAAGACAGGTGAGGTTGATCATCCAATAAAGGGACGTCTATTAGCCTAGTAAAAATGACATTTTTGCTTGGTTTTAGCCTAGCATTAATGGTCAATATGCTTTGCATATAGCACTAAGGTGTACATATTGTGCCATTGTGTTGTGTAGGGTGAGAAATAAGTGTCGAGGGCGTGTTCATAGTCTAAGTGTCTCCTGATTATATGTTTTGTTTGTGTATGACTTAATAGCTAGGTTGTTAGGGTGATAGAATCAATTCAGATGTCCACATACTTTCCCCTTTGCCTTGTATATATGCTTACTTTTGAAAAATCCAAAAATATTTCAAAGAGTTTGTGGGTATATCTTTTGCAAACCCTTACGAGATCTCACTCGTCTACTTAGAGGGACCAAGAGATTTAAGGGCTTATTGCATACGCTAAATTTAGCTGTGACTCCTATGAAACTAAGTTAGGTTCTGGTAATTTTATTTTATTTTGCTCAAAGATGAGCAAAGTGTTGGTGTGGGGGTATTTGTTCAAGTGTGATGCGCGTGTATTTTACACCTCATTCTACATAAACTTACCTCAAATAATTGGTAAATTATGTTGTTTATTAGTGTTTTGTTGGTTTTGTAGGTAATACAGATAATTGCTTATATGACGGATAATCAGTGCAAAGCATGCCAAAAGTTAGGCACGTTAAGCTGGAAAACCTTAGAGAATAAGCCGGGATAATCAAAAATTAAGGTCGAGTCAACAGGCACAAAAATTGTGGGAGAAATAAGAAAGCAAAATAATGCAAAAATTTAGCATGGGCTACCCATGCTAAGAGGCATGGCTGCACGGGCATGCCAATTCCTATTTCTACTCTATTCAAGTACAGAATTCCATAAAACTTGACACGGTCTACCCATGCCATATGGCATGACTATGCCAAATTTGCTGGGTTGTGATCTATTTAAAGCCCCCTTCCCTCATTTATGTAATGATCTAAGCTATGTTTTTAATTGGGCTTTGAATCGGGTTTTAAGATAGGTTTTTGGGTGGATTTTAGGGTAGATTACTTCTTGTAGCCTTTAAAAGACTCTTTTAAAGTTAATTGAAATTTTAATTTTTGTAGTTTCATTTATATTCTCTCTTTACTTTCTTACAATTTTAGCATTATTCTTCAAGTGTTTTCCTCTAACTTCATGATTTGTTTTGTTGCTCAAGTTCATACTTTGAATAGTTGTTAATCTTGCCTTATTACTTGGCAATCATGTTCTCTCACTTTCTGGCTCTCAATCCCTCGACCCCTTCTCTAAAACCTTCAAATTTCATGCTTTTCTCTTCCCCTTTCAACTTAGGGTTCAAAACCCATTTTCAAAGTTCAAGTTTTTGGTTCATAGGTTAGATTAGACTAAATTATGGTACATTAGTGAGAATAAGTGGAATACCATCAAAACATCATCCACTTACTCCAATAATGGAGGCCAACCTCTATTGCTAGATTTTAGAGCTTTTAAGATACTCCATTTTCTCTCTTCTTTTAGTTAGTAAATTTAATACTTTCTTAGTTGGTTAAATACTTTGTTAGTTTAATGTTAGTTAATATGATATTTTGTGTTTGTTTTGTTAATTATGCTTTGTTTTAGATTAGTCTAATTAATCATGTTTAGCTTAGGATTAGTGAGTAATTGGCTTAGTTAATCATATCTAATTATATTTATTGCTTTCCTTATGTTAGAATTGGGCTAAAATAACTAGTGACTTGATTTTAACACGTCCCAGAGGACGACAAACTTTTGACCCTTACTCCCTAAAAACTACTTAACAAAAGGCCGTGAGCCTAAACCAAATTCCTACAGAAATGTGAAAGTGCATGGGTGAAGATGGACTAAAATGGTTAATAGAGCTTTTAACATCATTCTTGGATTACAAAGATGCCCAGTGAATGGAGATTCAGTACACTTATCCCTCTCTATAAGAACAAATGAGATATTTAAAATTGCAATAATTGTAGAGGTAGAAAGCTACTTAGTGACACTATGAAGTTATAGAAAATGGTGATCGAGATAGGATTGAGGAAGGATACTTCAATTTTAGAGAATCTATTTGATTTTATCCCGGGAAGATTGAAATGGGAAGCAATCCACCTCCTTAGAAAGCTCATAGAATTATATAGGAATAACAAAAAGGATATTCACATGGTGTTCATCAACCTAGAGAAAGTCTTTGATAGAGAAGTGTCATGGAGGTACTTGGAGGAGAAAGGAGTGTCAATTATATATATCTAAGTTACTAAGGATATGTACAAGAGAGTAAAGACGAGTGTTCAGATGTCAGGAGGTAATACTAATGACCTTCCAGTTGATATTGGAGTTCATCAAAGATCAACTTTAAGCCCATTCATTTTTCAATGTTGTTATGGACGAACTCACTAAAGTGACCCAAGAAGAGGTATCGTATTCGAGAATGATAATGTCTTCGTTGATGAGACTAGGGATGAAGTTAACAATAAGTTGGAGCAATGGAGGCATAACCTGGAGTCTAAGGGTTTTACATTAAGTAGATTGAAAATTGAATATTTGTGGTGCAGGGGAGGGGAAGACGGCAATGAAGAAGTGACAATTGATGGGACAGCAATAATAAGGATCAAGAAATTTAAATATTTGGGCTTGTATTAATGAAGATATTAACTAATGTATTAAAGTGGGATGACAAAAATGGAGGAATACATTAGGGATGTTGTGTGATAAGACAATTCTTATAGGAATAAAATGCAGAGTTTATCGTATGATAGTTAGACTAGCACTGTTACATGACTCAAAGTGCTATTATTAAAAAAGACCAAAGTTCAGATATTGGTGGTAGTGAAGGTGAGAATGATTTAGTGGATGTATGGCCATACGAGATTGGATAGGATAAGGAATGAGGTGATTAGAAATAAAGTCAAAGTGGTACCCATAAAAATAAGATACAAGAAACCAGCCTTATATGGCTTGGTCATGTGAAGAGGAGGAGTGCGAAAGCGCATCTGAAAATATGTGATATGATTTACTTCCCAGAATGTAGAAGATATAGAGGACGGCCTAAGAAAAGTTCAGACGAAGTGATTGGACATGATTTGAAATTTTCACGAATAATGAAGGACATGACTCAGGATATAAATTTGTGGAGGTATAGGATTAAGGTTATGGACTATTAGCTAGCTATTTGGCACTCCTTTGGCTTCTGAATGGTAGGAAATATATGGTGTTGACTGACTTTTATGTTATCTTACAGTTGTTATATTTTGTACGCTGGTTGTACCCTCACCACAAATGTGTAATTACTCCATCATTCCATAAGTAGTAAACTGCTCTTAGCCAGATTAATATTATATCACTGTTTATTGCTTAAGATATGTACAACTCTTACCCCTTCTCTATTGTTTATTATAATTGATGTTATTTATAGTAATTATGTCTTGTGTTTAACACCTGGGATGACAGTTACATCCAAATTCGAAGTAGACCCTATTCAATCTGAGGTAAAATTATCCTATTTGAATCCAAAGCAAAAATATTTAAATTCAAATTTGCAAAAAATAATTCGAATCCAAATCGAATTCAGATCATATTCGGAGGAAGGGTAAAATCCGATCCGACTTTCAATCCAATATGACTAAATTTTTAAATATTTCAAATTTAGAATTTAAGTTTAAATTTTAAAATTTTTAGATAAAACAAACATATCCAATATACCTACCCTCCCCCCACCCCAAGGTGCTAGCTTAACCCAGCGTGTTTTTTTTTTTTTTTTGGTCAGTAATTTTTTTTAATATGTAAAAATTAAAACGTTGAAACCCTAATACTTCTCCGAGTTACTCTCTTTGTCCTCGTCACTTCACTAGTTGCTCTCACTGTTTGGCTCGCTAGTCACTCTCGCTACTCACTAGTCAGACTATCAAAGTAGTAGCTCCCTCCTTAGTCCTTGGCTTCTCGCTCTAACTCTCTGCTCTCTATCTCTCTCTCTCTGAGCCTTTGTCTTCTCACTGGCTTCTACAATGTCGACGCCGAGCATTTCATCGTCCCTTTCTGATCTCTAATGAGTGCACATCTTCTTTTTCTCCTTAATTTAATAGTTCGTGCAATAAAATCTAAATATACATTTTTATGACTAGGAGTGTTGTTTAGATTTTTGGGGTATAGAACAAGGTAAGTTAGACTTTAGGCTTTGCCATTTTGAGGTTTGGGAAGATTGTTGTTTTTGATCATTTTTTAGGGTTGATCAAAATTGTATTCTGACACTTAATTATATATGGAATTACGGATCACTAATATGATCAAGTTTATATTATAACACTTAATTCTAATGAAAATCTCATATCCATACAAATAATAATTACAGATATCATTATATATACCCCTAGCCAGAGACCAATAGAGAAGACGGGCTAAATAGTATAAGTAGAGGATTTGTACTCTTAATTTTGTTTTTCTTTTTATGTGTAGGATATGTTATTTGTGATATTTTAGATGTATCCCATAGTCGTTAAGACTTGTAATTGTTGAAATATATTGTTGTTTTGCTGAGGTTGAAATATGTTTCTTCTTTTATTCTTTATTTACCTTAAATGTTCAGGATTTGGTTCATACATTATATAAAGGTACGTCATAGCATCGGCCGGTGGGTAGAATATAGAAAAATTGTATAAAGTTATTGCGTTACAAAAGGAATTATTTTGGATCGGATTAAATCTGACTCCAATCTGTTGCAACTCAGATCGGATCCAGAGATTCTCCTTTGTTTTGTTGGATCGGATTTGGATCGAATTTTTGGATCCGAATATAAATCGGATGCTCTAATATCCGATTCGAATCCGATCGCTTGACATCCTTATTGTCACCTTTGTTCATCAAACAATTTTCGACTTTTAAAATATTTTCTTAGAAATTTTTATGTGGATCTATTAGAATCGATCTATGATAAGTCCTTAAAGTGCACACTATTTTGAGGTCATTTTGCATTATTTTTAGGGAGAATTATGTGCTTTATATTATAATTTATACTCCTCTTTTTGTTTTACGCTCGAGTACGATTCTTTTCTATGTTTTACAGGTTTTTGGACCATTTTACCCTAGAGTTGACCATACCTGTTTGTAATTCGACTCCTAATGGACACCCCCAATTCACTATGCTCGTGGAAGGAAGAAAGAATAGTAGTTATCGAGACAGAGCTTACCATGGACTGTCGTGGTGAAAGCTATGGTCCGTGGTGAGACCATAACTACAAGCATGTTTGTTTTCCTTCATCGTATGGCTAAGGTTGATCATGTTCCTCTTTGCATAGGGCTATTTTTGCAGCAAAGAAGGCACAAATAGTAGAAAAGAAAACTCCTTCTCTCTAGTTTTTCTATTCTTCTCTATTTTTTTCTAAGTTTAGTCTAGAGTTTTAGTAGTTTTGAGTGTGAGGCCCTATTCTATTTCGTGTTTTTAATGATTTAGTTAAGAGCTTACATCTCCTTACAGTTTCTTGCATCTCTTTGCAGCTCCTTACATCCTTAACATAATCCTCATATTTTCTTACATCTTCTTACATCTCTTTACTTCTTCTTACAACTTCTTACATCCCATGTGGATTTTTTATAACACTCAACAACTCCTTGTATCTATCCTTACATCTTCTTACAGCTCCTTATAGCTTCTTATAGCTCCTTATATCTCCTTACATCTCTTAGCTATATCTAAACGCGAAATAGAATAGGCGTGTTGAAGAAGTCCTTACTGTTTTAGAGCCCTTACAAAGTTAAGAACCCTTGAAGGATCTCCAATGGTGCTAAGTTTTCTTCCCTCAAACTCTATTTAGTTTTGTTAATTTAAACATTTATGAGTAGGTTTCTCAATTTAGGGATTATTAGCCAGGTATTGATGTTGGATTCTTTCATCTTTATTTAGTTGTAGTTGTTCTTGATTAGGATTGGTTGAATTCTATCTTGTGTGTAGAATTGTTGTGATTGAATTTTGGCCAAATTTATTTGCTAATTCTAATTAGTTAAGTCAAGGACTGAAAGATAAAACTTGTTATTTGATTGATAAGATAGGACATGGCTTAACAATACTTGAAAGAGATTCACTTGTTAAGAGAACCCTTTAGCGATAAAAAATCTACAACTTAGACTAAACTAGGACATTTGAAAGATTGACTGGTTAGTTTAGACAATTTAGTTTATTTTGAAAGAAGATTGAATTTTAAATGCAATTACACCCCTTCAATCCCCTGTTATAGATCAAGTGCATGATATATTTTATTGATCCACATCTTTACAAGGTGAAACAAATTCCTAGATATTTTAAATTGATTGAATTTTCCAATTAGGTTATAGTGTCATTCAAACTCTCTATTGAAATTGCTTGGTTAGCACTTTTATGGGAAAAAACTCAAGAGATTACAATTGGTCTTTGTGGGAACGATATCTTTACCCATGCGCTTGCGGGCGTCCAATCAGATTTTTGGCACCGTTGTCGGGGACCAAATTTATGGATATTGAGTTAGCCCTTAGAAATTGACTAAGCATTTTTATCATTACTTTCTTTTTCTTTATATTTTTTATTTGTATTGGTAGTTTTGTTGCTCTTTTGCAAATTTTACCTTTATATGCGCTTTTTGTTTGAATTCGATCCAGAAATTGAAAGGACTTTTCACTCTAGGAGGAAAAATTAAGAGTAAAATAGCAAAGACTCAAAGCTCAATGAGTTTCTTCATTGATGGCAGGAATAGGAGGTGACCTAAGAAGGTCACTCTAGATTTTGTTATCCCAGGAGTCCAAGGAATTTCATCGAGCATCGTTCGGCCGAAAGTAGAAGTGAACAATTTTAAGCTCAAACCATCCCTTATATCCATGGTATAACAATCTCAGTTTGGAGGCACCCCATTAGAAGATTCAAACTTACACCTCTAGGTCTTTTTAGAGGTGTGTGATACGTTAAAACTCAACAGAATTTCTACCAATGCCATTCATTGTCGCCTATTTTCCTTTTCACTTAGGGATAAGCGAGAGTGTGGCGTCACTCGTTGCCTCTAGGATGCATAACAATATGGGACGAGCTTACAAAAGTCTTTTTTGTCAAGTTCTTTCTTTCGAGTAAGACGGCAAGCCTGTGGAATCAAATAACTACTCTCTCAAAAGGAAAATGAGACTCTCTATGAAGCTTAGGAGCGATTCAAGGATCTTTGATGATTATGCCCTCACCATGATCTTCAAAGATGGATGATTGTGCAAATATTCTATAACGGAGTCACCCAACTATTGAGGTCTACTATTGACACAGTAGCAGGTAGGGATGGCAATAAAACCCATACCCATTTAAAACCCGCAAAACCCGCCCCATTGAAAACCCAAATGGGTGGTGAAAATGGGTTTTAAATGGGTATGGGGTGGGTATTGGAAAACGGGTATGGGTATGGATACGAGTATGGGTATAGCCCTCACCCGCCCCATACCCGTACCCTACCCGTACCCGTTTTTATAATAGGAAGAAAAATTATTTTCGATTAATATTTTTCCAATTTAAGTCTAATCCAAACCGTTCTAACAAAAAAATTAGTCAATAATGTATTTGATTTCACATTTCTAAATAATATATTCTCAAAATATCACAACTTTATAATCTTATAATGACAAAAACATATATCGTACTTAGATATGGGTTTCATATGAGTATTAATTTTTATTTTCTATGTAAACCCGAATAAAACCCGTAAACCCGCAAAACCCGATGGGTATGGGTATGGGTTTTATTTTTTAATACCCGATGGGTACGGGTACGGATATGGGTACGATTTTCGAAAATGGGTATGGGTAAGGGTACGGTTCAACCCGCCCCGTACCTGCCCCATTGCCATCCTTAGTAGCAGGAGGTACTCTTATGAACAAAACTGAAAATGAAGCATACAATCTTATAGAAGAGATGGGTCTTAAACAATTTTCAATGGTCATTTAAGAGAGCCCAACTTAAGCAGGGTGGAGGTATGCGGGAGTTAGATGCTATTTCTATGCTTTCTTCTAAAGTTGATACTATGTCTCAAAAATTGGAACGCTTGAATGTTAATTCTGTTAATTCAAGTACCCCTTTCCCTATTATGTGATATATGTGGATCAGTTTATGATTTGACTATACATTGTCAAGTGGGTTGTCTTTTTCCCCAAGTTGTAAGTGATCAGGTCAACTATGTGAACAACTTTCACCCTAGACCAACACATGACTCTTTCTCTAGCACATATAATCTAGCTTAAAGAAATCACCTTAATTTCCCTTATAAGTCTAATGCCCCACTTCTGCCCCAAAGGAATTTTAGGCCACCCCCTAGATTTCAAAGACCATCCTATCCTCAACAAGCATCTCAAAAATCCAACTTATAGTCTATAATGGACAATATGCTTTTGGCACAATAAAAGTAAGATGAGTATATTAAGCAATTGGCCTATCAAGTTGATGTGCTTACTACTCACAATAAGATGTTGGAAACTCAAATAACTTAATGAGCAACATCTTCATCTACACCCTTAGGTAAATTTCCTTGTAAGAACAAACTTAGCCCCGGGGAACAATATAACATGGTAATTTTAAGAGGGGGTAAGCAACTCGAGGGACCTAAGGGGGTTCCCCAAAATAAACATTCACATTATGGAAAGGATGAAGTCATTAAGAAAGAGGTACCTACTTCTTCTAATGAGGATATAAGTGATGATACTTCTAATACGATTCCTGATGACCCCAAGAAAATCTCCCCAAAACCCTATGTGCCACTGTTACCCTTCTCCCCCACGAATGGATAAGGCTAAATTTGATCAACAATTTAGGAAGTTTTTAGAAGTTCTTAAGAAACCATACATTAATATTCCATTCACTGATGCCTTATCACAAATGAAGTCCTATGCTAAATTTTTAAAGGTAGAAGAGCATGACACAGTGGCATCGAGTGCTGCAATTCAAAATATGCTCCATACAAAGTTTAAGGATCCCAGTAGTTTTGGTATTCGTTGTCTGATAAGGAATAAGTCCATAGATCGTGACTTATGGGATCTAGGGTCTAGTGTAAGTTTAATGTTATTCTCTCTCTACAAGAAGTTGGACTTAGGAAAAATGAGACCAACCACCATCTCTTTATAATTAGCAGACCGTTTTATAAGGTACACCGTAGGTATTTTAGAGGATGTCCCCATTAAAGTAGAAGACTTATATGTGCCTATAGATTTTTTTTTTTTTGGGGTGCACTATGTGCCTATAGATTTTATAATCCTTAAAATGGAAGAAGATACGCGCACCTATATTATTCTTAGGAGACCATTCTTGGCCATTGCTGGGTGCCGCATAGATGTTAAAAATGCGAGTTGTCTTTTGATGTGGATGATGAACATATTGAATTCAACTTAATTAGAGCTTCTAAGTTTCCTTCAATCTCTGGAGAATATCATCAGATTGATGTAATGGATAATTTGGGGCAAAAAACTATTTCTAATAATGATTCTTATGATCCACTTGAGTATTATTTATTGAATGATGGTATTATTTGAGATGAAAACCCAAAAGTAGCCATGTGTGCTCAATTCCTAGAAGCTTCTCCACCAGATAGCCCACCCTTTGCCATGATGGAATGACTAGTATATGATGAAGCATTCTTAAGAGATGAGGAACATTCCCCTGAGTTAGAACTAAAACCTCTTCCTTCCTCTTTAAGGTATGAGTTTCATGGCCGAAACTCTACATATCCTGTGATTGTGACTGCGAGTTTAAATGCATCTGAAGTTGAATCTTTGTTAAAAATATTTAGATTGCATTGTAAGGCCATGGGATATACTCTTAATAACCATAAAGGAATTCATCGTTCTATGTGTATGCATCGTATTTTGATGGAAGATGATGATAAACCCTCAATTGAACACTAAAGGAGATTGAACCCTAGGATACACGATGTGGTACAGAAAGAAATTCTAAAACTACTTAAGGTTGGCATTGTCTATCGAATCTTTGATAGTGGGTGGATAAGTCCTCCACGTTGTCCTTAAAAATGGAGGAATGACAGTTGTAAGAAATGAAAATAATGAACTTATGCCTACTAGGATAGTTACTGGTTAGCATATGCGCATAGATTATAGGAAATTGAATAAAGCCATCCGAAAGGACCATTTTTTCATACCTTTCATTGACCAAATGCTCGAGAGACTAGCAAAGAACTCTTATTTTTGCGACTTAGATGGCTATTCAGGATTCTTTCAAATCCCTATTCACCTTAGTGATCAAGAAAAGATTAGCTTTACTTATCCATACAGTACATTTGCTTATAGAAGAATACATTTGGGCTGTATAATGCCCCCGCCACATTTCAATGATGTATGATGACTATTTTCCCAATTTTATTAAGGACATAAAGAAAGTCTTTATGGATGATTTTTCTATATATGGTACGATTCTTGACCATTGCTTAAATAATTTGTCTAAAGTCTTGCAAAGGTGTGCAGATATGAATTTGGCCTTGAATTAGAAAAGGTGCTATTTTATGGTACATGAGGGGGTTATTTTAGGCCACATTATTTCAAATCGGGGCATTGAAGTTGACAAAGCAAAGGTAGAGATAATTGAGAAATTACCGCCGCCTTATTCTATAAAGGATGTAAGGAGCTATCTTGGATATGTTGGTTTCTATCGACGATTCATAAAAGATTTTTCAAAAATTATAAAACCTCTCACCCATTTACTTGTCAAAGATGTGCCATTTGAATTTAACGAAGAGTGTTTAAGTACCTTTCATGGGTTAAAGGAAGCTTTGCTTTCCAACCCAATTCTGCAGGCTGTGGATTGGGAGTTACCTTTTGAGGTTATATGCGATGCCAGTGACTACGCAATGAAAGCAGTTTTGGGACAAAGGAAAGACAATAAGCCTTATGCCATCTACTGTGCAAGCTAAACTTTGGATTATGCTCAAATGAATTACGCCACAACTGAGAAAGAATTCCTAGCTGTTGTGTTCGCATTGGAGAAATTCTGTTCGTATTTGATAAATTCTAAGGTGACCATTTTTACTGATCATGCCGCATTAAAACACCTCTTGAAGAAGTCTGACTCTAAGCCCCATCTCATTCACTGGGTGTTTCTTCTCCAAGAATTTAATTTGAAAATTTGGGACAAAGCAGGTCGTGAAAATGGAGTTGCTGACCATTTATCTCACTTAGATTCCAAGGCCACACCAACAGAGGACCTTCCCATAGCCGACCCCTTCCTAAATGGTCAATTCTTTGCAGTATCTCACCCAGTGGCACCATGGTATGCTAATTTGGTAAATTTTAAAGTATGCGGAGTTATACCAATGGGTTATCTTATTAACAATATAAGAGATTCCTTTCTAATGAGAAATATAATGTGTGGGAAGAGTCTCTACTCTACAAACTATGTTGAGATGGAGTAGATAGAAGGTGTTTGCTAAAAGACAAAGTTCCTAGTATCCTCCACCATTCATGCCTCAACTTATGGTGGACGCTTTGGACCTAACAAGACTATAGCTAAAGTGCTTCAAGTCGGTTTCTATAGGCCCACTTTCTTTAAAGATGTTAGAACTTTCATTATGGGTTGCGATAGATGTGAATGGATGGGGAACATTTCCAAGAGGTGTGAGATGCCTCAAAGTAGGATCCTTAAGTAGAACTTTCGACGTTTGGGGAATTGACTTTGTGGGACCATTTGCTTCTTCTCACAATAATCTTTATATCCTTGTGGCGGTTGATTGCATTTCCAAAGTGGTAAAAGCTATTGCATCTCCTACTAATGATTCCAAGGTGGTAATTTAGTTTCTTAAAAAGAACATATTTATAAGGTTTAGGACACCAAGAACTCTCTTGAGTGATAATGGGACTCATTTTTGTAGCAAGCTACCTAAGTCCCTCCTAAAGAAAAAAGGGCAGCCCGGTGCACAAGCATCCCGCGTTCACGCAGGGTCCGAAAAATTGCTACACGTTATCATACACAAACCAGTGGTCAAGTTGAGTAATCTAATTGAGAGTTGAAAAGCATTTTGGAAAAAAATGGTTGATTGGTCCTAAAAAGATTGGTCTAAAAAGCTTAACAATGCACTTTGGGCTTACCGAATCGCTTACAAAACACGTCTTGTTACTACTCCGTACCGCTTGATTTTTGAAAAATCATGTAATTTGTCGATTGAGTTAGAGCACAAGGCATATTGGGCAAATTAAACTCTAAACTTTGATCTTAAGGCGGTTGGTGAGAAGAGGCTTCTGCAGTTGAATAAGTTAGATGAGTTATATCTGGAGACCTATGAAAGTTCGCGAATTTATAAGGAAAGGACCAAATACTAGCATGACAAGCATATTTTGAAGAAAAGATTTGAGGTAGATGCCCCGTCTTGTTGTTCAATTCTAAAATGAGGTTATTTCCAGTTAAGCTGAGATCCCGATGGTCGAGCGCATTTAAACTTATAAAAGTCTTCCTTCATGGAGCAATAGAAGTCTGGAGCGAGACAATTGGAATGTTTAAGGTAAATGGGCAACGTCTTAAACCACACTATGTGGGGGAATCTATTAACAAGGCTGCTGTCTATCACACATCTAAACCCTCTCCCCCTCCCTTTTAGAGTTGTATGTTGCTATTAAGGACAATGCATTGTCCAAGTATGGGGGAGTTGTTGTAATTGTTTATGGTTGTATATACGTGTGTTGTGGATGTGTGAAAAGTTTTGTGTTTTTTTGTAGGTCATGGTTTGGTATGCATTTTTAGTTGATGATTTAGTTATCTAGGTTTCTTTCTTCATTTTAGTTTTGTTTTGACACTTTTTGGTTTTTAGTTACATTTTAGGCTTAGTAAGAAAAAAAAAAAAACTAAAAACCTAAAAAGAAAAGCAGCATATAAATCCTCAGATGATGAGTCTTTAGACTAAGTAACTTTCTTTTACCGATTTTGACCCTTTTTGTTAGGCCCATTTGTAAATAAAATATTTGTTTCTACATTTTTAAACTATAATTCATGTTTTGACCTTCACGTTAGATACAAATTTCTTGCTTAATGATTCTTGGCATGAGTACTTGGCATATGAAATTCAAAGAGTTAGACGAGCTTTGTCCTATGAGATTTTAAGCCTGAATAGACTAATTCATCATTTTAATCTCACATTTCCTTTCATGTGTGACTCTTCCTATATTTCAACTATCTAGAACTTACTTTGACTCTTGTTCAAGATCACATTTAGCGTGCACATTCAGGCAACATAATTGAGGCATTGTTTGACTTTATGAGCTACATTGACCAAATAGCCACCGTTATGTGAATAATCTATCCCTTACTACTCTTTGAGCCTTTACCATATTTTGTTGATGAAAACCTATACTACTATCTTTGGCCACACACATATGTCTTACCATTTTAGCCAAGGCTATAGAGTTTTCATAGTTGATTAGGAGTAGTTTGTGGATAATAACTTTTTATGGATATTGTGGATTGGTTGGATATGATAAAGGATTCATGCTCTATTTTTCCCTTCAAAGTCAACTGGGATATGTTTTGTGAGTTGCAAGAAAGGTGTTGAAAATGCATAGTTTTCTTTGCCATTATCCTCCTCTTAAAGGAAGAAAAAGAAAAAAAACAAAGCACTCCAAAGGGTGTGTAAGAAAAAAATGTGTGTGTATATGTTAGGGGAAAAACAAAACAAAACAAAGAAAATAAAACATAAAAAATAATGCAATAAGAGGATGATTTGACATTGGTTTTATATTTGTAGGCACTTTTCCATGTGACATCACTTGGGAATGTTGTTGATATTTTGAGGAGTATGTTTTAGTTGGAAAATGATGGCTTATGCTCTTAATTTTTGGCTTTTAGCTCCACAAATTCCAAAATGTTTGTTCCCTTCTTACCTTTACTCATTTGCTCGTTACATCTCTTAAAAGTCCTCATGATTGCCTTGTGTATTTTGCATTATAGCGGTGGCGAATTAGAGTGCCTTATCAAGCTTATCGTTGATTTGGTTCTATAGAATGAGATTTTAGAGAACTACATTTTATTTTAAACACATGAGTGATGACTATCTCATCTCCAAAGTGAGGTTGCATTGGTTCTTCTAAGCTCTATTTATTGTAATATGCTGATATGATTGTTCAAGTTGATTTGAATGACTGATTAATATTTGATGTGATGGTCCTTACTTTTGCAAAAATTTCTTTCTCCTATCTGTTGGTAAAATTTTTCATCACATTTGGGCTAAGCTTCTTAGGTCAATTTGATTATTGATGTTACTACTGATGTTTTCCTGAGGAGGTTATCCATATTTTTAGCCTCAATTTCATAATTGCTTAGGGACAAGCAATTGTTTAAGCATGGGGGAGTTTGATAAGTCCTTAAAGTGCATACTATTTGGAGGTCATTTTGTGCTATTTTTAAGGAGAATTATGCACTTTAAGTTATAATTTATACTCCTTTTTCGGTTTTATGCTCAGATATGATTCTTTTCTGCATTTTGCAAATTTTTGGACCACTTTACCCCAAAGTTGGTCATAATTGAGTGTAATTTGACTCCTCATGGAGACTCCTAAGTTACTATGCCCATGGAAGGAAGAAAGAATAGAATATTATGGAGATAGAGCTCGCCACGGACTATTTATGGTGAAGGCCATGGTCCATAGTGACGCGATAACTGCAAGCCTGTTTGTTTTTCTTCATCGTGTGGTTGAGGTTGATTGTGTTTTTCTTTAAATATGGTCATTTTCACAGCAAAGAAGGCACACACAGCAGAAAAGAGAACTCCTTCTCTCTAGTTTTTCTATTCTTCTCCATTTTTTCTAAGTTTAGTTTAGATTTTTAGTAGTTTTGAGTGTGAGTGTTAAATAAGTGCTTGCTATTTTGGAGCTCATGCAAAGTTAGGAAACCTTTGGAGGATCTCCAATTGCGCTAAGTTTTCTTCTCTCAAATTCTGTTTAGTTTTGTTAATTTAAACATGTGTGAGTAGTTTTCTCAATGTAGGAATTACTAGCCAACTATAGATGTTGGAATGTTTCATTTTTATTTAGTTGTACTTGTTCTTGATTGAGATTAGTTGAATTTTATCTTATGTGTGAAATTGTTGTGATTGAATTTTGGCCAAATTCATTTGCTAATTCTAAATAGTTAAGTGAAGGACTGAAAGATGAAACTTGCTATTTGATTGACAAGATAGGACATGACTTAGCAATACTTGAAAGAGATTCGTTTGTTAAGAGGACCCTTTAGTGGTAAAAAATCTATAACTTAAACTAAACTAGGACATGTGAAAGATTGATTGGTTAGTTTAGGTAATTTAGTTTATTTTGAAAGAAGATTGAATTCTAAATGTGATCGCACCTCTTTCAATCTCCCGTCATAGATCAAGTATATGATATATTTCATTTATCCACATCTTTACAAGGTGAAATAAATCCCTAGATGTTTTTAATTGATTGAATTTTTCAATTAGGTTATAGTGTCATTCAAACTCTCTATTGAAGTTGCTTTCTTAGCACTTTTATAGGACAAAACTCAATAGATTATAATTGGTTTTCGTAGGAACGAGATCCCTATTAAGCTACAACATCCGTGTGCTTAAGGACATCCGATCAATCTCTCTACGGGTGGTCACGTCTATAGAGGTAACAATGGCATAGGGTAATGTCTGAATAAGTCCGTTAATTATTAGAATAATCCACCAATGCTATCCAATTACTTGCGAATCCCACATTGGCTTTTAATTTGCCAACAATTTTGTAGGGTTAAAATTTGAGCGTTTGGACACCAATAATTCAAAATTTAGAAGCAAGGCCAACATTTCAACATTACATCATATTTATTCTGAATAGTTTGTATGGGGGAAAATTAGTAAGTGGTGAGCTTGAATTGGGGCAAAACGCTAGTGTTATCTGATCACAAACTATTGAAAATAAATAGATTCAAAGATTGGAGTGTTAGGCGTGGAGCAGCGATTTGCGGTAGTTCGAGTCGGGCTCAACTGTGCCTCCCTTGTCAAATTTAATTAGCATAGGCATACAGTCAGCGAGTTACGGGGTAGGTCGACCTATCATTTTTTTCTTTTTTTTTTTTTTTTGGTGCATGATGAGTTTTAGGTCAAACAAATTTTTATGATGTTGTAGTGTAATGAAAACAATTACCAGTGTAATGAAAACAATTACCACATTCAACTTGCTACCACAATTGCCCTACCCCATCTATCAAAAAGGTTAGTGTAGTTCCACGAGCTTTGATTTGTTGCCTTGTAATTCAACGTCAAGGGTTGTCCCAACTTGATTACTGTCGCATCTTCAATTAAAGATATTTCTCAAGGTTGAATTATTGCTATTTGAATCGTCGAAATTTGAATTACTCCAAAATTCCATTTGTTGGATTTTTGAACGTAAAAATAGAAAGTGAAAATGAAAAATAATAAAACTAAAGTCGTGAGATTGGTCAATCGACCAATGGCAGCTCTGGTAATAATCCATAAAAATTTGCACGATTCTTGTGGAATTGGACAAACAATTGAACCACAAGGTAAGGGGAGGGGGGCTGGGGAGTTCCCGGATTCAATACCGAATTATAAAAACAAATTGAAGGGTGGCCCTGTTCTCTCTCCTCCGTCGTCTGTACTTTGTCTCTATAAGCAACCTAACCTAAAACTAAACTGTGAAGCGCTGCCCTCAAAAGGGAGGAAGACGCCATTCTTTTTTATTTCATTCCTAATTTTTAATTTTCAAAAAGGAAGATTCTTGGTTTCTATTTCTGTATTTCTTTCTCCTACCCGCAATTCCTAAATTCATCTTTCACAACATTCAGATTTACAATTAAACCAGCAGGATTCTAATTCCAATCAGTCAATCTACCATTTATTCTTCTCGAAACTAAGGTACCCATATCCTCTTTCTGTCTCATTTGCCTCAATTTGTTCCCTAGGGTTTGCATTGTGTCTCAAAAAGGGGTGAAAGGATGAATTTCTGGGTTTATGGATGAGATGGGGTTAATGGGTTGAACGTAGAGCCGAATTTTAATTTGTGGGTCTTCATTTATCTGTTGATTTAGCTAATGTTACCTGTGTAGTTGGTTTTGTTAGCAAGCTTTTAGGGTTTCTAGGGATGACACAGAACTAGTAGAGAACTTGAATTCCAAATTGTAACACTTGCTAATTGCATTTGCTTTGCGATTTCTATTTGGATTTGTATGTTGCTATTATAATTTAATGGCGTTAAGTGTGTGCATATAATCGTAAATTGACGTTACTATGCATGCTGGTTTCCTGCATAGTTGAAAATGGCGGTGGAGGCTTGTGTGAACCCAAAACTCATGGTTGATGACAGTGATGATGATGAGCCCTTAGTTTTTAGAAGGTCGAAATCGAATCAGCTAAGCTCAGAATTAAAGAATTCTTCGTCATTGAAGTCTGATAAGCAGCCTGGGAAGCCAGGGTCTGCTGTTCGAACCCCCAGTGTTCGAAGTTCAACTGACCCGAAGGGGAAGACTGTTCAATCTTCAAAGCCATCATCTTCAAAACCTCCTTTGAGGAGCCAAAAATCTCCACCTCCACCTTTAGGACCCCAAAAATCGCCACCTTCATCAGCTAGACCATCTCCATCTCCACCGCCTTCTAGAGCATCTCCTGTGAAATCACCTTCTGTAAATGGCGCCTCTTCAGCTAATCAGCAGGCCAAAAATTCCGGTGTTCTTCCATTTAAAGCGGGGACATCTCTGCCAGTTAAGGAGGAAAGACGTGGGGAGTCCTCAGATTCTGAAGATGATCTGCCACTTAGTGCAAGGCTTTCAATGGGGTCAAGAAAGGGGAATGCCAGCAAGGCTTCTGAGGAAGGAAGACCTTCAAACAGCGACGATGAAGATTCTGATGATGACAAGCCACTCAGTGTTAGACTTCCTTCTGGGTTACCAAAGGCAAATTTCAGTGTGTCTGAAAGAGCGAGGGCTACTGTTGGACCATCACAGACTCAGAAACTAAAGGCTGTTAGTGTGAAATCACCGCCGGATGATTCAGATGATGAAAAGCCTTTATCATCAAAGTTGCATGTGAAGAACAGAACAGAGGCAAATTCTAGCAAGAATGATGATTCAGATGATGATAAGCCTTTGGGTTCTAAGCTGAAGCAAAATGGATCTGTCAAGAAAGAAAATGTAAGTACGAAGATACCGGCTACTTCAACAAAGAGGCCGTCAGCAGAGACCAGTTTTGATAAGTCTTCTATTAAGAAAGTGAAGCTTTCAGATGCAACAACTTCAGCAAAACCTAAGCAAGGTCCTGTAAAAGCAGAGGCCAAGGATGGTGATGACTATGTCCCAATTGCTAAGCGGATAAATAAAGCAGCGTCAGGCAGTAAACCAGTGCAGAAGAAGAAAGTAGCCAAAGTTGATGCTTCTAAGTTGAAGAAAGTCAATAAGAAATCAAAGAAAATAATAAAGAAATCTAAGTACTCAAGGTCATCAAAAGAGTTACCTAACTCAGGCGATGGGCAGAAATGGACCACTTTGGTTCACAATGGTGTCAGCTTTCCTCCTCCCTACAAGCCTCATGGCATTAAGATATTGTATGATGGCAAACCAGTCAATTTGACTCCTGAGCAGGAGGAGGTAGGGTCTTATTCTTTTCGTTGCATTATCCTCTTTTTATTTTGAGTTTCTGGATCTCCAGATTGTTATCTTCTTCTCCTTGCGCAAGAGTGCTGGCTTGTTATGTGCTTGACCTGAAATCTCTTGTTCACAGGTCGCAACTATGTATGCTGTGATGCTTGAGACAGATTATGTAAAGAAGGAAAAATTTAATGAGAATTTCTTTAATGACTGGAAGAAACTTCTTGGAAAGAACCATGTGATTCAGGACCTTAAGAGGTGCGATTTTAAACCAATATACGAATGGCATCTGAAGGAGAAGGAGAAAAAGAAACAAATGACCAATGAGGTAATTAATTTTACAAAATAACCATGCGTCGTAATAGTTAGCATCGTTGTTGGACTTGGACCTCTACTTTGAGCTGCTAGTTTGCTTTCTTGTGAGATTTTGAATTGGGTGAAGCTGTAGCTACAATAACTGATTCTTCTGGGTATTGACCATTGAATGACTATATACTTTGATGCTTATGTGGAGAGGCAGCTATTTATTATGTTTATTCATTGCCTGCATGATAGCAGAATAGTCAAATTGCGCTCGCTGCCTTTAAAGAACTGTTTGGAGCTCAATATAGATTTGCTGACATCTTTAGTTGTAATCTATATTTCTCACATGTGCAGCTGTCAAATTTCGCAGTTTCACTTTACCCGGCTAATGTTCGCATGAGTGGAATGTTATCGTTGATAGCTTTGGAAATTACTTGTTGTCTTCGGGTCAATATGTTCCCTCGAGTTCCTTTTCCTGCACAAGGCGATTATCACCAATATTACGCATGTTCTAAATCTGACTAGTTTCTACCCTAGTTGGTATTGCTTCATACATTACCCTATGCCATTGTTATCTATTTGTGGTTGATCTGTGTGTGGCTGCTAAGGTGGTGCAGCATGATCATTTCAGTTCAAGTTACTTTCCATGCTTTTATTGACCTGGATAGTACAATTCCTGGATTGACAATGTGTTGTTGGGACGATCATTTCAGTTGACTTATTTCTCCATGCTTCTATTGGCTTGGATACTGGGATTCCTTAATGTGTTTCTTTCCTTGTAGGAGAAGAAGGCGTTGAAGGAAGAGAAATTGAAGCAAGAAGAGAAGTACATGTGGGCTATTATCGATGGTGTCAAAGAAAAGGTTAGCTATTGTTAATGCAGCCTATATCAGTTACGTGGTTGATATGAGTGCTTGATTTTGTCCTATTATCCTGGCACTTCTTCTCTTCCTGTTCAAATAACATTGGGCTTACGGTTTGTGAGTCTATAATTGTCATCGTATAAAATAGATACATAAAATGTTGCAGTACATGAATTAGATTGACGCGAATAATTGCAGAAGAGTGTCTCATTTAAATAGGTAGTGCTTTTGGGTTTGCTTCTATTGCTTCTGCTGCCTCTCATACCACTTCCGAAATGGCTGGTAGTTTGGGTTTAGATTATTGGTATGATTCTTGTTTGCTCTCATGCTAGTGTGTTTCAATCTGGAATTTTTCTCAATGACATATATTGTATAAAGGTCTCGTGTTCCTTGTTACATAATTGTTTCCATTGTCTTGTCGCTGTGATGTTTGTACCTTTTGTCTAACATGTTCTTTTTTTTGGGGCTTTGGCTATGAGTTTCGGGTACAGAAGGTTTTACTGGTAACTAGTAAAACCATTTAATGGTGAAACTATCAAAAGAAGGTACATACTGTGAGCTGATCTTGGAGTATCATAGAAAAACTTGGGATTGACATGGTGATTTGACAAAGGGGCCACTGAAAGTAAAATGCTGATTGTTTCCGGTGCATACATACTGATTTAAGGCTGTCAGTGATTGTGATAGTGGCTTGGACAATAGCGCCAGAAGAAATTTTCAATCCTTAGACATAACAACCTGCTGTCCATGAATTGCTTTCTTAAAGTTACTGTGCCGATTATGTATCTAAACGGTTGGCCTTCCCTTTTTTTTGGTGGTATATGTAATATTTTGTGTCTTTTCTTTCAATTCACACATGGTTCTGAATGCTCATAGCTATTTGTTACAGGTGGGGAACTTTAGAGTTGAGCCTCCTGGATTATTTAGGGGTCGTGGCGAGCACCCCAAGGTTGTTGCATTTCCTCTTAGTATTCTATGCTGAATTCAGCAGCGTAACTAGTGTGTTATGCTTTCATTGTCTATTTTAAAGTTTCCATTTTGCGGTACAGATGGGGAAGCTCAAGAAGCGTATTCATCCGAGCGACATTACAATAAACATTGGAAAAGAAGCGCTAATTCCAGAATGTCCAATCCCAGGCCAGAGGTGCTTGTTTGACGGTTCTGTTTGAAAAAGGAGTGAATATGTTCTTGTTGGTGTTTTTTGATTGATTGCATTTTTCTCTGCTGATGGGCATTTGGATTCAAGATTTTTCTTCTTTAATGGCAGATGGAAAGAAGTAAGACATGACAATACGGTGACATGGTTAGCTTACTGGAATGATCCTATAAATCCGAAGGAGTTCAAGTACGTGTTCTTGGCAGCTAGCAGTACGTTAAAGGGGCAAAGTGACAAGGAAAAATATGAGAAAGCTAGAATGTTGAAGGTAATTGCCAGTTTCCTTTGAATCTATTTCTCTAGCAGTTCTTGGAGTTCTTTGTTTAAATTAATGGTGACTCTTGTTAATTAATTGCAGGACTACATCCAAGGCATTAGAGAAGCATACATGAAAGATTTTAATAGTAAAGACATGACCAAGCGGCAAATAGCTGTTGCTACCTATCTCATTGATAGACTTGCTCTTAGGGCGGGCAATGAGAAGGTATAGTTTGTGCTGGTAGCTTCTCTTTTAAAATTTCATACTAAGATCGTCTATCCTGCTCTACGATTTAAATTTAAGTTTCACCGGGCGACTCTGGCTCTAAGTTGTCTGCCAAGTTATCCTGCTGTTTGGTTTATTCTGAATGACCTTTTCCCATAATAAGGATAGATGATGGATTTCTGTAATCTTTCTTTTCCACCAACACAGTGATGTACATGGATGAAACTTTCTTTGCTCTTCTGTCCTGAAAATAGTTCAAAAGTTGCATAAACCCGGAATTCTTGGTTAGAGAATTATGCAGCTGTGAAAAGATATGCTGTGGTGTTTTTGTTTTTAACTGTCTCTGAATGAAATTAAAGCACCTCCACTCAGTCAATTGCACATGTCTGCACATGGCCATTGTTGTTTTCTACTTACTCTGTTGACTCGAGCTTATATAAATGGCTTCAAATGTTTTCTATGGACTGTTCCTTGAAGTTCTGTGATTCTTTCTGTAGGCTAGAGAAAAAAGGAGAAACACCTTTTTGATGAAACCTTGTCTGCGGTAGAGACTTTATTGATGTGATAATTTTACTTCTGCCAGGATGATGATGAAGCAGATACTGTTGGTTGCTGTACATTGAAAGTGGAAAATGTAACACCAATACCACCAAATACATTAGAGGTAAGATGAGTTCTCCCATGCATCCTCCCCATCACCCAAAAAAAGGGGGGAGAAGATTTTAAAAAAAAAGCGAAAAGAAGAGCGGCAAAGATGTTAATTAGAACACATCAAGATCAGTTTGCATTTAAATTTGAAGTCTGGACAAATAATTGAGTTAAATGAAATTTTAGATCAGTTTAGTTCTTTAAGTAGCTGTACTACAAGGAATTGTGAATTAACTGAATTTTTACTGCCATCTAGTTTGATTTCCTTGGTAAAGATTCAATTAAATACTACAAGCAGTTTGAAGCGGATCCTCGTGTTTACAAAGCTGTAGAAGAGTTCAGGAAAGGTATGGGCTGACTGTATGTTCTCATTTCTGTGTCAATTTTCCAGCCTAATCACCTGACTATCAGTTCTTTTCTGCAGGGAAGAGCGGTGGTGATGATCTCTTTGACAAATTGGACACAAGCAAACTGAATGCCCATCTTAAAGAGCTAATGCCTGGGCTCACTGCAAAAGTATTCCGTACATTTAATGCATCATTCACATTGGATGACATGGTAACGAATCCAATGCCCATTTTCCCCACTTGTGGCTGAGAATGACCTGTTGTTTGCGGATCGTAGATTATTATTCCTGTCTTGACTAGCTCGTTCATGCTTCCAAAGGTGTTTGCCGATGTTCAGATTCTTTCCATTCTCGAGTCTAGGCATCTAGCCACAATCTTTGCAACTACCAAAGCAGCTAGTCTTCTGAGTTGGCTTGGGAGGTTGAGATGTGCGTGTACTATGCCTAGCATGCGTTACTGGAGAGGCTGTGGCATAGCAATAAGAATCCTTGAGCTCGTGCTTTTGTTACGTTATGCAAATTAATGAATGCCGTAACCAGGGTCAACAGTGACTGCTTGCGTCACTTTTTACGCATGGGCTTCAAACTTCAAAGTTGAGATAAATACATAAATGGAGCTCTACGTTGTTTTTGTATAAATCTAGGAAGGCGATTGGCATAAAAAATATTCATTGATGTTGTGGATGCTCCCCCTTTCTCTTTTCTTGTGTTTTAAACACTAGTTTTCCTAACACTTTTTTCTTCAGAATAAAAAAAATCATTTAGGGTCCTCTAAAAATCTTCTGTGGGTCTCTTTGGAAACATCTATAATTGCTAAGAGCAGGGCTGTGTACATGTACCTCTCTTTGAACCATCCCTCAGAGAGAACCATGCATTGGTTGTGCTGGTCTGGTAATATGCGGCGCCCCCCCCCCCCCCCCCAAAAAAAAAACGGCTGCGGGTTCTGTTTCAGTGGGGTTGTGGCCTGCGCTGGTTACAATGTCTAGCTAAAAGCATTCAGAGACGATTCTTCAATATTTTCTTCTCATTATGCTCTTTCACAAATAATATTTTGTCCGATAGTTGGCGAAAGGGGCTGGAAGTGGAGAGGTGCAAGAGAAGATTGCAATTTATCAGCATGCAAACAAGGAGGTAATTGGATTCTCTACATTCCTCGCTGCAGTCTTCCCTCCCTGGGTCCTGATCCTGGCACTCACGCTATATCTGTTGTCTCTCTTCTTGCAGGTTGCAATCATCTGTAACCATCAACGTTCAGTATCAAAGTCTCATTCCGCACAGATGGAAAGACTTGCAACTAAAATAAATGAGGCAAAGGTATTGCCTTCCCTTTTTGTTTGGGTGAGGGGGAGGAAGGTTGGAGTTTTCTGGAAGTTTCTTTGATATTGCTCTCTGTGACATTTACGCCTGTCTCTTTGGATTTGATTTTCACGGTCTAGGCGGAGTTGAGTGAACTTGAGAAGGATTTGTCTCGGGCGAAGAAAGGAAAGCCTCCATTGAAGGACAGTGACGGAAAACGAAAGAGAAATTTGACCGCAGAAGCGTAATTGCCCCTTTGCTTTTGGTTTTGCATATTGCTGAACTCTTGCTGAGAGTACAGATGGTAATGCTTGAGCTCTTTGGCTGATGGAGGATGATTCTTGTAGGATTGAGAAGAAGATTGTCTCGACAAAGGCCAAGATAGAAAAGTTTGAGCGCGATATGGAGACCAAAGAAGATCTTAAAGAGATAGCTTTGGGCACGTCCAAAATTAACTATCTCGATCCTAGGATCACAGTTGCGTGGTGTAAAAGAAATGAAGTTCCCATTGAGAAGGTACGTCCATTTGCAATGCAATGATGCTTCTCATAGTACCTCCGCCCCCCCCCCCTCCTTCTTCCCAAACCCGAGCTCTATGCATTTAACAAGTCTATTTCTGTCTTGATGGGTTAATCTGCAGATATTTAACAAGTCTCTGTTGGCAAAGTTTACGTGGGCAATGGATGTCGATCCTAGCTTCAGATTCTGATGGGCACTTCTCATTCTCCTGCCTCTTCCCCACCGCTGATATTTCCCCCAGCTCTCCTGTTACATCGGTTCGCTTCAGATGTTTTTCATTGTACGTTCTTCCTCCCCGCCTTCCTTCCCTGCATTCCTCCCCTGCCTGTTACTATTGAGAAACTGGGACAATTTTCCTGCCGAGAAATTTGTAGAAATTTTAGAGGGATGTAACAATATTATTGATAGAAATATTTCAAAACTCTCAATAGCATATTCAACAAACATTTCAAAGGCAGTGTAGCAACATGCAATGCCGAAGTTTGGAGTCCCCAGTTCTTCCGGTGGTAATGTTGGGAAGCTGACTTCTGTAATTAATGGGCCACATATTTGCAAGGGTGAAGCTGACTTCTGTAATTAATGGGCCACATATTTGAAAGGGTGAACCGAGGCGCCAAATATATGGCTATGAACAAACGCTTCTGGCATTCATCGAAGTAAATGGGGAGCATATTAGATCAGCATTATTTTTCTTTTGGTAAGATGATGAGATTAACAACGCATATAAATCTTTAGCATTTGAACGGGTGATAGTCAAACAAATGGAACGATTCAAATCAAATTTTAGTGCCATGCTGCCGGCCTGCTGATAGAACCCAGTATAGACTATAGAGACATTAACTACCGTACGAAGCATCCTATAAAAAAAACCCCCGGGGGGGGGGGGGGGGGGGGGGGGGGTTTGGGGGGGCTGTTTTCCCATTCTTCCTTTTTTTTTAAAAAAATAGTAGTTTATGCCTGTGCATTCTATGAATATATTTTAGTACTAGATAAATTTTTTTAATAAAATCAATTATATTTTGATTTTTCCTATATTTTAGTATTACATAATATTTTTTAATAAAATCAATTATATTTTGATTTTTCCTTTGGTCAACAGACATGTGAAATATATTTCTGTACAAAAAAAATACTTTTTTTAAAAAAACCTAGGGACGATTGCATGAATTCACGACAAGGGCAGCCCGGTGCATAAGCTTCTCGCATTCATACAGGGTCCGGGGCAGGGCCGCACCTCAATGGGTGAATTGTAGGCAGCCTAACCTGACTTTATTAATGGCTGATTTCACAGCATGAATTCATGACAAATTGAAATAAATCATTTAACATAATTTATCCAACAATTTGTAAGTGCATGGTTTGGAGAGCTTAAATTACTTTGGAAAATAACATGAATTTACCTTATAATTCTACATATGCAATAAATTTATAAACAATTAATCTACAAGATTATATTAGGCATCAGTTACTGTAGTACTATTCAAATATATAAAAAATTCGATGAAACATAGTGATTTGTAAAGACCATAGTATATAGATTTGTTTTTTTATTTATACAATATGGATTTACTAATCACAACGCTGTAAATTGTTCGTTCATAATCAAGTGGAAACAATCTTTTTACACTGTATTCAAATAATGTGGAGGGGTAGGTAACAAGCCTCAATATGATCACACTATGTTTGGAAGACCACGTAAATATTGGACAAGAAAAAAATATTTGCACTAGTTTAACATCAACTTTTATTGTCTGTTTTATGAAAATATTATTAAAAATTTAGTACGCTTCTTTTACATTATTTATTTATTTATTTTATAATTGAGCAAGCATATAATATTTTATTATGTAGCATGTGTATTATAGTTCTATTACAAAAATAAAATTAAAAAAAATGAGGAATAGCCCGCACAAAAAAAAAAAAAAAAAAAGAAGAAAGATGAAGAAGAAGAAAGGAGAATGGGGCTATACATATCTTTGCAAGTCTGCTCCTATGACCGATGTGTAATTTGTTAAATTAATGCAGGAGGTGTAGGTTATTTTGAATGGCAATATGATATTAATAAATTTAAGTATCAAATTATATAGTCATAGGATATACAGAATAGAGTAAAAGTCGAGACTTAGCAAAATAAGTAAACTTGTCCCTTTATCTTTATGAATTAAGGTCTAACTTGCGTCGTTCCAACAACTCGCAGGGAGTAGTTGAATACATTTGGAAAAAAGAAATCACTTTAATTGTTTTACAAATAGTACTTTGTACTATCATGGCAACCTGATTGCATCGGTGACAAAGGCATGCAAACTAGTATCTTTTATGATTTATTACGTACAACAAATTACATTATGAAGAAGAGACATATTGACATGTGCGTAAATTGTTCACACGTAAAAATAACGTTAATAATTATTGGTAAAAATTCATATTCTAGAATATCTATGTCTACATCTACATCACAATAACAACAACAACAACAACAATACTAATAATTTAATTATGTATACAATTGAGTGATCTCATGTACTTATGCTGATTTTCGTACAATTATTAGCTAGACTTTGATGTATTCTATATCATTTTAATTTGTTTACCTCACACACAATTTAATGTATCTTTTATATATATATATATATATATATATATATATATATATATATATATATATATATATATATATATATCAATCATTTTAATAATAATTATATATATATAACTTATTATGTTATTGGGATGAACTTTATTTCGGACCTCAAGGTTAAGGTAAATAATTTTCTAAACCCATAACTTTAGAAACGATTTTTCAGTCCATCCAAGTTTGGGGCAAATAATTTGTGGAAGCAAATTGACCAACTAACTTTTCAAATTATATGTAGTACCCTAAGTTTTTGAAATTTACATTTTTAACCCCAATATTTAAAAACTTACTTACGAAAATTTCAGTTTTGTGCATGTGATATTCTTCTCACAGGTACTACGTAAAGTCCTCTTTCATTTAGTATTAGAGCCATGTGAGACAAAATAATTATGATAATTAAGTTAATTAATAGTTAATTAAGTTAATTGACTATATTTAATGCTCGAAACATTATCTACTTGTTATGCTCCTAATTATTCACATATTGTGCATTTTCTAGAAGGAACCATATCAGTTGCCCATAGAACAAGAAAATTTTATGAGAAAAAGAGCTCTAACAAGTAAAGGAGATAGAGATATAAAAAAAAATATTATAACAAACCAAACCCTAAAAAACGAAGATTTTTAAGAAAAGCCGCTTATTGTCTTACCGGAAAAACAATTGCAAGTGTTGGGCATGTGGAAAAGTAGGTCATTATCCAAATGAATGTAAAAACAAGAAGAACAACAAGCTTATAGAAACTTTGGCTAGTCTTGACAACTTTGAGCTCAGCGAGGAAGAAGCACTAGTTCTAAACCTGAAAAACAAGAGAATTGTTAAAATTATACTGGAGGATGAATATGAAGAAAGTGATTATAAAGAAACTAGCCACATGATGAAAGTAGTTCAATTAGTCTTGATGATCTTCAAGGAGAACAATTTGTTGTAGATAATGAGAGCAAATAAGTCAAAGAAGATTGGATCCTTCTCATAATTTAGAAAGATATGATCTATAAAAAAAATTTATTTTTTAATTAAAAAGTAACTGCGTATGTGAATGACAGAAAAAGGTCTAGAAATAAAAGACTATGAGTATGATGTTGGGATAAATTAGTCTTATTAATTGAAAAAATATCCTTAAGCTTAACAAAGATAGAAAGTATAGGTATATCCATGTCGGAAGTATCCAAGCATAAATTACTCCATAACAGTATTATGACAAAGATATTGATCTTTATACTTTGCTTTGTGATATCAGACATACCAATTTAATAATCAAATTATCACAGAGATTAAGACCAGTTCATATAATGGATAAGTAGGATTCAATCGCCGACCTAGAAAAGCTTAAAGGATGACTTTGCCAAAAACTTCCTATCTCTTAAGATAAAAACAGTTGGGATGAATATGAAAAGAGGAGAATACCAACTAAGAATATTTTGAAAATAATATACAAACTAGATAAAACTATAGATCCAGAGAATAAGATAGCAATGATAGAGATAGAAAAATTTGCAAGTCCTACGCCAATGTAAAAATTCAAAGGATAAAATCCAATACGTATGAAATAAAAATCGATAAATCTTGGATATCTAACTTTGCCAATCCCAAAAAATAACAAAAAAATGTAATAAAAATTGATGAGAATCGTAAAATTACCATTAAACCCCAATTATTAAGAAGCATGAGCGCAAGATTAGAATAGGGAGAAGGATTTTCAACAACTAAAGAAGAGCTTAAAGAAGATGACACAATTAGTATGACTAAATGAGTAGAACACATTTTGGACCCACAAGACACAGTCGAAGTATGAGTACAAATAGGAAAGTCATTGACCAAACGAGAACCGTTAGTGAGCCAATGTATGAGAACGAACTTGTTAAAAATATGACTATGGAAATATACTATGAAGTTACCAATACAAACCTTAACAACATCTATATCCCGATAAATGTATGTTGAGAGAGATATAATAAATATGATTATGTATCTACATCGATAGCGGTTGTTCTGTCTGTTTTGAAAAAAGAAGAATTTATGTGAAAAAAGCTAAGATTTTTTTACAAAGTAAGGATAGCTGATAATAGCATTATGAACCACAACAGAGTCATAAAAAAGGTTATCTATAGAAATAGGAGTCCAACGCATTATATCAATTCTATGAGCTACTGATCAACCTCTCATGATATGATTATTGGAAATAATTTTTTGAGGCTATATTCTCCATGCACACAGACTATAAACTAAATAATATTCACAATAAATGGTCACTCAATCCCTATTGATAAATTAAATAAAGCTTACGCACACTAGAAGATTGAGTTTATATGCATGCAGCATGGTGAGAAGGTAATCCTTGCACAATGTGAGCTATCACTAACAATCTCATTACTTAAGTTATCCATTAAAGAGCAGATTATTGAACAACAAAAGCAATTATGCAAATGTTGGGTTTTATGGCTCAAAATCTCGAGTATCGGCACGGGGAGCCCATGCTGCACAGACATGGGCTTGCCAAGACGAAGAGCCGAAGACGGAGTAAACAGCAAAGTGGCATAGGGGTGCCGTGCCACGTGGCACGGTGGGGCCATGCCACGTGGCACGGTCGTGCCCCGTGTTGTTACGCCGCCTCTTTCGGAAGGCGGTTAGGGTTCTGTTCGAGGGGGGATTCCACCTGGCGGCTAGGGTTGCATGCTAAGGGGGAAAACCCTACTGTTTAGACCCTATATAAAGAGGGTCAAGCCTAGGATCTAAATAACTTCGGTACTCATAAACACATTGAGAGGTAAAAGTAGTTTGCGAGAGATTACAATAGAGAGAGATTGTAAGTCTGCTCTTAGATCGAATCACTGAGGTGATTGTGATCGTGGTTTACTTTCCTGCTCATAGTGGATTGTTTGCTACTGTCGCCGTCCGTGGTTTTTCCCACATTGGGTTTTCCACGTTAAATTCCTGTATTCTTGTTCTCTTCCTATTATTCTGTTGTTTTGTTGATTGAATTTCTGATTTTTTTATTGCATCCTATCGCTTCCGCTATACTGTTACTCTGATATTAATCCTAACAAGTGGTATCAGAGCAAGGTTATTGATCCGAATTTCGAGCATTTTCTTGAAGGATGTTTCTCATTAATATTGAGAATTTTGACGTCATAACAAGATCGATTTTGCTGTGTTCGTCCATTCCAAGGAATTTGGTCCAAGGTGGAGTTTGTTGGGATTTGTCCCAAATTTATTTGCTGGTTTTGGAAATAAATAAAGTTATTTCCTTTTTGAAGATTATTACTTGGCACCCAAGGCTCAAGTTGTGTGGTTGGAGATATTCTATTTTATGAAAATTATATTATTCCATATTTTGTATTGAATATCTTTTTCTTTTTTGGTAAAGATGATGCTTGGTAGTCAAGACATATGTTTGCGGCTAGGGTTGAACCCTTGGTACCTGTGAGGCTTCTCTATAAATACTATGTTGTTTAACCTTGTTTGGTGCGGGGCAATTTGGGAGTGCCTCTTGTGCGGGGCAATTTGGGAGTGCCTCTTGTGCTGGGGCATTAGGCGTTGGCCTCTTGGAGCGGGGCATGTGGGAGTGCCTTTTCTATTCCACATTGAGAGTTAGAGTTAGTGTTGAGAGATTTCGTTGTAATTGATCTCTTTCTTGGGTGTTTGCTTTGAGATCTTTATTTCTCTTGTTGTTGATCTCTTTCTTGGGCGTTTGCTTTGAGATCGTTTTGTACTCACTCAAATCATAGTGGATTTTGTGCCGTTGTTGCCGCCCGTGGTTTTCTCCCGATTTGGGTTTCCACGTAAAAATCATGTGCCCACAATGATCTTTTTTTTATCTTGTTTTGTATTCTCCAATATCTACATTCTTTATCGCTTCCGCATATATTGAGCTCGAATTTCAATAATTGGTTTTCCTAACAAGTGGTATCAGAACTTTGGTTATAGGATGTCTTCTATCATGAAGGTAGATATTCAGAAATTCGATGGGGAGATTAGTTTTAATATCTGAAAGGTGCAGATGAGAGCAGTTCTCATTCAGCACGGGTTGTGGAAGGTTCTGAAGGGACCTCACGTGAAACCTGAAAAGATGACAGAAGAACAGTGGGCTGAAGATGTGAAGAAGAGATGTAGGTCGTTGACGGAGGACGAATGGGAGGAACTGGAGCTAAAAGCTGTTTCAGCCATATAGTTGTGCTTGGCATCACATGTCCTGCGAAAGGTGCTTGATAAGACAACTGTGGTGGATCTTTGGGCTCGGCTGGAGGAACTTTACATGACGAAGAGTCTCGCCAACAAGATCCGTTTGAAGGAAAAGTTGTATACCTTTCGTATGGCTGAAGGTACCCCTGTCCAAAAGCATTTGAATAAGTTTAACTCTATTCTGGTAGATTTAGAGAGTTTAGATGTGAAAGTTGAGGATGAGGATAAGGCTATTTTGCTTGTTGTGTCGTTACCCCCTTCTTATAAACACTTTAAGGAGATTATGCTATATAGTAATTTTAATACTATATCGTTTGATGATGTTAAGTCAAACCTGTTGTCTAAGGAGAAGTTTGATCTTGACATTCATACTGATTCTGCTGAGGGATTAGCAGTAAGGGGTACAACAACTGAAAAGGGGAACGGTAATAAGAGTAAGAACCATTCTAAGTCTAAAAATCCTCATGGTGGTAAGACCTGCAATTACTGTGGTAAATTGGGTCATATTGTTGCTAACTGCTGGAAACTGCAAAAGAAGAAGGAGAAAGAAGAAGATAATTCTCAGGAGCCTGCAGAAGCTTCGTTTGCTGAATCTGATTCTGATGGTGACATTCTGTTTGCTACCTCTACTGAAGGGGGGAGCAATTCTGATTGGATTCTTGATTCTGGGTGTACCTATCATATGTGTCCTCACAAGGATTGGTTTTCAACATATGATCTAGTTGACTCAACTGTTGTTCACATGGGCAATAATGTCCAATGTAATGTAACTGGAATCGGTACTGTTAAAATCAAGACCTATGATGGTGCTGTCAGGACATTATCGAATGTTCGTCGCGTTTCTGACTTGAAGCGTAACCTCATCTCGTTGGGCATCCTTGAATCCAAAGGGTGCAAATATTCAGCTGAAGGTGGAGTTCTGAAGGTCTCAAAAGGCAGTAGGATTCTGCTGAAGGGTTTGAGGCAAAAAGGCCTCTATGTCTTACAGGCATCTACTGTGGCAGGTTATATGAAGGAAAGTTCATATAAGTCATCGCCTAGAACTAAGTTCAAGCATTGCTTGGACTCAGTTGGCATTCGCAGTATTTGAGCGCCCTTCGGGGCATTGCCCCTTGGGAGGGGCATCACCTTTCGGGGTGCGATGACGGAGTCAGAAAGCAGTGATTGGAGATTTTGGTCCAAGGCGGAGATTGTTGGGTTTTATGGCCCAAAATCTCGAGTATCGGCACGGGGAGCCGATGCTGCACAGACACGGGCGTGCCAAGACCAAGAGCCGAGGACGGAGCAAACAGCAAAGTGGCACGAGGGTGCCGTGCCACGTGGTACGGTCGTGCCCCGTGTTGTTACGCCGCCTCTTTCGGAAGGCGGTTAGGGTTCTGTTCGAGGGGGAATTCCACCTAGCAGTTAGGGTTGCATGCTAAGGGGGAAAACCCTACTGTTTAGACCCTATATAAAGAGGGTCAAGCCTACGATCTAAATAACTTCAGTACTCATAAACACATTGAGAGGTAAAAGTAGTTTGCGAGAGATTACAATAGAGAGAGATTGTAAGTCTGCTCTTAGATCGAATCACTGAGGTGATTGTGATCGTGGTGTACTTTCCTGCTCATAGTGGATTGTTTTGGTGCTGTCGCCGTCCGTGGTTTTTCCCACATTGGGTTTTCCACGTTAAATTCCTGTGTTCTTATTCTCTTCCTATTATTCTGTTGTTTTGTTGATTGAATTTCTGATTTTTTTATTTCATCCCATCGCTTCCGCTATACTGTTACTCTGATATTAATCCTAACAGCAAAGAACTCTACTATGATAATCTTCTTAAATTTTGGAATAAAGATAAGACATTTGTAAAAATCACTTTGTGAAATCCTAACACTATCATCCGAGTCAAACTAATAGTGTATACACACCAGGATATCCAAAGTTGAAAGCAAATCAAAGAACTTTTGGATAAAGGGTAATAAGGAATACTAAGAGTCATCATACCAGTTCCGCTTTTATGGTAAGAAATCAAGGTGAAGAGAAAAGAGGAAAAGTTAGAATGGTAATCAATTACAAAAAGTTTAACAATAATGTCTTTGATAGTTATTATATTCCTAACACAGAATTCAAGGAGCCTCTTGGTTCTCAAAAATGGATTGTAAAAGCGGATATTGCCAGATAAAAATGGATGAAGAAAAGCATTGCTTTAACTACTTTTCGTGCCCTTCAAGGAAATTACGAGTGGATAGTAATGCCATTTGATCTTAAAAATGCAACCCGAATATTTCAAAGAAGAATGAATAACATCTTCAAAGATCTTACTCATTGCAGCCTAGTTTACGTCGATGATATCCTTGTCTTTTCCAAGACCACAGAGCAGTATAAAGATCATGTCTTAGTTGTCACCCAAAGATGCCTTGGCCATGGTATTATTTTTGGTAAGAATAAATGTATTTATGCTGAATAAGAAATCAAGTTTTTAGGTCTAGAGATAAAAGCTTGATAAATTTTACTAAGAAGATTGAAGATAGGAAGCAATTAGAAATGTTTATTGAATGTCTCACCTATACTTCAGATTTCATTAAAGATCTAGCTAAATTAAAAAAACAATTGCAACAGAAACTCAAGAAAGAAGTAAGTTGGACATAGACCCCTAATAATTTAAAGATTGTTCAAAACTTCAAAAAGATGTGTAAAAATCTTGCTGCTTTTAATTTGTGTAATGAAGAAGATGATTTAAGTCTTGAGATAGATGTTAGCAATAAACACTTGAGTGCAGTACTCAATATCAAAGAAGGAGAAAAACTCTACAAATATTACAGTGAAAGTTTTAATAAAATACAATGCAACTATCCTACGATGGAAATTGAAATTCTTACAGCCATAAGGGGAATTTAAAAGTTCTTAATCTTTTTATCCCCAAAACCTTTTCTTATTTGAACTGATTTCAAAGGGATACTTGGTTTTGTGAAAAACAATTTATCAAATTTATAAGTGCAAGGGAGACTCCCGCATTGGCAATTATGGCTTAATTAGGTTTTCTTTCTCTATTAAACATATGCAGGGATCGAAGAACTCTCATTTTCTGGCAGATAGTTTAATTTAAGAACTCGCTAATGGTGATCATCAGAGCAGAACTTCTACCAGAAAAGGAGTAAATCCAAAATAAAATATCATTACTGCTAGAATGGGTTTCTTTTCTAGTAGAATCCTTATGGATATTTTGAAATTCTATACAAAAAGTAGATCACATTTTGATCTGCTGTCTTCTACCTATCTAATAGCACAGCGTTTTAGCCTTTTAGAGTTACAAATGAATTACCTACGTTGTCCTTATGATCAAGCAAAAATAAGGTCTAGTGTTTAAGAAAAATGATTTAATGATTGGTATGCAGCCTGCGTTGATTACTATCACAATTATTCTTATGATAGTTGGAAGTCATGGAGTACTACAATTTTCTTTCCTGATAGATTTGGAGTTAGGGGTGTTAAATTCCTAGCAAATTCAATCTCTCCGGATGACCCCTTCAAAAAAGTCTGGGAATATGGAATGGTAACTTGCCTCATGAAAATTCCATATCCAAAGTACTCATTCTTCTCAAAACTAATTAAGTTTCAACAGTGTCTGTTTGAGAGGATACGTTGGATTCTCACATTTCCTGATGATCTAACAAAAATTCCTTATAATAAAAGCCTATATGTCGAGGTACACTGTGCAATAATTGAGCATGAAAATGAAAAAGTCAAACTAGCTAATTATCTTGTTTAATTAGTTGATTTATATGATCCCAATAATCAATGACAAAAATGGTTTCCAGAATGACAAAAATGGTTTCTAGAACAACAAAAAGTATTAGTGATCGATCCTGATTTACCAAGAGCCTTCGATTTTTACAATATTGATCATCGAATGTGGACATTAATTGAACAAGAAAAAACAGTAATGTATTGTGGGAGCACTACTTTCGTTTATCATAATGATCTCAGCAAATATATGAAGGTGGAAAGAGCTACTTCAGAAGATGTATTTGATTATATATTTGATATTGGAACTAGAAAACTATTATTAGATAAAGGAAAGATATATCTTCATAAATTATTTGAAAGATGGGATCCAGAATATTTCAACTTCATGAAGATTTTGCTAATTATTTGGATAATAATGGGCCGAAAGATATTATTTGAGATGAAGACATGCAAAATCTCAATGTGATGACTAGTCTTGTTAACATTAAGTGCTCTGAAAAATTATTGCATCATTATTTTATTTTGTCTAGTGTCAAAGTCAGTAAAATAATACAGTAGACTGTAGCCATGTGAAGGCAGTTGTAGTCACGGGAAAATATCAGTGTGTACTGTAACTATTAGGGCATCCTGTGTAGTGCATTTCCTCTGCAAAAGGAGAGGTTTAGTGCTGAGGAGGGACATGGTCATTTGAGCATACTTAAGAAAAAAGAAATCGGGTATTTTTATTTCTCTATGAGCAAGTATCTCTAATGATCTTAGTTGTTTAAATCCCTCTTCAAATCTTTCCATTGTAATATTTCTACTTTCAGGTTTTTAATAAAGAAGTTTCCCTATGGGAAACGTTATTCAATCAAATCTTATGTCTTAAATATTATGATTTCTTGATTGAAATCTCACTAACCTTAAGAATATAAAGACTTGATTAGTGATTACGGTCCGAGATAGAAAATGAAATGAATCTGTGTTGCACCTTATCCAAGGAAGGTGAGGTTGAGATTAGCAATTTCTATAAACCGGAAGCTAGATAAACGCCAATGTCCAGTGCTGACTAAGTTAATGTAGTGATCCAAACTATGTAATTAAGCTAAAATTATTTTGTTAAGCATGGTGGGCCTCTGATCAGAGAAAATATAATATTTATGATATTAGATTACGATAATTAGTACCAGTAAAGTCATTTTAATACGTTCAAACATTAATATGAGTTTAGTTTTCGTGTTTGCATTTTGAGCCCTACCTGGGTCACAGGCAGAAATTTCATAAAATTTTGGGTCATAAAAATAAATATTTGTCACTGAAGAATCATTTAACCCAAAGAGTTGTACCCCAAAAAAGCATTCATACTAAACTAAGGAGTCCCAAAAATTTCCAAAAATGTGAGGCCAGTAAATAATTACGTCAAATCTTAGGGGACCAAAAATGAATTTTTCATGTTACTGTAGCTAACTTTTAAAGTAAGATTACTTGGATTGAAAGTATATCAATGCAGTACTTGCATTTTTCTTATAATTTAACTCCCATAATGAATTAGAAGACAGGAATTCAACTTAACCATTATATCGCAAAGAACATACTCTAATATAGTATAATTTATCAATGTATTATGTTATGCAATAATGATGATTAAAATATCTATAACAATAGTCAATACCATAACACAAGTAACCATTTGGCAGAAAAATGTAACCACATGTATATGCTAGTATAATAGCATGTAAAATATATAATCAACCATGCTTGCCCCCTTGTACCTTCTTAGCATTCATCTTAATGGTGAAACCAAGGGTTAAGAGTTCAAGGGCAGGTAAGAAGGAAACAAACAATATATACTCAACCATCTTGCAGGAAAATGTAGAAATTTAAAAAAAAGAAAAATAAGAAAGAAAAAGAAGTGATCGGATGCCACTATGCTAGTTACTCGATTGAGCATTGGAAGCTACTATTTGTGAAGCAGGGAGACAAGCTAAGAAGCTAATGTATTCCTACCTTTTATTTGCTTTATATATATCACTGTAGGTGAATCAATTAACTAAGGGAGGATTTAGGAATGCAGAAGTTGGCAAAATTTCAAAACCCATCTAAAAATATACAATCTCTATTGTCAATTAATTAGGGGATGAATACTTCATCAAAAAAGAAAATTAAGGGGGTGAGAAGGATAATCAGAAAGAATTCTAAGTATAATTCAAGAAATTTGAGAGTAGCAAATTCACATGATGCGCTAACTGTTAATCTTATTCTTTTAATAGATCTTCTTATGCTTAATTTGATAAATTTGGAACTCAAAAGTATCACAAAAAGGCAGGAATGAATTTGGGAGCTTATCTTCTGGCAGGATTAAATATGATGCAAGAAGCAATTCAAAAAATAAAAATATAATTATAATATATAGATAAATGTTGCTGCATTTTTGTTCCTTTTCTTTGGCTAGGTACTGGTTCCTCAAAGTCAAGTCATTGCAAGAGCAGAATACACCATTATGGTCAGTAGGGAAGACTATGCAAGCCTTTATCCAGCCCTTGTTGGCAATTGGATTTATTAGTAGTTTAGTACTTCTAATTTAAGCAAAATAACAAATAATGCTCTGTCAGCATTCTCGCTTTGAAACTGATAATTTAGCACTCAAAATATTTTGTTGCATTGACGAATTGCAACCTTGCCTAGTCTTTCAAATTACCCCCATATATATACTAAAAAATTGTTTAATTGCAGCATTAACCTAATTTTGACAAGTAAAGAATTTTGCAAATCGATCCCTCCAGGACTTTTTTTTTTTTTTTTTTTTTTTTGCTATGCGTTTTCTACCATGCGTGTGCATTTTTTGGAAGTATATTTTAATTGGTATAAGAGTTATGTGGTAAAAAAATAATAAAATTAAATGCATATTAGAACCTTCGTTCATTTTGCCGCCTCATTCATTTTGATGTCACCCAATTATTCGCACATAGTTTGTTGAACACTTCAATTAATTAATCTCTCCCTATACTGTGTACACATATGTGTGTCTTATATATATATATATATATATATGTCTATATATCTATATATATATATACATACATACATATATATCTATATATATATATATATATATATAGATATATATGTATGTAAATATATATATAGAGATATAGGTATATATATATATATATATATACCTATATAAATATATATATATATATATATTAATATGTACATATGTGATGTACGTGTATATGTATATAGATATATATATATATATAGATAATACGATATATTATATATAGATATATATATCATAATATATATACATATATATGTATGTATGTCAATCTATCATAGAATATATATATCTACACACACAAACACACACACATATATATATATATGTATGTATGTAGGTATGTATGTACGTAGGTATGATGTGTGTGTGTAGTGGTGTGTGTATATATATATATATATATATTATATATATATGTTAGATCAAACACCACACACAAACACACACACACACACATATATATATATATAGATATATATATATATATATATATAAGATGATATATATATATATATATATTATACTATATAATAGATATATATATATATATATAACAACTGTGTGTGTGTGTGTGTGATATGTATTATGTATGTATGATTTGTGTGTGTGTTGTGTGTTATATAATATATATAATATATATATATATATATATATAATTATAATATATGTATTGTGTGGTGTGTGGCTGTGTGTGTGTGTATATATATATATATATACTATATATATATTATATATAATATATATATGTAGAGTGTGTGTGTGTGTGTAATATATATATATATGTTATACTATATATCTATACACACACACACACATTAATATATATATATATTATATATATATAATATTATAGATATCTATATATATATATATATATATATATACATTACATATATATATATATATATATATATATATATATATATATATATATATATATATATATATATATATATTATATTATATATATATATATATATATATATATATATATATATATATATATATATATATATATATATGTAGTAAAAAAACCCTTTGAGGGCACTTGCTACGGCGAGAGGGCGAAAAGGGTGAACCAAGTAGAATCTGTCACCAACACAGATCCAAACATCGATCAACCCCGCCAGAAATGAACAATTAGTGGTCGGAGATGAAATTTAGGAAGAATTGTTGAGTTTGGTGTAGGCCAATGCGGGCAGAAGTTCTATTATTGCTAATCCAGATAGAGTGCCAAGTCCAACTGCAAACTGTGGCTATGTAAGCTCCTATGCCTCACTCATCGACCCAGATGAAGGCCTTTCACTGAACTTCATAGAATATGAAGTTATTAATGGAACCAAAATCACAAAGATTGACCATTAGGATGTTGCCTCAGAAATTGATTATTGGAATCAGGCAATATTGTGTAGGGTTCTGGGGGCTAATCCACCGCTGGGGGTAATTGACGGCTTTGTACGCAGAATTTGGAATCAATATGGCATTGATAAGGTGGTGGCAGCATGGAAAGGCCTTTATCTGGTACGATTTCATTCACTGGAAGACAAGGAAGCAGTATTGTAGAAAGATATTTACTACTTTGATGGCAAACCTTTTATAATCAAAGCTTGGAATGAAGAACTAGAACTTGATGAAAGTTCTATCAACTTCCTTCCATTCTGGGTACAATTTCTAGGTCTGGATGTGAAATTCTGGGGATCGAAGAGCGTTAGTAAGTTGGAAAGTCTTTTAGGCATGCCCTTGAAAATAGATAGACACACAAAGGACAAAACGTTCCTCAATTATGCAAGAGTGATGATAGATATTGCATTAGATGGGCCTTTTCCAAATTTTGCGGAGTATGTAAATGATAAAAGAATTGTTGCTAGACAGCTAGTGAAGTATGAATGGAAGCCTCTAACATGCAGTTACTGTAATATGTATGGGTATATTGATGCAAATTGCAAAAAGAAAGAACCCAGGAAAGAATGGAGAGTAATGGAACAAACGCCAGGAATTGAGCAGGAACAGGAACAACCAATTAAAGAGCCATTCAGAGAGCCAGATTACATCACACTGAGAAGAACATTACCTCACAATGTTTTGCCAGCACCAGAATTATGCAATACCTCACCTAACTCATTCCAAGCTTTGATAGCAACAGAAATCATGGATTTGGTTACTCATGAAACTGGGGGATCTTTACTTCCCCATGGATAACATTGTAAGTTGGAATATCAGGGGCCTTAACGGCCTAAATAAAAGGGAGGATATAGCACTATTCCTCAATAAGAATTCTATAGGATTGGCAGGGTTTCTTGAAACCAAAGTGAAGGTCCCAAACCACGACAAAGTAGCAAATGGCATTTGTAAAGGATGGCACTGGCATTCCAACCTCCAGATTGCAGAGAAGGATAGAATTTGGGTGGCTTGGCAGCCCAACAGACATGGGGTAAAAATTAAACAAACATCGGACCAGTTGAGTCACTGTGCTGTGACTCAAGTCAGTACCCAGAAGCATTTTCACCTCACTCTATTCTATGGATACAATCGAGAAGAGCAAAGGAAACCACTGTGGCACAAACTCACTCTGATAAGCCAGCAAACACCAGGGGCTTGGCTTGTCATGGGTAACTTTAATGCAATCCTGCATAGCCAAGATAGGCTGGGAGGAGACGATATATAGGACCATGAAATCAAAGATTTTGCAGAATGTGTTGCAACATGTGAACTAATTGAGATGAGAAGTGTTGGAAATTATTATTCATGGTCAAACAAAGGAAGGAACGGTAAGAGACTCTGGTCCAAAATCGACAGAGTTTTCACAAACACGGAATGGTATCAAGTATTTGATTTTAATCACCTTGATTATATGGCGGAAGGCATTTCAGATCATACACCCCTCCTTTTATCATTTCCCACTGTCCCAGACCTGCAGCAACATTCAAGTATTGTGACATGTAGAGCAAAGACCAACAATTTCATAAAATCATAGCCAATAGAATCCAGCACATGTCAAGGGGGAATAAAATGCAACAGCCATTTAATGTGCTCAGACAACTAAGAAGCCCATTGAAGCATTTGAACATCAGCAAATACAGAGATATCTATGGCCAACTTGCACTTAGCAGAGCTCAGTTAAAGGCTACTCAAAATCAGCTACATCAAAACCCACTGAATTAGCATTTGCAAGCATAGGAAAGAATAGACTCAAGTACCTGGACATTTTGGACTCCTCCATCAAACTAATGTGTCAACAAAGTAAACTGGAATGGCTCAACCAAGTCAACCAATGTTCAAAATTTTTCTTTGCAAAAATGAAGCATCGTAAGCAGGCCAATCATATATACTCCATCAATGATGCAAAGGGGCAAAGGACAGAGGGGTTCACTAAAGTTGCGATAGTTATAACAGCATGTTAACAATTGCTTGGAGAGCAGACGGTGAAAAGAACCCATCTCTCACAGATAGTAATTAACCAGGGGCCAGTCTTAATGGTGGGACAACAACTCCAACTATGCATAGAAGACTCAAGCAAGGAGATCAAAGAGGTAATTTTTTCTATTCCTAACGAGAAGTCTCCAGGGCCTGATGGTTACCCTAGTGGGTTCTTTAAAACCTGTTGGGATAGTATTGGAAGCATGGTATGCGAAGCCGTTCAAGAATTCTTTGCAACAGGCCACTTATCATCTGACTGCAACTTCACCAACCTGATAATACTACCTAAAACAGCAAACCCCCAGTGTACCATAGATTTTAGACCGATCTCATGCTATACAGTCATCTACAAAGGGATATCTAAATTGCTATGCAACAGGCTTAAACAAGTACTTCTATCATTGATTTATCAAAGCCAAGGAGCTTTTGTCCAAGGAAGAGAGCTCTTATATAATGTGCTCTTATGCCAAGAACTGGCTAGAGGGTAGGACAGACAACACACATCACCAAGATGCCTGATGAAGATTGATTTGAAAAAGGCGTTCGACTCAGTCCACTGGAGATTTATTGAGGAACTACTAACTGGACTGAGATTTCCTCCCATCTTTAGGAAATGGATCAAGGCATGCATCACCAACACTCATTATACAATCCTCCTAAATGGAGAGGGGGGCTGCAGGGCATTTCAAAGGTGGGAGAGGTTTGAGGCAAGGGAATCCACTATCCCCCCTACTATTTGTACTCACTATGGAATACCTATTAAGAACAGTCAGGCATGCAAGCGCACAGCCACACTTCAAATTCCATCCAGGATGCAAAAAGCATGAATTGGTACACTTAATGTTCGCAGATGACCTAATGTTGTTTAGTGCAGCGGATGCAAAGTCAGTTCACTATTTAATGGAGGCATTTCATGATTTCTCATTCACTACAGGGCTCCAAGCCAACTATAGCAAATCAGCTGTAGTATTGAGAGGATGCACTCAGCAGACAGAGGAGAAAATATTGCAGATCATGGGGTATACCACGGGGTCACTCCTCTTTAGATATCTGGGTGTTCCCATAACGGTAAGCAGACTTAGCAAACTAGAATGCAGAGCCCTGGTAGACAACATCACAGCAAGGATCAAAATGTGGTCTACAAGACATTTATCTTATGCAGGCCGAGTAGCACTCATCTAATCAATATTACTCTTAATTTTTACATTTTGGGCAAAAGTTTTTACATTGCCCTAGGAAGTGATCCACCAACTAACGACACTATGTAGAAACTTCCTCTGGGGGGCAGCTTGCACTTATAAAAAAGTGCCCTTCATGGCATGGAAAGAGGTATGTCTACCAAAGGCAAATAGGGGCATAGGGCTGAAAACTTAGAAGCATGGAATAAGGCTTGGATTGCAAAACTAGTTTGGGGAGTTACTATGAAGAAGGACAACGTATGGATAAGATGGGTTCACGGGAAATATCTCGTTAACAAGGGATGGTGGCAATACACCACCGTGTATGATGCACGCTGGTACTAGAAGAAGTTATGCTCAATTAAAGAGGAGTTCAAGTAGGGGAGCACAGAGGGCCAAAGATGGATGTGGAAAGATACACCCACTGGAGTCTACACAGTGCATTCGGGTTGTGCTTGGTACGTGGGCCTATAAAGCAACAAGACCCCCTAGAAGACACTAGTGTGGTCGCAGTTAGCCACACCTAGATATTCTTTCATTGCTTAGCTGCTACTGAAGCAAAGGCTGCCAGTAGCTACTAGATTAGATAAGTACATGGGAGGGATTAGCACAAGCTGTGACTTATGCAATGAACACGAAGAAACTCAAGACCATCTCTTATTTACATGTACATATGCTAAGAACGTATGAAGCAATGCCTCTCAATAGCTCCATATTAAGTGCATTGCAAAAACACAGCAAGAGTGGTGCGATCAGCTCAAAATGCAGGCATGTATGTATACACACACACACACACACACACACACACACACACACACACACACATGTGTGTGTGTGTATATATATATATATTATATATATATATATATATATATATATATATATATTATATATATATCATATATATATATATATATGTATGTATATAGTACATATATATATCTATATATATTATTATATATAATAATATATATATATATATATATACATATATATATATATATATATATACATATATATATATATATATATATATACTGATAGGTAATAAATTATCCTATTTTATGTGCCTTTTTCACCTACTTTTAGCTCATATAATAACTTAATCTTTAGGATTTTTACTTGTTTTATTTATATTTTGTAGAAAATAACTCCAAATCAAGAACCGTCGCGGAAAGGGACGAAGAAGGGAGAAAACGAAGAAAAACAGCAAAAATCAGCAAAAAGGGACGAACCGAGGGTCGAACCACCGTGCCAGAGGAATGGCATGGTGGGGCCATGCCACCCGGGCATGGTGTTGCTGTGCCACATGGCAACGTCATGCCCCCGGGCCTTGTCGTCCGGTTTCGCGATTTTCTATTTAGGCCCTCTTCGGGCATTTTGGCAAGAGGTCGTTCGGGCATCTCCTGGGGCGATTCTTAGAGTAGTTTAGGTTAGGTTTTCGCAAATAAAACCTCAAGGGGAGAATTAGTGTAGGATTGAAGACTGTAATCTTGGATTCAACCTTCGGATTTCAAGTTTCTTCATCAATTCAAGACTAAGTTTTCTCCCTTTTTAGCTCTTTAATTTATATGTTGTTCTTGTTTGTGCTTTGTTAGTTTTAATTCTTGTATTTGTTTTCTTTAGTTTATATGTTTAGTTTTCATTGTTGATTCATGTTATTTAGTTGTTTAGATTTGTTTTATTTCATTCTCTTTGTTTTGTTCTTCAAGTTTATGTTCTTGTTTGTTAGTTTAGGTTTTGATGTGTTTGTGATGTTTTGTTGGTAGATTGTGTTGGCTTGGATTGTGATTAGCCTTTTGATGGCTAATTAATCTTGTATTTAGCCTAACCATACTCAATCTATGCCTAAAACTTAGAGTTTTCCTTCACGCCCGTCAAGTGTTTGATGAAATGCTTGAAAGAGCTTTCATCCATATTTTTAGGTGATTGACTTATGCTGAGAAGTGAGGTCGATTAGCTAGTGTGGGAGAGAGAATAGCCGAGTTTGGGACATGAAAATAGTATCCGATTCGAGCCAGGTTCGCGGTTGCTAATTTTGTAGTCTACTTGGGCTAACTCCATGAAAATAGGTGGTTAGGCTAATTAGACTAGCTCATGACTCTTGAGAGAGGACTTGGGTGGTCTTCAATGGCGCAACCAACCATCTCTAGTTCATGATGTAGTTTGGAAAGGTTAGGACTTGTCTCGATTAGTTGGTTCGTCCATTGGTCAAATCACAACTCCAAGTCGTTTTTTTATATTTGTTAGTGTAGTTTAGTTTTTGCTCTTTTTCTTTGATTTTGCCTAGCTCGAGACGCTTTAGCTAACCCTGATAGTTAGAAACACAACTTTCCTGTGGACGACACCCCAAGTACTCAACAATACACCTTACTCTTGGGGTTTAGAAATATTAAAATTTTTTCTGTAATAAGTTTTTGGCGCCCTTGCCGGGGAAGTTGGCATTTTTTAATATTGGGGTTTACTTGAGCATTCGAGACTAGGCCTTTAGAAAATCCAAAAAAATTAAAAAATCAAAATTTTTTTTAAAAAAATGGCTATTTTCCATTTACCTCAATTTGAGCATGAACCTTTTTGGCATTACTTGTCTAGATTGAATGATTATCATACTCAATATATGCATTTCACATATGAAAAATGGAAAACATGCGATGCTGTGCTTGAGGGGATAACACATGAGACTCGAGACATCCTTGAGTCCGTGTGTTATGGTGGTTTGTGTTCCTTAGATGTTGATGACATGTGGGATTTGTTTGAATCTTTAGCTTGGCATCAATGGCAATTTGATGATGCTAAGGACCCATATCATCACTATTCTTCTTACCCTCATGTGTTGTGCTTGTTTTGCCAATCTTTTGAACATGATGTGAATTCTTGCCCTTATTATGATGTTTTCGATGAATATTATGCTAGACTTGATGCCATAATAGGGGCAATGAATGCGCAACATGAACACTTTGCTAGTAGGATGAGGGAGTAGAGTTCATTGCATGAGACCGAACCTAGTCTACCATCCCCTAGACTCGAGGCTCGTCTCTATGATGATTGTGAGTCTTTCCTTCCCCTAAGGTCTAATGTTATTGATGACGCACCTTTAACCGACCAAGGAGAAGTGTTTGACCCTCCCTTGACCTCTTCATCATTTGTTGCTCCATCCTTTTCTAGCACACCTATAGACACTTGTATTAGTGACTCGATCTTACATGCTCCTCCCCTCTCTTTAGCTCAGTGCACGGCGTTAGAGATGGGTAAGACTTTTCGGGGTGATGCTAGTTCTGTAGAGGATGTTTTACTTTCTTGGTCAGGAGAACTTATATTGGTTGAGCCATATCTTGAGAAGGCTCCTTTCGAGGAGTTGAGTGATGACAGTTTGGTGGTTGGTGTCGCACCTAGTATTGACCATATCGACCCAATTTGCACCGAGGTACTTGACTTGACACCCATTTCGTCCCCCTTACTTCCCACCATGCCCTCTCACTTGCATACATTCCATGAGTATAATCCCTCCTTGGGCCCTTATTGCGCGTACCTAGAGGACGTGCCTGGGAAAATCATGTGGAGTACTCTCTTTGATCATGATTTTGATTTTGCTATGGCATTTGATGAGTTTAAGTGTAAGACCCCGCATTTTCGTAATTTTGTCCCACCAATCTACTACATTCTAGTTTTGTGAGCCTGCTGACTGTTATAAGAACCCCTAGGTATGTTAGGGGAAACCAATTGAGTTGCAAGCCTGCTGCAAGCATACACTGATCATGGAGTCTCTGTAAACATCCCCTAAGCACTATTTGAGATTTATGGAGGTTAGCTTGTAGACCTGCACTCTCAGAAAGAGGGAAAGTGCAAATTTAAGGTGCTGGATGGAGGAGATATCTGCCTTACAAAACATAAAAAGGTTATCAGCAAACATGAGGTGGGTGAGGCCCACTGACTTGCAGTATGGATGATAAGTAAAGCCCGACTTCTTGCTTATTAAATGCATGATTCTTGAGAGGTATTCCATGGCCAATACAAAAAGAAGTGGGGATAATGGGTCCCCTTGGCTTAGACCCCTGCCCCCAGCAAAGTCCCCATGTATGTTGCCATTGATATACAGAAAAAACCTCACTGATGTAACACAGGACATTATCCATGCAATAAAAGTTCTTGTAAATTTCATGGCTATGAGCAACTCCTCCATAAAGTCCCAATGTATGGAGTCAAAAGCTTTCTGTAAGTCAATTTTCAATATGCATCTGGGGGAGATTGACTTTCTCTGGTAGCCCCTAGTTACATCCTGATAAATTAGGATGTTATAGAGGATTTTCCTCCCTTTTACAAATGCCCCTTGACTAGGATTGACTGGGCCTGGTAAGACATCTTTGAGTCTACTGCACAACAATTTGGATATAGCTTTGTAGATAACATTACAACATGAGATGGGTCTAAAGTCAGATACTGAATGGGGGTGTGGAATTTTTGGGAGCAGAATCATTTTTATAGCACTGATGCGTTGTGACATTATACCTTTGGTGAAGAAATCTTGGATGGCAACACATACTAGGGGGCCTGTCTCAGGCTCGGTGGTTTTAAAGAAACCACTACCAAAGCCATCAGGCCCTGGAGACTTGATGTTTGGGATGGAAAAGATTACTTCTTTGATCTCAGCATGTGTGAAAGGTTTACAGAGAGTTAATTGTTCTTGTGATAGCACAGGGCCTTGTTCTATAATCTCCTTGTCAATAGGTCTTCTGATTATTGAAGGGTGTCCAAGCAGTTTGGTGTAGAAAGCCAGCATTACCTTTCCCACCTTCTCAAAGCCTTCAACCTCTATGTTTTCTGCATCATGTATAGTGTATATGTATGTGGCTAACTTCCGTTGCTTTGCCTTTGTAAAAAAGAATCTTAAGCATTCATCTCCTTGGGTAATCTACTCCACCTTACATTGTTGCTTGATCAGAGCTAGGCTAGATGAAAGAATGGCGATGTATCTATCTCGGGCTTCTTTTTCTTGGCTTTGCAGCCCAGCATTAGTAGAGTCCAGTTGTAGCTTGTGCTGTACCTGTGTGAGTACTTGCCTTGCCTTCTCCTGTTGAATCTTCAAGTCTGCAAAATGTGTCTTGTTCAGGTGCCTGAGCTGCTGTCTTAGCTGTGCTAGGTACTTGCATAAATTCTTCATGTTGTGGGTTGAGCTAAGTGTTGGGAGCATTGAGGTAATTATGGAGTGAAAATCTGACTGTGAGCTCCACATGTCACAATATTGGAACTGTGGTGTAGGTTTAGGGGCTATTAGGAATTGTATCAACATAGGGGTGTGGTCTGAGAGGCCATTTGTGAGGTATTTGACTATGGTATAATTAAATACTTCATTCCAAGGCCATTTATAAAGACCCTATCAATTCGGCTCCAAATTATCTTGTTTGTCTAGAAGAAGTAAGCTCCAGTAATGCACATTTCTGAAACATCATAGTCTTCCATGAAAGAAGTAAGCTCTTGGATTTCATGCTCTGTTACTTCATTACTGCCTATTTTGTCTTCCTTGTATAGGATTGAGTTAAAATCCCCCATTATGCACCATGCTTCTGAGATATTTTGTGAAGGCTGCTGAAGATCCAACCATAGTTGCTCTCTTTGTTGCTCATGATTTCTCCCATACACCACAGTAGAATAAAACGACTTCTGACTGTGGATCTGTGTGACTTTGCGGTGTATATATTGATTAGACTTTACTAGCAGACGAACATTATAGGCAGTAGGTTTCCATGTAATCCAATTCTCCCCTTTCATATAAGAGAAAAATTATGACACCAATTCCAGCCCCTAAAGATATTATTTGCAATTTGGTCAACCTTGTGCTCCTTTATTTTTGTTTCCAACAAACCAATAAACCCGATACTATGCTGATGCAGGAAGAGCTTAACATCTTCCTATTTGCTAGGCCAGTTAAGGCCTCTGATGTTCCAGCTCGATATGTTAATCATGGAGGGGAGGGGGAATCGAGTTGGGTCCCTCTTGCAGGAGCTGGAGATGCAATCCCTCAGACAAAGCAGAAAAGAGTTCTGTTATGATGCATTGTAAGCTGGTGATTGTCCTCTCTCTGGGCTCGATGCCCTTAGCTATTTAGCTTGAGATCTTCTTGGAACAGGGGTAAAATCAGTTGGTGTTGTATGTGTGTTCCTTGTTGAGCCACTGTCAAGAGGAGGATTCTCTTGTGTGGTGGTGCCTGCTACAGCTAAGTTGTCTTGTTGTACTGGCCTCATTCCATCCTCAACACTCCCATCTTTTTGCATACATCTTCAGAGTGCCCTAACATAGCATAGTGGCTGCATTTTATTGGCACCTAATCAAAGTGGACTTGCTGTCTGATGAGGATGTCCTCCTCATTAAAAAACTCAACAAACTCAGTAAATGGGCCATCTATAGCCATCTTAATAAGTATACGAGCATATCTTATGCCCATCTTTTCCTTTGTGTACTGTTAGGCGATAATTTGTCGCATTTTACATGTCTTTTTCGCCTAATCTTAGCTCATATAATAACGTAATCCTTAGAGTTTTTCTTGATTTATTAAGCACTCTTTGAGATTTTTACTAGTTTTGTTTATTCTTACAGGTAATAAGTTGAACCAAGCAAATCCCGCAAAAAGGGGCGAAAAATGATCGAAACAGGCGAAAGACGGAAAAACGGCAGCCAGCCAGTAGAGCCGGCCAGCAATGTGGCACGCCCACCCCGTGCCACGTGGCATGGCCGTGCCACATAGGCACAGTTGTCCCTCTTCCTGTTCTGCCACGCGCTGTTCGTTCCCGTCTCGCGTTCTATTTAAGGCCTTCTTCGGGGTTCGCTTGGGGGTCTCTATTCTCTATTTCCGGAGGGTAGTTTAGGTTAGTTCTAGCAAATAAAACCTCAAGAGGAGAATTAGTTTAGGATTGAAGATTGTAATCTTGGATTCAACCTTTGAATTTCAAGTTCCTTCATCAATTCAAGACTAAGTTTTCTCCCCTTTTATCTCTTTAGTTTATATGTTGTTCTTGTTTATGTTTTGTTAGTTTTAATTCTTGTATTTGTTTTGTTTAGTTTATATGTTTAGTTTTTGTTGTTAATTCATGTTATTTAGTTGTTTAGATTTGTTTTATTTCATTCTCTTTGTTTTGTTCTTCAAGTTTACGTTCTTGTTTGTTAGTTTAGGTTTTCATGTGCTTGTGATGTTTTGTTGGTAGATTGTGTTGGCTTGGATTGTGATTAGCCTCTTGATGGCTAATTAGTCTTGTAATTGGCCTAACCATACTCAATCTATGTCTAGAACTTAGAGTTTTCCTTCACGCCCACCAAGTGTTCGTGAAATACTTGAGAGAGCTTTCATCTATATTTTTGGGCGATTGACTTATGCTGAGAGTTGAGGTCAATTAGCTAGTGTGGGAGAGGGAATAGCCGAGTTCAGGACATGAAAATAGTATCCGAATCGAGCTAGATCTGGGGTTGTTAGTTTGTGATCTAATTGGGCTAACCCCATGAAAATAGGCGGTTAGGCTAATTAGACTAGCTCATGACCCTTGAGAGAGGGCTTGGGTGGTCTTTAATGGTGCAACCGATCATCTCTTGTTCGTGATGTAGTTTGGGCAGGTTAGGACTCGTCTCGATTAGTTGGTTCTTTCATTGGTCAAATCACAACTCCAAGTCGCTTTTTCTATATTTGTTAGCATAGTTTAGGTTACCCTTTGTTTTCCTTTGATTTCGCCTAGCTCGAGATGCTTTAGTTAGCCTTAGTAGTTGGAAACACAATTCCCTGTGGATGACACCCCAAGTACTCAACAATATACCTTGCACTTGGGGTTTATAAATATTAAAACGCTGTTTTTTTCCTAACAAGTTTGGCGCCGTTGCCGAGGAATTGGCATTTTCAATATTGAAGCCCACTTGAGTATTCGAGACTAGGCTTTTATTAAAAAAAAAAAAACTTTAAAAAAAAAAATCTCAATGGCAATTTTCCATTTTCCCCAATATGAGCATGAATTATTTTACCGTTATTGGGATCGTTTACATGCTTATCTTGCTCAATGTACTTCTTGTGGATGTTTATATGGGAAATGGGAAATATTGCATGTTGTTGATGAGGGTACGAATTGTGAGACCAATGCTCTTTTTGAGCATTAGGATTTTTATGCTAGAAATGTCGAAGAAGCATGGGATTTTCTTAATTGGTTGGCTCAGGATACTTATGAATTTGATATTAGTTGTGCTAATTCTTACAACCCAGTCCCTTGCATCACTGATTATGCCCCTCCTTTGTGTGAAACTTGCCATTGTTCTGATCATGACAACACTTCTTGTCCTTATTATATTTCTGATGATAGCCTTGCTAGAATTAGTAGTATGATAGAGACAATGAAAAAGCAACAAGCTAAGTTTGAAAATAAAATGCGGGAGTTTGACCTCTCACATAAGACTGACCTTAGGTTTAGTTCTCCTAAACATGATGTTTGTTTGTGTGATGATGGTGCGTCTTTTACTCCCCTAGAATCCGGACTAGAGGTAGTACTTGACCCTTCCCTAACTGCTCCATCCCTTATTGCTCCACCCTCACCCAGTACCCTTAGGGACAACACTACGTTTAACATGACCTTGCCTGATCCACCTCTCCCTTTAGCTCAGTCGACGGAGTTCAAGGTAGGTGAGACCTTTACTGTTAATGCGAGTGTTGATGAGGATGATGTTTGTTATGATTCAGACAATGATCTTATTGAGGTGCATGATTCTGATGCAGCTCCTGTAGGGAAGTCTTATGGGGACGTTGTGGTTACTATGCTAACTAGTCCTAATCTTGTTGAGAATGTATCCCCTGACCACCTTGATACACTCCATGTTTCCCCTTTAGGTTCACCACCCTCCCCTTCCCCTGAGTGCCATAATTTATCACTCGTAGTATGTCATGATATGCTTGAGGGGAATGAGATAGATTGTATGGACTCCCTAGGTACCCTCAGAGGGTATGACCCCTCCCTTGATCCTTATAGCTTGTACCTAGGGAGCATGCCTGCGAAAATCATGTTGACCACTGCATTTGATTTCTTCATTGATTTTTCGAAGGCATTCGATAAATTTAGGAGAGCACTTACTATTATTTCTACATTCCTATTTAAGTGCTCTTACTTACACCCATCTGAGTTGCATGCTCAGATGTTTGATAAGTTCCTACGAGCTTTGACGGCATCTGAATGGGTACCTTGGGTCATGAGATAAGGAGGAGTGGCTGATGCTCCTTCGAGCTCTCACGGCACCATCTTGAGGAGGTGATAGTTTAAGTGCACCCATCACCTAATCTGGTATGATCGTTCCACTTTTCTCTCTTTTTCCTTTGTCTTTTCTTCCTTTTTCTTCTTATACATAGTTGTGGATATCTAGGAGCATGTTTTTCTTTGTTGGTGATTAACTTTGAGGTGAACCTTGGGATGTTGTTGAGCCGACTGATGGCCATGATCACCTCTTTGTGCTTTTTTTTTTCCCCATAGTTGTATTGTATATGCTCGCTTTTGGTGTGTTAGCTTGTGTATATTTATGTTTTCCTTCTTTTTGTATTTTTGTATGTTTTTGTGGTAGTGGTGACTCCTCAGCTCCCAATGAGGACATTGTGAGATTTAGGTGTGGGGGAAGAGTAGTTTCTATGCCACCCAATTTGAGGGAGTTTTGTACCGTTTCGATTGGCTTTGATCCTTTGTACCTTAGCTATTGGCTTATATATAAACATGATGTGCATGATAGATTTTTGTCCTAAATGAGTCATCCTAACTCCAATTCTAACCCCAATAGTCCATCATACATGTGCAATCAAGTCCCTATTCTTACCATCATCATTATCTTAGGGTCTTAATCTTCCATGATCGACTCTCCCACTTGTCTTTGCACACTACTACTCTTGTTCTTAGTTGGTTTCCACTTACGGTTCCCAAGAAAAAAATCGTGACAAAAACAAAAAAAAGGGATCTATATATATAAAAGTGGAAACCACCTTAAGTTTGGAAGGACAAGTGTCCCTTTGAGGCAATACTGCTACTGGGAACACTTGATAGGCACCCCTTTGAGGTATGCACTACTGGGTGCTACCCTTTGAAACAATACTGCTACTGGAAAAGCCTTTCTTCCAAGTTAATAAGTTAATAATATAGTTTGTGTCAGTTGTGTGGAAGTGAGTTTGATTTTGACAAGCCTGAGTCCTAGGATGATGATACATAAGCACACCATGCACATGGATGGATTCACAGTTTTGATGTACAGTGGGGTGAAAAGTTGGTGCTTTGATGTTTTCATGAGGATAGAGACTCTTGATGTGTACATTCTGTCTATATGCAGGTTAATATCGTTGTGTGCATGGGTGATTTGCTTAGTTAGAATGTGTGCAGACTCCTCCCTTGTATATATTTGTGTTTTGTTTGTAAATCGATTTTATTTTTCTGTTCGTGTTTTTCTCTTCCTTTTCCTTTCTACTTTTTCTTTTCCAAAGATTTTGTCGGTATATCTTCTGCAAACCCTCACGAGATCTTACTCGTCCACTTGGGGAACCAAGGGGTTTAAAGAGTTTGTTGTATACGCTAAATGCAATCGTGATTCCTGCGAAAGTGAGTTAGGTTTCTAGATTAGTTTTTCTTTTGTTTTGCTCGAGGACGAGGAAAGATAGGTGGGGGGTATTTGTTAGGCGATAATTTGTTGCATTTTACATGTCTTTTTTGTCTAATCTTAGTTCATATAATAACGTAATCCTTAGAGTTTTTCTTGATTTATTAAGTATTCTTTGAGATTTTTACTTGTTTTGTTTATTCTTACAGGTAATAAGTTGAACCAAGCAAATCCCGCAAAAAGGGGCGAAAAAGGATCGAAACAGGTGAAAAGACGGAAAAACGGGAGCCAGCAGGCAGAGCCGGCCAGCAATGTGGCACGCCCACCCCGTGCCACCTGGCACAGTGGGGCCGCGCCACGTAGGCACGATCGTGCCTCTTCCCGTTCTGCCGTGCGCTGTTCATTCCCGTCTCGCGTTCTATTTAAGGCCTTCTTCGGGGTTCGCTTGGGGGTCTCTATTCTCTATTTCCGGAGGGTAGTTTAGGTTAGGTTCTAGCAAATAAAACCTCAAGAGGAGGATTAGTTTAGGATTGAAGATTATAATCTTAGATTCAACCTTTGGATTTCAAGTTCCTTTATCAATTCAAGACTAAGTTTTCTCCCCTTTTATCTCTTTAGTTTATATGTTGTTCTTGTTTATGTTTTGTTAGTTTTAATTCTTGTATTTGTTTTGTTTAGTTTATATGTTTAGTTTTTGTTGTTAATTCATGTTATTTAGTTGTTTAGATTTGTTTTATTTCATTCTTTTTGTTTTGTTCTTCAAGTTTACATTCTTATTTGTTAGTTTAGGTTTTCATGTGTTTGTGATATTTTGTTAGTAGATTGTATTGACTTGGATTGTGATTAGCCTCTTGATGGCTAATTAGTCTTGTATTTGGCCTAACCATACTCAATCTATGTCTAGAACTTAGAGTTTTCCTTCACGCCCGTCAAGTGTTCAATGAAATGCTTGAGAGAGCTTTCACCCATGTTTTTGGGCGATTGACTTATGCTGAGAGGTGAGGTCAATTAGCTAGCGTGGGAGAGAAAATAGCCGAGTTCGGGATATGAAAATAGTACCCGAATCGGGCTAGGTCCAGGGTTGTTAGTTTTGTGGTCTAATTGGGCTAACCCCATAAAAATAGGCATTAGGCTAATTAGACTAGCTCATGACCCTTAAGAGAGGGCTTCGGTAGTTTTTGATGGTGCAACCGATCATCTCTAGTTCGTGATGTAGTTTGGGTAGGTTAGGACTCGTATCTATGTTTGTTAGCGTAGTTTAGGTTACCCTTTGTTTTTCTTTGATTTCGCCTAGCTCGAGACGCTTTAGTTAGCCCTGGTAGTTGGAAATATAATTTCCTGCGGACGACACCTCAAGTACTCAACGACACACCTTGCACTTGGGCTTTATAAATATTAAAACTCTGTTTTTTTCCTAACATGTACTTGTCAATCATGATAGGTATGCCGATGATGCTACGTATCTCGCTAAGACTGTCAGTACCCCAATATTTGATATCATGTTAGAATGTATAAGGTTTTGATGATAACAAATTCAAGTGTTGTAGTAGTTGTTGTTGTTCCAAACAGGCTTTACCAACAGGGCCTTACTGCTGTTTTTCAATATATTAAAACTGCTTGACTAATGTTTTATCAAGAACAGGTACTCAAGTCAGCGATGTAAGAACAACCATGAGGAACAGGCTCTGTAAGGTGTTTGAAACATGTCCTGTGAAGTGTTTGCAGCAGATTCGTCTCTCTACAAGATGACTAGTGGTTGCAACAAGATGTCTTGATTTAATTTGGTTTCATATTTTTAGACTCTTGTTAATATGCCAATCAGAAAGTCCTAACTTACCACTTACTTGAAACGGTTTTGTTTTCTTTTGGTAAATATTTCGGATCACCCTTTAGAACAATCCTGGAAACAGGGTGATCAGGGTGTTTCCAGAATAAGCTGCGAAAAAAACTGTTTTGCACGATTTTTATCTTTTGGATTTTGAGCAGCTTCTTTAAGGATTTGCAAGAAAGATTTTTTATGGAGTATCTTACCCCTTATCCTAAAAACGATTATTAAAATCTAAGGGGATTTGCAAAATCTTTTTTGAATAAAAAGAATATCCAATTTTTGGCAAGTGGATAAGATTGTTGAGAAAAACATGGGCTAGTTGCTGAGAATCACCGCCTTATGCACACGGTTTAGAAAGTGTTTCCAGCTCATGTTTCCTCATCCCTTGTGGCTACAGAATTCATAGATGCATGATTAGACCTATTCTTAACAGAACTCCTTATGAACTTTTCAAGGGAAGAAAACCTAATATTATGCATTTGAGAGTTTTTGCTTGTAAATGTTTTGTGCATAATAATGGAAAGGATGCCTTAGGGAAATTTGATCCAAGGAGTGATGAAGCAATATTCCTTGGTTACTCCTCACATAGTAAGGCATATAAAGTGTTTAATAAGAGAACCTTGTGTGTTGAGGAAAGTGTGCATGTGCTTTTTGATGAAACTAACTCTCTGAGCGAGAATGATGCACAGGAAGAAGACTTCGAACTAGGTCTTATTAGAAAAGACGTGCTGCTTCAAGGTGAACAAGGTAAGGATCAACCGGAGGGAGCAAGGCCTGAGGCTTTTCTTCAGGAAGGTAAGCAAGGTGTGAGCCAAACAGGGGGAAACAGGGTGGAACCCTGTTCGGGACAACACCAGCCGAATCCTTCAGGGATAAATCCAGAAACAAGCTCCCAAATAGGCTCAAGAACAGGTTCTGAACCTGTTTCATCAAGTATTCCAGCTAGGATGGAGAGCGAGTCTGTTAACCCACTTTCACCACGATCATGGAAATACCAAAGTTCACATCCTCTTGATCAAATTTTGTCTGATATTAATGCAGGAGTTCAAACTAGATCTAGACTCAAAAATTTCTGTGCTTTCTATGCTTTTCTCTCAAAAATTAAGCCTAGGAATATTAATAAAGCCATTGCAGATTCAGATTGGGTCACAACCATGCAAGAAGAACTCCATTAGTTCGAAAGGAACAAGGTATGGTACCTTGTGCCACGGCCAGAGGATAGAACAATCATTGGAACCAAGTGGGTGCTCCGTAACAAGTTGGATGAGTGCGGAACAGTCACTAGAAACAAGGCCCGGCTGGTGGTTCAAGGCTACAACCAAGAAGAGGGAATCGATTATGAAGAAACATTTGCACCTGTTGCAAGGATGGAGGCCATTCGAATCTTGATAGCATTTGCAGCCCATATGGAGATCAAGTTGTATCAAATGGATGTCAAAAGTGCATTTTTAAATGGGTACCTCAAAGAAGAAGTGTATGTCACAACCCCCTGGTTTTGAAAGTAATGAATTTCCTAACCATGTTTTCAAACTTGACAAAGCACTTTATGGTTTAAAACAAGCCCCTAGAGCTTGGTATGAGTGGTTGTCAAGCTTTTTATTAGAAAATGGTTTTACAAGAGGCAAGGTAGACAATACCTTGTTTCTAAAATCTGAGGGGGAACATTTGTTGATTGTCCAAGTATATGTCGATGACATCATATTTGGTGCAACTCATCATGATTTGTGCAATTAATTTTCAAAAATGATGAGGAGTGAGTTTGAAATGAGCATGATGGGTGAGCTTAATTTCTTTCTAGGCTTACAAATCAAGCAAACTTCAAACAGCACCATGATCCATCAACAAAAATATATCAAGGAGTTACTTAAGCGTTTTGGGATAGAGTTGGCCAAGCTCATTGACACTCCCATCTCTCCCTCAACCAGGTTGGTAATAGATGATGGTAGTCCCTCAATTGAGGAGAAATCCTATAGGGGCATGATAGGGTCACTCCTATACCTAACGGCTAGTAGACCTGACATTGTCTTCAGTGTTGGTCTATGTGCATGTTTTCAGTCTAACCCTAAAGAAACTCATCTTAAGGCTGTAAAAAGGATTTTAAGATACTTAAAACATACACCTGATCTAGCCTTATGGTATCCTAGAGGTTGCAAGTTTGATCTTGTTGGGTATGCTGATGCTGATTATGCAGGTTTCTTGGTTGATAGAAAAAGCACCTCAGGTATGGCTTACTTTCTTGGACCTTGTTTGGTATCTTGGGCAACCAAGAAACAACTCTCTGTTGCCTTGTCCACAGCAGAAGTTGAGTATGTGGCAGCTGCATCTTGTTGTGCTCAGTTATTATGGATAAGACAACAACTTAAGGACTTTTGTGTTGACATAGAATGCATTCCTATTTATTGTGACAATACAAGTGCAATTAACATTGCCAAAATCCATGTCAACACAAAAGAACAAAATATATTGACATTCGTCATCATTTTCTAAGAGACAATGTTGAAAAAGGAGTAATCTCAATGAATTTTTGTGCCACTGAAAATCAAATTGCTGATATATTCACAAAAGCATTGGGTAGAGAAAAATTTGAAAGGAATAGACTCGAACTAGGCTTAATTAGAACAACCTGACCAACCTGTTCTCTCTCCCTGTTTGCAAAATTTAAAAGTTATGCGCACAACATGTTAAATTTTTGTTTGCAATCAACTTCTGTGCTATGTTTAGCATATGTGAGCTTTGCAACTTGCTGACGCTCGTTGAGGTCTAATGAGATTGCCCTTATTGTCCCATGTTACCGAGCAAGTAACCTCAAGAACAAGCACCAGGAACAGGTACGCCTCTTGTTTGTTAAATATGTGCAACAAATTGAAAATTGCTAATCTCTTCCCGAGGCGTACGCGGCCTAAATAAATGCAAAAGCCCATTGCAAAACGGGCAAAATCTTTTAAAGATTTCGCATGTCTCTCTCTCTCTTTAAAGCTCTCTTGCTCAATCTCTCACCTCCACCGAAACTCTCTTGCTCTGTCACTCTGCTCAAGAAACCCTAATCTCTCTCCTTCCTCTGAAAAATGGCGTCTCTCATTAGCTCCGAGAGCTCCTCGACCTTGACTCAGGGCAACCAGACACAGGGCACAGCCTTGTAAACAGCCACAGCCCTATTTGCACCAACCCAATTTCTAACGGCCCTCATGGAAGGTAAAACTACTAAACCTTCTCGACCCATTGTCTATAAACCTTTTGGGTTTTTGAAAAGCATCGACCTTAGAACAGTGAATCTGAAATTGGAAGACATCCCTTACAAATTTGGCTGGGAATTGATTTTGTTTGGAGAAACGGGGGCATGTAAACCCCAAGAATCTGTTGGGGCATCTGAAAGAGAAATTGGGCCTTTAGGTGAAATCTTTCTATTCGATCATGGACTAGATGACATCAGTTCGCTTGGGCTGTTTCCAGAGCAGGAAACAGGGCCAGAAACAGGGCCTGAGGTTTTTAGGGATGACCTAGGGGAGGATTTGTCAAAAGAAGAAGGGGGAAGTAGTGGTCACATGGAGGAGTCTCCTGTGAAGCCTGAACAAGCCACACCGGTACCACCAACCGGTGAGAAACGTAAACGATATAAAATTGTGGCTAGGCGTACTAGAATGCCAAAAACACGACCACCATCAAGGTCTAAAAGCGGCCAGACTGAAGAACCCTCAAAAAGTGAAACCCCTGTCAAACCAAAACCACAAATCTCCTCTTCGTCCAAACCCACAAACAGGCCAACTCGAAAATCAACCCGAATTGCTTTCCATTCCACACCTCGTCCTGCCAAACAGTCATCCCCTGTTGTTGAGGAAATTGATTCCTCCTCTGAGCCTTCATCAGATAGCGACACTGAGAACACCGCCTTCAAACAGGGCACTCCCGTGTTCTCAGAGTCCACAGAGGATAAGCCTCTACCTGCACCAAAATCAACCTCTACTTTACCCTCCAAACCATCACCACTCAAAACTCCCAAGAGAAAAGCCTCCCTCAAACACGCCTCCACCCAAGACCCTCCTACTGAGCCTCAACCTAAAAGAGCCAAGAAGTCTACCCTGTCTGCCATTTTAGCCAAACTGACTCAATTGCTTCAGAGACGGGTCGTCAGGGGCAAAATTATCAAGCTAAAATATTTTGAGGAACAGGGTCTGGAGGTGTTTCTGCACAAGCTGCGTGCACAGGGGTGGTATGAGCTGTTTACAAACACCCAGCTGGGGTGTTCTGTACATGAGTTGGCAGAGTTCTATGCCAACTGCACTATCACCGAAGGAGTGGTGACAAGTATTGTTAATGGGCAACAGCTTCGATTTGATGCGAAGATATTAGGGAAAATTCTGGAGATTCCCTCCACGGGCTTTGATATCTATATGAGAGAAGACAAGACTATTCTAGGGACAGCTAGGCTGCTGGAGCTCTCCCAGAAATTTAGCCAGCAACCAAGCCTGCAAACACCCAAGTCCGTGAAGAAAGGAGATATGACATCGCTCCATCAATTGATATTCTGGTTTATCATCAAGAATGTCATCCCCAGGGGCCAGGGTCGCAATCTTGCTGATGCCATGGATCAATGTTTGATGGATCTGATGGACAAGGAAAAGCAAATCAACCTTCCTACCATCATGATTCGCCACATAGTAAGAATTGCAAACACCTCCAGGGAACATGACCTGGGATACGGCTTCTTCCTGACTAGTGTGTTTGAGCACTTTGGGGTGACTCTACAGAAGAAGGTGGGAGCTCAGTTCATCGATGAGATTGGGAGTAACACCCTTATGGGATGTGGGTATGCTTTGATTGAGGGATCTGCCTCAGAACAGGGGACTAGAATAACCCGTCCTCCTGTTCCTGGTAGTTCCTCAGTCAAGCTTGAGGCTGCTTTGGAAGTACACTCTCGACTCAGTGCTGAGCTTACTGCGGTAAAGGCTGCCCTGGACGAGGAAAAGGCTCTCAATGCAAAACGCCATGAAGATATACTCGCCCTTCTCTCTTCCCTCTCAGCAAAATTTTCCCCTCCTGCTCTCTGATCACCCCCCATCTGTTTTTCTCATAGCCTATTCTCACTTCTCTTGGCTATCCTCTCTTGCTAGTTTGTACTTTCTGTTGCACTCGTTTGGTGAATGACAGGTTATCTTGTTTTTTGATTGGCTTTGCCTTGCTTGCTTTTGTTGCGAATTGCTTGTGTGTGACTAGGATGGCCAATCTCATTACCGTACCAACACACTTGAGTGTATCGCCTGTTACCTTTCCTCCATTACCCAAGTGGTGGTGATAGCAAACACCCTCTGTTTGACTGTTCGCCCCTACTTTTTAATGATGCCAAAAGGGGGAAGATAGGTTGACCAATATTGTTTTAGTTTTGCCATGGACGAGTTAAATTTCTTACACTTTTTCGATACTAACTGCTTCATGTGAATTGTCGGTCTCATAAATAATTGGTACTAATCACTTCAATTGTCCTTGAAAGTCAATATGGTCACTTGGTTTGTCATCATCAAAAAAGGAAAATTTATTAGAATGTATAAGGTTTTGATGATAACAAATCCAAGTGTTGTAGTAGTTGTTGTTGTTCCAAACAGGCTTTACCAACAGGGCCTTACTGCTGTTTTTCAAT